>JARGCV010000237.1:0-120000 GCA_034064705.1 Bothrops alternatus
CGCAGGATAGGGCTCTTCTGCTTTTACTTCCAGATTTCCGTCTGTCACACTCCACAGGGGTCATTTGGAGGGATCTGGGTCACGAGGAGGAGCACTTGCGTCTGTTCTGGTGATTGTGTCTTTGAGGTTGTGGGGGGAATGAGGGTCAGTCGAGGGAATCAGCTCTATGGGGTTCCTCTCTGGCTGAGAGGGCTGCTAAAAGGCCTCAGGGAGAGGGAGGGGCCCCCTCCCAGCAGCCCTCCCAAGGGGCTGACCCCTAGGGGCACCCCTCTCCTCCCCTGCCTCTGGGCCGTTTTCACCTGGAGGACCAGGCTTCTTTCTCTGGCTGTTTGAGATTTCTGCCTCCAACTGCATCTGTAGCTCCTGCCGGCCAATCTGGACAGAGCTGAGGGGCAGGGGCAGGGGCGGGCAGGTGGGTGGGTGGGTGGGTTTGGCCTGTGCTCCCCCCTCCCCACGCCGAGAGAAACTTTCTGCAGGGCGGTGGGCTTGGCAGTGCGGAGGAGAGCGAGCGAGCTAGCGTGCAGGCAGAGCCGGGCACACGCAGGCGCGCGCGCCCACTGAATCTGCAGAGCCAGCTGGGCGGAGAGAACCAGCCCAGGGCTGCGCTGCTTGCCTCCCCTTCTGGACCTGGAGCGGGCAGCCGCCTGCCTCTGTCGGGCAGGCACCCCAGGCAGGCACACACCGTCTCCTGGCTGGCTGGCTGGCTGGCTGCGAGAGCTTGCCTTTGTCCTCCTCCGAGCAGCAGCGGCAGGTAGGCGGAGGAGGAGGAGGAGGGGGGGCAGTCTCCAAAGCATCCCTCCTCCAGATCCTGGGAAGCTGGTGGGCAGCTGGCCGCCTCTCCTCTCCCCCTCTCTCCTGCAGTGTTGGGGGCAGGGAGGCCGCCTGGCGCAACCGGGGAGGAAGGGAGGGATTCTTTCTTCCTCCCTTGGCTTCCAGGAGGAACCGCCCCCACGTGGCTGCACTGGCCTTCCTCTCCTCCCCTCCCTCCCCCCAACCCTCCAGCCAGCCTCCTCCTCCTCCTCCTTTCAGCCAGAGAGCAGTAGCAGCAGCAGCAGCGTACCTCTGCTCCCCCCCAGCGGCAGCCAGCCGCCTGCTGCCAGCCAGCCCAGCTGGAGGAGGGGGCGGTGGCTGCCGTCTCGAGCCAAGAGGGAGCATTGCGGACAATGCCCGGGCAGCCTCCGCACTCCTCCTCGCCTTCTCCCAAGGAGGAGGAGAAGCAGCAGCAGCAGCAGCCGCCGTGCACCACGCAGGAGCTGCCGCAATGACAGCCGGTGCAGCAGCCGGGCAGCGGCCACCAGTGTGAAGGGACCGTGGTGGGTGCCTTGGCAAGATGAACGCCTCCCTGGATGGCGGCAGCCCCGGGAATGGGAGCGGCGGGGGCGGTGGGGAAAGTGGCGGGAGGCCCTTCTGCCTGCTGGCGGCCGGCTACCCAGACAGCCTGGACATCTGCCTGCTGGAGGCCATCATCATCGTATTCCTGACCGTCCTCATCATCTCGGGCAACCTGGTGGTCATCTTCGTCTTCCACTGCGCGCCGCTGCTGAACCACCACACCACCAGCTACTTCATCCAGACCATGGCCTACGCCGACCTGCTGGTGGGGGTGAGTTGTCTGGTGCCCTCCCTCTCCCTGCTGCACCACCCGCTGGCCTTCCTGCCCGAGGCGCTGGTCTGCAAGGTCTTCGGCTACGTGGTCTCAGTGCTGAAGAGCGTCTCCATGACCTCGCTGGCCTGCATCAGCCTGGACCGCTACATCGCCATCACCAAGCCCCTCAGCTACAGCACGCTGGTCACCCCCTGCCGCCTGCGGGCCTGCATCCTGCTGCTCTGGCTCTACTCGGGCGCCGTCTTCCTGCCCGCCTTCTTCGAGTGGGGCAAGCCCGGCTACCACGGGGACATCTTCCGCTGGTGCGCCGACTTTTGGGACACCCGGGCCGTCTTCACCCTCTTCATCGTGATCCTGCTCTACGCGCCGGCCGCCTTGGTGGTCTGCTTCACCTACTTCAGCATCTTCCGGATCTGCCAGCAACACACCCGGGAGATCAACGAACGGCGGGTGCGCTTCAGCTCCCAGGAAGGGGAGGCGGCCGAGGGCCAGCCGTGCCCGGACAAGCACTACGCCATGGTCCTCCTGCGCATCACCAGTGTCTTCTACATCCTTTGGCTCCCTTACATCATCTACTTTCTCTTGGAGAGCTCCTCCATCTACCACAGCCGCCTGGCCGCCTTCCTGACCACCTGGCTGGCCATCAGCAATAGCTTCTGCAACTGTGTCATCTACAGTTTGTCCAACAGTGTCTTTCAGAAAGGGTTGAAGCACCTCTGGGGTGCCCTTTGCACCCCGTGCGGCCGGCACCGGTCGGCCAAGGACTCTTCCGCCGCCTCTCGCAGCAAAAGACCCTCCAACGGCTGTCACGTCTGACCAGGGGGGGGCTGCCCTGAATCCAGATGTGCAAAAAGAGAGAGGGAGAAAGAGACCCACGTCCTTCTCACTGGGAATGCTGCAGTTTTTCAAGGATTTCGGGAGGATTTCCACCAGCACGGGGCTGCTGCCGGGTTTCTGGGTTTCCGCCTCCTCCGGGAAGGTCCTGGTGGGAAACAGGAAACGTCCACCTTGACCAGGGGGGAGGGTGGGGGGGAGAGAGGGAGGGGGGCTTCTTCCCTGGAGTGACTCATGGATGCTCTCCAGTGCCGGCAAAAAGACGCTCCAGTTCTTCCTTTGCCTCTTTGCCCTGATGTTTGGAGATTTATGCTCTTTGTCTCAGCGCAGGAGTGTGTACCTGGTTTAATAGTGTATTCTTCGATTTGTTTGTGCATATGCCAAAGTACGTTTTGAAATCTTATGGGTCCAAATGATGGTTGTTCCTCTCCATCCTCTCCCAGTCCCTATTACTCCCCCCCAACACGCCTGTAGCCAATAATGTAAACACTTGAACCCCTGGATTCCAGTGTGCCTGAGCCAGCGGTGTCCCCGTTTCCTCTCTAGGCTTTTTATAACTGTGGTTATTCCTCCTCTCCGGATCCCCTTTTGCCCTCCCTCCTCCCCTCCGTCTCACCAGGTTGTTCATTTGTGATTTAAAAGTACCGTATTTGCATTTTTCTTAAAAAAAAAAAAGAAAGAAAGAAAGAAAGAAACTGAACTGAAATGTCTGTGTAGTAAAAAAAAAAAGAATGACTTTGGAACAGACCAAATTAGCAAATGAATAAAGTGTTTCCTTTCCCCCCCCTTCCCCCGATTTATTTATTTTCTTTAAGTCCGCGGGAGAAAGAAAAATATTTATTTTGTCCTTTTTGTTGTTGTTTGTTTTCGATTTGGTAGCCCAACCCAACCGCTCCAGGATGGTTTGGAAACAAGGCGGACTGCTTGTTTGGGGGTTTTGAGGAAGTTTCTCAAAACAAATTTCTCTTTTTTAAATATATATATACATAAATATACATGAATATATATATATGTAGGTCTTTAGTTATTCGGGTTTTCTCCCACGTAAAATTGGAAGTGTCTTGGCGACGTTTCGACGAAGTCCCATTCGTCATCTTCAGGCTGGTGTTTTCGGCTTCGTGCTTCTAGAATGGGACTTCGTGGAATGCACGGATGGGACTTCGTCAAAATGTCGCCAAGACACTTCCATTTTTACGTGGGAGAAAACCCGAATAACCAAAGACCTACATACAAACACCCGTGAAAACCTCAGAAAATATATATGTGTGTGTGTGTGTGTGTGTATGTGTATCTATCTATCTATCTATCTATCTATCTATCTATCTATCTATCTATCTATCTATCTATCTATCTATCTATCTATCTTCATATCTATCTTCATATCTCTCTCTCTCTCTCTCTATCTATCTGTCTGTCTATCTATCTATCTATCTATCTATCTATCTATCTATCTATCTATCTATCTATCTATCTATCTATCTATCTATCTAATATGATAATACGATAGGAAAAGAAAGAACTTTGGGAAAGCCGAGATAAGGAGATTGCTTCCGTGGGGATCCCGATTGGAAGTTTGCAGTCGGTGGAAAGTGCTTCAGGGGCCTCTCAATTTTGATAACGGTGACATGCAAAGGGGTGTGTTTTTGTGTGTGTGTGTTTGTGTGTACTTAACTATCTGTTTTAAGAAAGCAGTCCACATTCTAGTAGGATGTGTCTCAGGCACTGCCTGCATTGGGGTGAAAAAAAAAATACGATTTTGTATTCAGACCACATTGCTGGGGGTTAATCAACCGAGCCCTATCTGCAAAATAGCCACTTTGGATCTAGAGAGAAGCTGGCTGAACTCTGGAAAAGAAAGATTGAGGCTGTTGTGCCTGGCTGAGAGCTGCCAGATGCTAAGAAAAGTTCACGCAGGGGAAAGCAAAGCTATCAGTGGCGTCTGCTAGTCCACAAGGTTATAGGGAACTGCTAGGAATAGGGGCAGTCTACCTTCCAGTGCCAATTGCTGCAGAGGAATCAGTTCTCACGCACACCCTGATGGTGGCTTTCTGCCTGCCCATTGTTGGAAACAGGATGTGGTGGCAAACAGGACTTTCTCACCCCCCCTTTTTTTAACCTGGAAGTCCAGAACCCTGGAAGTCCAGAACCCTGCTTGCTAGCAACTTAGTCTCCTCTCTTTCTCCCTCTCCCCCCCACCAAAAAAATCTGTGGACCAGCAACTGAAATCTTTTTTTGCAACACAATCCTGGGTGCAAAAAGGATGGCTGTTTTTAATTCCTCGCTTCCCGAGCTTTAAAATCACAAGGCAGTGGACAACCCGGTCCATATTTTTGTCGTGCTCGATGAAACGAGCACTTACAGCGTTTGTGCGAGACGGGCCCTTGCCCTCCTTGTCACCAGGGGGGGAAAGGGTGTTTTTGTGTTTTGTTTTTTTTTTTCCGGTGGGGCACGGAGAAGACATTTTACACGGCGGTGAAGACCTGGCGAAACTACATCACGGCCAGGTTCACCTGACTTAGATGGAGCTTTAAAAAACGGCGCTGTGAAAAGGCACAGTTTTGTCCTGGTGTTGGGAACCAACCGGCTTCGGGCATTTTGAACCTTGTTGGTCTGGATCTTGCCTCTTACGGGGACATTCCGTATTGTCGTTTGTTTTTTTTTAACCTGGATTTTAGGACTTCGCACGATCCAGGGCTGTGCTGGATCCAACACTGGGAGAAGGGCACTTTCTGGATCTGGAGGCTTCATAATAGCCTCTTCACTTTCCCGGCTGTGCCGGGGAGCGGAGTAGAGACGGGGGTGCGGGGGTCCCAAAATCCCCCTCCCATCTGCAGGGTTAGAACCAGCACATGTTGGCCGAGGCTGATGGTTTGGGGCTGGCGACCAGCATTAGCACAGGGAGTCCCACTTAATGACAGCTCATTGAGTGACTGTTCAAACTTACAACGGCCCGAAAAATGTGACCTGGAGCACTTTACGACCTTTTCCCCACTTTACGACCGTCCCTGGGGGTCACGTGAGCCAAATTCAGCTGCCGGGCCAGCGGTTCGTATTTTTTATGACCGTTGCTGTGTTCCCCAAGATCACGTGATCCTCCGTGAAAGGCAAAAAATCAATGGGGAAGCAGGATTTGTTTAACGACCAGGGGGCTACCTTATCACTGGAGCGACTGACTTAACCACAGAGGCAAGAAAAGTGGGGCACAACTTCATTTAACACACGAGTGTCACAACCACAGAAAGTCGTCAGCCGAGAGCCAATGATTTGTGACTTAACCAAATTCAGAGGCCAATCGTCTCGCTCACCGAGTGATTGCAAGAAATAATAATAATAATAAAAAAACAGCGCTCCAGTTTTGGGACGGGTGGGGGCGGGCAGGAAGATGCCCCAGTGTCAGGCTTTTTAAGAGGTGACTGTCTCCTAATGCAGTGGTCTTCCTCAGGGAGAGGGGAAATCAGAGCTTCAATCCCTCCGAGTTGACAGGTTGTGACAGGGGCACAGCGCACAAATACACATCGCAGCTTCTGACTTAATCGAGAGCAAAAGCAGAAGGAAGTACAGAATTGTGGGGCTGGTTGTGCTTCGCCCTGGGAGAACCGAGACTCAGAGCTTAAGGGACTTGGACCCAATGGCTAGATCCACCCAGAACAGCCTCAGAAACTTTGAAGATGTACGCGTGTGTCTTTCTGCATTTGTGGTGGGGATAGGTTAACGGGGCCTTGCTGCCTAATTTAAAGCCAGCAGTATTTAGTTGTGTAAAAGAACAACAAAGGCAGTTCCGGATGCGCTGTTTATACCTGTCGTGACAGCTGGAGTATCCAGCCCTTTTAATATATATTTATATATCTGTAAGTTTATCTAATTGCAGGAAAATAAACAGGCAGCGCTGTTCTACTGGACAGGTAGAGAGATGAGAAGCAATTCCAACAATCCATCATCATGATTTTTTTTTATTCCTGGAGAGAAATCTCTTTACGGGTTGTGTTGCTAAGGAGTCAAGGGGCCAAAGCAGTAGAAATAATCCGTAATCCCTGTCTTTATAGCCCTAGGAACATTTACCCACAGATTTCTTGGACCATAATTGCAGCGTTGTTGATTTTTGCTGGCTTTCAAGGTCCAGCTAGCTGGACTTGGGGAAGTTTTCAGCATCAAAACAAAAGTATTTGCTTTATTCCCACCCAGTTCCTGGATCCCTGGAGACTTCTCTGAAATGCCACCCCATTCTTACTGGCAGGAAAAGATCTGGCGCTTTGTCCCCACAAGTTGTTGTGTGTTTTGCTTGGCAGAGACATCTGGCGCGTGAAATGCTTCCACGGCTCTCGGTCCTTCTCTGATAGCCTGGGGATGCTTTGCTTCACGTTCGGTCTCCGGCTTTTGGTTTGGGTCACCCGAAAAAAAAAAAGGGTATTTGCCAATAAAGGAGAACATTTGTAAGCTCAGGACTGAGATGAGGGGGTCCCTGGTGCTCTCTGAGCTTGGTGGCTTTCTTGCAGATCTTTTATCACCTAATCAGGTAACATCATCTGTTCTAGAAGGGGGTGGCGTTTGCAGAGAGGAGGAGGAGGAGGAGGAGAAGACTATGAGGTCCCTGGTGCTCTCTGAGCTTGGTGGCTTTCTTGCAGATCTTTCATGACCCAACTAGGGAATGTCATCAGTTCTAAAAGGGGGTGGGGTTTGCAGAGAGGAGGAGGAGGAGGAGGAGGAGGAGGAGGAAAAGACTATGAGGTCCTGGTGCTCTCTGAGCTTGGTGGCTTTCTTGCAGATCTTTCATGACCCAACTAGGGAATGTCATCAGTTCTAAAAGGGGGTGGGGTTTGCAGAGAAGAGAGGAGGAGGAGGAGGAGGAGGAGGAGGAGGAGGAAAAGACTATGAGGTCCCTGGTGCTCTCTGAGCTTGGTGGCTTTCTTGCAGATCTTTCATGACCCAACTAGGGAACGTCATCAGTTCTAAAAGGGGTGGGGTTTGCAGAGAGGAGGAGGAGGAGGAGGAGGAGGAGGAGGAAAAGACTATGAGGTCCCTGGTGCTCTCTGAGCTTGGTGGCTTTCTTGCAGATCTTTCATGACCCAACTAGGGAACGTCATCAGTTCTAAAAGGGGGTGAGGGCTGCCGAGAGGAGGAGGAGGAGGAGGAAGACGGCGACAACTGTGGGGTCCTTGGTGCTCTCTGAGCTTAGTGGTTTTCTTGCAGACATGTCATGACCCAACTAGGCAACATCATCAGTGGGAGAAGGAGGAGGACTATGGGGTCCTTGGTGCTCTCTGAGCTTGTTTTTTTTTTCTGCAGACGTTTCATTACCCACTGATGATGTTACCTAGTTTGGTAATGCAACGTCTGCAAGAAAAGCACCAAGCTCAAGAGAACCCCAAGGAACCCTACGATCCTTCTCCTCCTCTCCTCCCACTGATGGTGTTACCTGGTTAGGCTAGTAAAAGGTCTGCAAGAAAATCAACAAGCTCCAGGAGTGCAAGGACCCCCATAGTTCTCCTTCTCCTCCTCCTTCCTCCCCCGCTGATGATGTTACCTGGTCAGGTAATGAAACGTCTGCAAGAAAACCACCAAGCTCCAGGAGTTCCAAGGACCCCGTCGAAGAGTATTCATCCCCACGTTCAGGAGAGACAGACTTAGAAAAAGGGCTCCGTAGGTTCCCTTCCCCCCCTTTTTCCCAATCCCTAGCCGGCTTTCAATGCAGCTTTTCCCTCCCTATTCAAGAAAGACCCCGATATTGTGCACAACCTCTGTGCTTAAGTCAAAAAAAGGCTTCAGGCCCTGGGGGGAGCAGGGGGGGGGGAAAGAAAGGATGCAGCAGCTTCACCCCAGAGAGAAACGAGCTTTTTCAGGAAGGGCCAGATCCAAGAATTATCTGGACGCTTCCATTTTTAGATCGCAGGCTAAATTCTGTCTAATTTAACACTGCCTGCACATTCTCTGCGGGGGGGGTTGGGGGGGGAGAGAGAGAGATACGGGCGTTGCAGCCACCAGACAATACCTGGAGAAATTTGTCATTCAACCACCGTTTATCACAGCGGTTCTCAACCTTTTTCAGGCCGAGGCCCCACCTGCGCCGCCCATGCGCGGCGCGACCCCGACCTCTGCTGCGCATGCGCGGCGTGACGGCCCGAACCGCGCATGCGCGGCGCGACGGGCCGAACCATGCATGCACGGCGCACACAACGGGCCGAACCGCGCATGCGCAGCACGACGGGCCGAACCGCGCATGCGCGGCACGACGGGCCGAACCGCGCATGCGCGGCACGACGGGCCGAACCACGCATGCACGGCACGACGGGCCGAACCGCGCATGTGCGGCATGCGTGCGACGGCTCGAACCACGCATGCGTGGCACAACGGCCCGAATCGTGCATGCGCGGCACGCGTGCGACAGCCGAGGGGAAATGGGGGAAAAAAATGGGGGGAAAAATGGCGGACTGCCGTGTTTGGCGACCCCCGTGAAACAGTCGTTCGACCCCAAATGGGGTCGCGACCCACAGGTTGAGAACCGCTGGTTTATCACATTCCAGGCCGTCCCATTAAGAAGCCGTTCAACGTGTAAATTCCTTTGCGGGTCCAAAGTGCGGAGGGTTGCTCTTTAATTCGAGGAACACTGTTGCTGCAGTCGTGACTCTTGATTCTTCGAAATTTCTCATTTTAACGGCCACAATCCGGCCAGACTTTCCGTGGCTAAGCGGGACGCGTGTGAAGTGAGTTTCTCCCTCCCCACCCCCCTTTTACGACTTTCCTTTGCCAACGCGTGCGAAGTGGAATCGCCGCAGCGGTGACGCTAGTAACACCGTCGTCGTTCAATGAATCGGGGTTCCCCCATTGACTTTGCTCGCCACAAGGTCGCAAAAGGTGGGAGGACGTGAGCCCCCCCTCCCCGGGACGTCATAAACGTGAATCATTGTCTGAATTTGGATCACGGGACCGCCGGCATGCGGCCACGGCCGTCAAGCGTGAAAAATAGCCTTAAGTCACCTTTTTCGGCGCAGTTGCAAATTGGAACGGTCACTGAAATAGCGTTTTGTCTTATTTTTAGGCTGGGCCTGTTCCTCTCCTTGGCGTGTATATTTTGGTTTTAACGTCCCCTTGTGCCCACTCAAACTGGAACCACAGCATTTGGGGGTGAGCGACACATACCCCATTGATCTTGCTGACCTCACCCCCGTAAAGAGACCTCCGCCTCTCAAAACGGCTTGGGGGGTGGTGCAGCACCCCCTTTTCCCCCTGCAGCGGCGAGCCTGGAGGGCTTTCAACCCAGGGCCTCCCTTTGGGAATTTTTCTTGTGGGAAACTTCAGCCCTAAAAGGGAGAGCAGCTGAAGAGGCTGGCATCACTTGGGGATTGACTCTTATTTTTAGAACGGGTGTTATTGCCATATTTGGCCTGAAAACAATGGCTTTATTGTGACTTTATTGTTCGCCACAAGGCCGGGCTGGGTCCTCCCCACCTGTTCTGGCTTTTGTTCGGCGGATCCAGCGGGCGCGGACTGGGCCAAAAGGTTCGTTGTCGGCAAAGCTTTTCTCTCGGAGTGACTAATTCCCTGTCTTGAGAATCCTAATTTCCTGTGTAGGCTTTGCAAAGCGCAGCATAGGCGGGGCTGAGCTTTGGGAAGTGAAATCGTGCGATTCCCTCCGAGGCTCAGCTACGTATTATCCCAACCAATCGGAAGGGACAAATATGGATTGGATGGACAACGGGTCTCATATCCTCAAGAAATAAACCCTCTGCCGACTGAATCGTGGTTTTTTTTTAAGCACCGGGGGAAAAATCACCCCACACCTTCTGATCGTCGTCTTCTTGTTGTGCCGTATCCGTTATCGGACGTTGGTGATCCTGTTTTTATCCGCCGCCGCACGACAAAGGGGCTGCTGAGTTTTGTCCAAACCGGTCCCTTAGATTTGGAAGCCACGATGTTCTTCTTCGGCCTGGACCTCGTTGGCCTTCCATCTTCCCCTGGAGGATGAAATGGAGCACGCCGTATTTTTCTGGGTGTCGCCTCCCCTGTCCAAAATATTCTAATTTTCATTTTTTTTAATTGTTTTTTTTAAAATATATTTTATTAGTTTTATAATTATAAACAAAAAATCAAATTGAGTTAACTACGACTCAACTGCATACATTCTTTTAAAAACTTGCACAAAATACTTAAGATAACCATGGGTGTTGCTCGGCAGCACCCCCTCCACCCCATCTCCCTCATCCTCCCTATCTCCTACTTCCCTCCCCCTCCCCTCTCTCCCTCCCTCACTCTCCACCCTCCTCTCCTACAACCCTCCTACTTCCCTCCACTCCTCCACTCCTCACTCTCCACCCCCACCAGATGTGGTCCAGAGGTACTGCCCGAGCAACCCCTCTTATATCAATAAATATATCATTCTTGTTTATTACAAGTATTACGGTTGAATACATTATTAGACCTCTCCCCCAACCCACCCACCCCCGACTTCCCAAAGTGAATGCAGGGTAAAACAAAAGAAAACCCACTAAATTAAACAAAATTATTATATAAATCCTAATAAAAACTTAACTATATGCTAAATACAATTTCTTGGATTGATATTTCCCTTGAATATAGTCTATCCATTTTTTCCAGCCCAACATATATTTTTCATTTGAATGATCTTTCAGATATGCAGATACTTTAGCCATTTCTGCCAAGTTTATGACTTCCAGAGTCCATTCCTCGATGGGTGGTAATTCTGCCTTCTTCCAGTATTGTCCAACCAGCAGTCTCGCTGCTGTAATCAAGTTCAAAATTGAAGCTTCTACGTAACCGCCGCCTGTCAATCCACGTTTCGCCGCCTGTCAATCCACGTTTCAGATGCTTCTGGTCTCTTCAGGTGGCCTTGTGTCAGAGACCGACTCTCTCCTCCATAGAGCAGGATAGAAAAAAAATACAGCATCTGACCAGCCTGGTTTTCAGTCTTAGGCTGAAAGGATGCATTCAATCAGCCAGGGGAGACTTTCCTTGTCCTTGATGCTCTGCCTGTATTTTGGACTTCGGCGTTGTTTTAAAGGGCCCTTGATAAAGGCCAGGATGGGTCATTCGCCTTTAGGCCGGGCCTGTCAGCTGTGCGGAGCAATCCGAATCGGAATAATCAGAATTGGAAGGGAGCTTGTAGGTCATCTAGTCCAACCCCACCCCCCCTTCCCGTCCAGTCAGGAGACCCTACCCCATTTCTGACAGAGGGCAGTCCAGTCTCTTCTTGAAAGCACGGATCTTGCAGATTTCATGCTGGAGGAGGCTGCTTTTCCAGAAAGCCATCCCTGGGAATTTTGGGGAAAGAAGGAGACGGATGTCCAGCAAAGAGTCCAGATTGGCTTTGTACTGCAAATGTCCAGTCTCTGCTGAAAACCCCTGATTTCCCTTCCTCTCCCCAGCAGGTACCGTTTTGTATTGCTGGCGGCATCCGTTCTCCCAGCATGCGTCCACTGCTGCTTTCTCTCCTTCCCTCTCTTTTCCTGCCCTTTCTATTTTCCATCCAGGATTACCCCAAAAGAGTGTTTCTGAGATCTTTCCCTTCCTTTCCGTCCCTTCCTTTCCCTTCACCTCCTTCCCTTCCTCTCTTTCTCCTTTCCTTTCCTTTCCTCCCCTTTCCTTCTCTTTCCTTTTCTCCTTTCCTCTGCTTTCCTCCTTTCCTTTCCTTTCCTTTCCTTTCTGTCTTTCCCCTTTCCTCCCCTTTCGTTTTCTTTCCCTTCCTCCTCTTTCCCCTTTCCTTTCCTTTCCTTTCCTTTCCTCTCCTCTCCTCTCCTCTCCTCTCCTCTCCTCTCCTCTCCTTTCTTTTCCTTAATCCTCTTTCTCCTTTCACTTCCTTTCCTTTCCTTCTCTTTCCCCTTTCCTCCTTTCCTTTCCTTTCGTTTCCTTTCCTCTCCTTTCCTTCCCTTCACCTCCTTTCCTTTCTTTCCTTTCCTCTCCTTTCTTTTCCATTCCATTCCTTCTCTTCCCTTCCCTTCACCTCCTTTCCTTTCCTTCCCTTCCCTTCCTCCTCTTTCTCCTTTCCTTTCCTCCTTTTCTTTCCTCCCCTTTCCTTTTCTTTCCCTTCCTTCTCTTTCTCCTTTCCTTTCCTCCCCTTTCCTTTCCTTCTTTCCTTTCCTTTCCTTCTCTTTCCCCTTTCCTCCTTTCCTTTCCTCTCCTCTCCTCTCCTCTCCTCTCCTTTCCTTTCCTTTCCTTTCCTTTCCTTTCCTTTCCTTTCCGTCTTTCCCCTTTCCTCTCCTCTCCTTTCCTTTCCTCTCCACTCCTCTCCTTTCCTTTCCTTTCCTTTCCTTTCCCCTTTCCTCTCCTTTCCTTTCTTTTCCTTTCCTTTCCTTTCTTCAGCTCCGGAAACCTGAGCTGGCCTCGCAGGAACCATTCTCCCAGCCAGCTATAAAAATAGGATTCCTATTCACACAATGGTTGAGCTGGCCTTGTTTGTATTCCTGAATCCCAGCTGGCCTTTTTAAAAAAAAAAACAAAAAAAGTTTCTCCTTTCCGGTCACTTTCTCTTGCCACTAAACAGCATGTTCCAGGAGCAAGAACATTTGTGTGTCTCTCTGTGTGTGTGTGTTTGTGTTTGTGTGTATTGCACTGATGCCTGGTATTAAAATGACTGCCAGCCATCAAAAAGCCAATCCTGCCTGAGCCAGTGTTTCCATCCTGGTCACCTGTCGCTCAGAAGCTGGGCCTTTAATTCGATGGACGTTGGGTGTTCTTGCCCAACATGGGGGGGGGCTGTTTCACAGTTGTGGAGCTTCTCTGCACCCTGGAAACTGCCTCCCCCCCCCCCGGTGACGGTTCAGACGTTGATCCTGCAAAAAAGAAGAACGAAACCCCAGTGAGGTTCAGCAAAAGATTGGATCACCTGAGGGTGCCTCGTTCGCAGGTGTTCAGGCAGGGACCCCTTTTTGGGAGGGTGGGCCTGTCTGTCTCCCCTGCTTTGGAGGGGGGGGATTTTCCCCACCAGGAGCTGAGCAGAGTGATGGTTTTCCCGGGGGGAGGGGGGTGTTTTCTCCAATCCGTGGCTAAGCAGATCGAGATTGACTCGCTGATTAAGGACGTTTGGCCGGGAAGCGTGGATTAATCCTTCAGCGCAAGGCACCCCTTCTCTCCCGTCCCTGAAATTTTAGTTCCTTCCAGCTCACTCAAGACTCTGATGGCGTACAATTTGGGTTGGGGGGGGGGCTTCAGAGGCCGGCCAGGCAAAAAGATGGCAGTCTTCAAACAGGGCTGCTAACAGTGGGAGAAAGAAGGTCTCAGAAGGCCTGCTGTCCTTCCAGTTGAGCTGGACCCAGCATGGGTGTCACGAGCTGCTTCCTTCCTTCCTTCCTTCCTTCCTTCCTTCCTTCCTTCCTTACTTCCTTCCTTCCTTCCTCGGTGGCCTTTCTGTCCCACCCCCCCCAGCACTGCAAATCAGTGCTTGGAAAACCTCTGGCTAAGCCATATTTCAGGGCAAAAAGTCTGCGGGGAGTGGGATATGTGGGGGGGTTTCTTTCCTTCTTAACAGACCCCATAGAATAGTAATGGCAATAGTCTTTCATGGGGCTGTACAGCCCCCTCTAAGCGATTTACAGAGTCGGCCTCTTGCCCCCTCCCCCCAACAATCTGGGTCCTCCTTTTACCCACCATGGATGGATGGATGGATGGATGGATGGATAGATAGATATACAGACAGACAGACAGATAGATGGCAGTTGCACTGAGACTTATATACCGCTTTACAGTGCTTTACAGCCCCCTCTGAGTGGTTTACAGAGCCAGCCTGTTGCCCCCAACAATCTGGGTCCTCATTTTATCAACCTCGGAAGGATGGAAGGCTGAGTCAACCTTGAGCCAGTCAGGATCGAACTCCTGGCACTCGGCAGAGTTAGCCTGCAATACTGCATTCTAACCACTGTGCCACCACGGCTCATAGGTAGGTAAGTAGGTAGGTAGATAGATAGAAATGACTGATAGATATGATTGATAGATATGATTGATAGACATAGATAAATAGACAGGCAGAAATCCGACAGACAGACAGACATGGATATGAATGATAGACATAGATGATAGATAGACAGACAGACAGGGATATGAGTGATAGACATAGATGATAGATAGATAGATAGACAGACAGACAGGGATATGAGTGATAGACATAGATGATAGATAGACAGACAGACAGACAGACAGGGATATGAGTGATAGACATAGATGATAGATACGGTAGATAGATAGATAGAGAGAGAGAGAGACAGACAGACAGACAGACAGACAGACATAGACATGGAATGTGATAGACATAGATGATAGATAGATATAGATAGATAGATAGAGACAGACAGACAGACAGACATGGATATATATAAGTGATAGACATAGATGATAGATAGATAGATAGATAGATAGATAGATAGATAGATAGATAGATAGATAGATAGATAGATAGATAGATAGATAGATAGAGATAGACAGACAGACACAGACAGACAGACACAGACAGACAGACACAGACAGAGAAGTCCAACAGAAATAGATATGATTGATAGAGAGAGATAGATAGATAGATAGATAGATAGATAGATAGATAGATAGATAGATAGATAGACAGACAGACAGACAGACAGATGATAGACGAATAGATAGACGTATAGGAGATAGATAGATAGATAGATAGATAGATAGATAGATAGATAGATAGATAGATAGATAGATAGATAGATAGATAGATAGAAACAGATAGACAGCAATAGCCCTTAGATTTATATGCTGCTTCACAGGGCTTTACAGCCCTCTCATCCTGTTGCCCCCAACCATCTGGGCCCTCATTTCACCGACCTCAGAAGGATGGAAGGCTGAGTCAGCCTCCAGCCGGTGAGCATTGAACTGCCGAACTGGTGGCAGCCGGCAGTCAGCAGAATTAGCCTGCAGTCCTGCATTCTAATTATTGTGCCACCATGGCTCTTATACCTTCCCCCTCCCCCCCCAGGCAGAAAGCAGACCCCGGTGATTTTCCTGCCTTCAGCTCTGCTTTTCCTGACCCTGATGCTTTCTTACCCCTTTGGTCAAGAAAATGGCGCTTCTGCTCCTACCGGTAGTTGGAAGCCGTGTTTGCTGGATCCTCAGGCTTCCAGTTTTGCTTGCCACGATGCACACATACACCATAGGTGATATCTCCCTAAATAGTAGCAACTGTGAGAGGGACCTCGGAGTCCTAGTGGACAATCCCTTAAATAGGAGCCAGCTGTGTGCTGCAGCTGCCAAAAAGGCCAACACAGTGCTGGGCTGCATTAACAGAGGGAGAGAATCAAGATCAGGTGAAGCATTAATACCACTTTACAAGGCCTTGGTAAGGCCACACTTGGAATACGGCATCCAGTTTTGGTCACCACGATGTAAAAAAGATGCTGAGACTCTGGAAAGAGTGCAGAGAAGAGCAGCAAAGAGGATCAGGGGACTGGAGGCTAAAACATATAAGGAACGGTTGCTGGAATTGGGTATGTCTAGTTTAATGAAGAGAAGGACAAGGGGGGGTAGGATAGCAGCCTTCCAATATCTCAAGGGCTGCCCCAAAGAAGAGGGAGTCAAGCTGTTCTCCAAAGCATCTGAAGGCAGGACAAGAAGCAATGGATGGAAACTAATCAAGGAGAGAAGCAACCTGGAATTAAGGAGAAACTTCCTGACAGTGAAGACAATTAACCAGTGGAACAGCTTGCCACCAGAAGTTGTGGGTGCTTCATCACTGGAGGTTTTTAAGAAGAGACCGGACAGCCATTTTGTCTGAAATGGGTAGGCAACCTTGGCTCTTTTATGACTGGTGGACTTCAACTCCCAGAATTCCTGAGCCAGCCACGCTGAGGGGAAAGGGAGAGTTTTCCAAACTGAGCCATGCTGGCTCAGGAATTCTGGGAGTTGAAGTCCACGAGTCATGAGTGGGCAATAGTTCCCCCATGCTGGCTCAGGAATTCTGGGAGTTGAAGTCCACCAGTCATAAAGGGGGCCATAGTTCCCCCATGCTGGCTCAGGAATTCTGGGAGTCAGAAGTCCAAAGAGCCAAGGTTGCCCGCCCCTGGTATAGGGTTTCCTGCCTGAGCAGGGGGGTTGGACTAGATGACCTCCCAGGTCCCTTCCAACTCCGTTATTCCTCTCGGCTTTGCAGGAGTCTCCCCAGGACAGCGCCATCACCCGGGACATCAACCGGACCTTCCCTGCCCACGACTACTTCAAGGATACGGGAGGAGACGGGCAGGACTCACTGTACAAAATATGCAAGGTACCAACCGTGGCCTTCCTTGGCGGTCGGAGCTCTTGGTTTCTCTTGGCCGGGATTCAGGAACAGCCCAGCGGGACAGGGGAGTCCAGGTTTCCTTTGGGAAAGAGTGGATCCAGAAAGGAAGCGGTGCCCCCCCCTCCCAACCATCTTCACCCCCAGAGATAAAAACAACACAGTCCTTCATTTGCATTATAAGGTGGATCAAATGCCAGCGGTAATTAGCAGCTCTCTCTTTTGACAGCTTCCCCTGGTTTGGCCGGTTCTTTGGAATGTGGCCTTTGCAAAGCTGCCGGCCTCCGCCCTGGGTGGTGGGTGGGTAGAGGAGAGGGGGGTTGAGGGGGGGGTTGCTGGGCTTCCTGGCCCCCTCCGAAGCCCCTTGTCATAAAGGGCTATTAGCCGAGAGGAGCCCCCCCCCCCCCCGCCCGGCATCCGTCAATCAAAGGCTTCCAAGCTTTGCTTGGCCTTTGACAAACGTGCCCCCAAAGGGCAGCAACGGCCGAGAGAGGCTTCAGGGCACCCTGGGCAGGGCTGATGCCCACTCTCTCCTTCCCTGGCCCCAGGCTAAAATTCGGACATCCTAGCTTGGCTCCTGAGACCCCTTAGGCCAGAGGTCCCCAACCTTTGGGGCACCAGGGACCGGTTCCGTGGAGAGAGGTTTTTTCCCGTGGACCCGAGGGTGCCTGGTTTTGCGAGCTGCCTGCATCCCGCGGATGGGGCTTGGCTTGTTTTTACAGACCGGTGGCTGGCATGCCGCGGCTCGGTACCGGTCCACGGAGCAGGGGGTCGGGTATCCCCGGCCTAGGCGACAACGGCTGATGGGCCGCTCCAGGGTTGCATGACAGACTTTCTCCCCTTCCTTCCCTCCCCAGGCCTATTCGGTCTACGACGAAGAGATCGGCTACTGCCAAGGGCAGTCGTTCCTGGCCGCGGTGCTGCTCCTACACGTGAGTCTCGCTCCAGCTCTTTAAAAGGGGCCATTTCAAGAAGTGGGGTGGGGGGGCTCACTTCCAAGGACACCCCAGGACTGCTGTAATAAGAGGGATCTTCAATCCTGAACAGGAGATCCATCTCTGCCAGTTTGCCCGAAATTGCAGCCCAAACGAGATTGGCTGGTTTTAAAAAAAATGGAAACCCCCCCCCCCAAATCTCCCACAGGCAAATCCGGGCAAAATAAAAACCATCCCAATTTGGCTCAAAGACAAAAGGACCAGAGTAGTCCTCGGCTTAATGACCACGATTCAGCTCAAAACGTACGTTGCCGAGCGAGACGTTTGTTAAGGGAGTTTTGTCCCATTTTACGACCTTCCCGCCCCCCACCCCGGCCGCACCGGTTAAGCGAATCGCTGCAATTGTTAACGTAGTCGTGTGGTCATTAAGCGAATCTGGCTCCCCCCCCCATTGACTTTGCTTGTCGGGAGGTCGCAAAAGATGGTTGCGTGACCCCCGGGGACGCTGCGACCATCGTAAATACGAGTCGGTTGCCCCAAGCATCCGAATTTTGATCACGTGACTTTGGGGATGGGGCAACAGTTGTGTGAAAACATCGTAAGTCAGTTTTTTCAGCGCTGTTGTAACTTCAAATGTTATCACTAACATTTGTAAGTGATACTAATAATAATAGTAAAGTCGGAAGGGACCTTGGAGGTCATCTAGTCCAACCCCCTGCTCAGGCAGGAAACCCTACACCATTTCGGACAAAGGGCTGTCCAGTCTCTTCTTAAAAACTTCCAGCGTTGGAGCATTCACCGCTTCTGGAGGCAGGTTGTTCCACTGGTTAATTGTTTTGACTGTCAGGAAGTTTCTCCTTAGTTCTAGGTTGCTTCTCTCCTTGATTAGTTTCCACCCGTTGCTTCTTGTCCTGCCTTCGGGCGTTTTGGACAATAGCTTGACTCCCTCTTCTTTGGGGCAGCCCCTGAGATATTGGAAGATTGCTATCATGTCCCCCCTCGTCCTTCTCTTCTTTAAAGTCTAGAACAGGGGTCTTCAAACTTGGCCTTTCGATGACTTGTGGACTTCAACTCCCAGAATTCCTCAGCCAGGCACGCTGGCTGAGGAATTCTGGGAGTTGAAGTCCACAAGTCATAAAAGGGTCATAGTTCCCTCAGGCTGGCCAGGGAATTCTGGGAGTTGAAGTCCACAAGTCATAAAAGGGTCATAGTTCCCTCACGCTGGCTGAGGAATTCTGGGAATTGAAGTCCACGAGTCATAAAAAGGTCATAGTTCCCTCACACTGGCTGAGGAATTCTGGGAGTTGAAGTCCACAAGTCATAAAAGGGTCATAGTTCCCTCACGCTGGCTGAGGAATTCTGGGAATTGAAGTCCACAAGTCATAAAAGAGTCATAGTTCCCTCAGGCTGGCTGAGGAATTCTGGGAATTGAAGTCCACAAGTCATAAAAAGGTCATAGTTCCCTCACACTGGCTGAGGAATTCCTGGAATTGAAGTCCACAAGTCATAAAAATGTCATAGTTCCCTCATGCTGGCTGAGGAATTCTGGGAATTGAAGTCCACAAGTCATAAAAGAGTCATAGTTCCCTCACACTGGCTGAGGAATTCTGGGAATTGAAGTCCACAAGTCATAAAAAGGTCATAGTTCCCTCATGCTGGCTGAGGAATTCTGGGAATTGAAGTCCACAAGTCATAAAAAGGTCATAGTTCCCTCATGCTGGCTGACGAATTCTGGGAATTGAAGTCCACAAGTCATAAAAAGGTCATAGTTTCCTCACGCTGGCTGAGGAATTCTGGGAATTGAAGTCCACAAGTCATAAAAAGGTCATAGTTCCCTCAGGCTGGCTGAGGAATTCTGGGAATTGAAGTCCACAAGTCATAAAAAGGTCATAGTTCCCTCAGGCTGGCTGAGGAATTCTGGGAGTTGAAGTCCACCAGTTATCAAAGGGCCAAGTTTGAAGACCCCTGGTTTAGGACTATCTGTAGAATCTTCCCGCTGTGGGTCCCTGCCTGTCTCTCACAGGTTGACCATCCTTGCAACATCTTTTGTAGTTGTGCGTTCCTTGGTGTCACATTTGCCAAAGAGGCCAGGTTTCCTCTGTTTGCCTTTCGGGGTTGAGTCCTTTGCAAGGGGCTAGTCCACAATTTCTCTTCAAATACCCCATTGAGAGCCTCTATCGCCGGAAAGGCGGTCCGGTCCCTTCCTATGCATTTTGCATTATCTTTCCATTAAATTCCTGAAATATATATTTTCCCCCCTCCGGCCTTTACAAGTTATTTTTAAACACTTGGGTGGATTCCCCTCCCCCCCAAACGCCCTCCTGTCAGATACTAAGTGATGCTTCCCAGGGCTTCCGGGCTTATTCCTCACCCAGTCAGGCGACCTTCATTTATTTCCTTTTTTATTTTTTAAATTCCTCATCCTTCACCTCCTTTGAAGGATGGCCAGAGCATCCCTGACAGATAAATAGAAAAAGACCCAGCGTGTCTGTGAGAAAGCAGACTTCCTGCTGGATTGACAGAAGCCCATTCCCCCCCTCCCCTCCCCTTTCACTAACACACAAAAAAAGGACATGACACATTATTCAAACATATCCAAAATATGAGAGACAGGATGGGCTTTGCACCACCACCACCCCCCCAGCTCACTGTGTTTAAAACACAGGAGATTTGGGGTCTTGGAGCCACGTTTAAACCCACATTATGAGCCGTGGTGGCACAGTGGTTAGAATGTGACTTCTGCTGACTGCCAGCTGTCGGCAGTTCGATGCTCTCCGGCTCAAGGTTGACTCAGCCTTCCAGCCTTGGTTCCTGGGGTGCCCTAAAGAAGGAAGGTGTGTCCCTGACAAGGGGGAGGAAAGCAGATTTCCTGCCGATGGGCCTTGGCCCGTTTTGCAAGGCATCCTTCTTGATGTTTAGATTCAGGACCTGTTTGTTTAAAAATGCCTGACAGGAGGTTTCATTCTCCCCTCTTTTGACAGATGCCTGAAGAACAGGCCTTCAGTGTTCTGGTCAAAATCATGTTTGACTACGGCCTCAGGGAGCTTTTCAAACAGAATTTTGAGGACCTGCACTGCAAGTTTTATCAGCTGGAACGCCTCATGCAGGTAAGGATGGGCCTCGTCTCCCCTTCGAAGAGGCCGCTCAGGTTTACTCGAGAGAAGGGGGCCAATGCAAACACGGGCATCGCTGCTGGGGCTCCCTCAAAGACCTTCTCTTCACATTGCAGTCCTCAGGCGGGGTCTCGAGAGAACCGTCATCCCTTCCTTTTGAAATAGATTAGATTAGATTAAATTAGATTAGATTGGTAGATAGATAAAGAGACAGACAGATGGAGATAGAGAGAGAGAGATAGGTAGGTAGGTAGGTAGGTGGATGAAGATAGATAGACAGACAGATGGAGATAGAGAGGTAGGCAGGTAGGTAGGTAGATAAAGACAGATAGACACATGGAGATAGAGGTAGGTAGGTAGGTAGATGAAGATAGACAGATGGAGAGAGAGAGAGGTAGGCAGGTAGGTAGATAAAGACAGACAGACAGATGGAGATAGAGAGAGAGGTAGGCAGGTAGATAGATAAAGATAGACAGACAGACAGATGGAGAGAGAGAGAGAGGTAGGCAGATAAAGACAGACAGAAAGATGGAGATAGATGAAGATAGGTAGGTAGATGAAGATAGACAGACAGATGGAGATAGAGGTAGGTAGGTAGGTAGGTAGATGAAGATAGATGGAGATAGGTAGATAGATAGATGAAGATAGACAGACAGACAGATGGAGATAGAGAGAGAGGTAGGCAGATAGGTAGAAGAAAGACAGACAGATGGAGACAGAGAGAGGTAGGTAGGTAGGTAGATGAAGACAGACAGACAGATGGAGATAGAGAGGTAGGTAGATGAAGATAGACAGACAGACAGATGGAGATAGAGATAGGTAAGCAGATAGGTAGAAGAAGATAGACAGACAGATGGAGACAGAGAGAGGTAGGTAGGTAGGTAGATGAAGACAGACAGACAGATGGAGATAGAGAGGTAGGTATATGAAGATAGACAGACAGACAGATGGAGATAGAGAGAGGGGTAGGCAGATAGGTAGATGAAGATAGACAGACAGATGGAGATAGAGAGAGAGGTAGGCAGGTAGGTAGGTAGATGTAGACAGATGGAGATAGAGAGGTAGGTAGGTAGATGAAGATAGACAGACAGACAGATGGAGATAGAGAGAGAGGTAGGTAGGTAGATAGATGAAGATAGACAGACAGATGGAGAGAGAGAGGTAGGCAGGTAGGTAGATGAAGATAGACAGATGGAGATAGAGAGGTAGGCAGGTAGGTAGGTAGATGAAGACAGACAGATGGAGGTAGAGAGAGGTAGGCAGGTAGGTAGGTAGATGAAGATAGATGGAGATAGAGAGAGGTAGGAGGTAGATGAAGATAGACAGATGGAGATAGAGGGGTAGGCAGGTAGGTAGGCAGATGAAGATAGACAGACAGATGGAGATAGATAGAGAGAGGTAAGTAGGTAGATAGATAGATGAAGATAGACAGACAGATGGAGATAGAGAGACAGATGGAGATAGAGAGAGAGATAGGCAGGTAGGTAGGTAGGTAGGTAGGTAGATAAAGATAGACAGATGGAGAGAGAGATGGAGATGGATGGATGGATAGATAAAGATAGACACAGACAGACAGACAGATATGGAGATAGATAGATAGATAGATAGATAGATAGAGAGAGAGAGAGAGACAGACAGACAGACAGACAGACAGACAGACAGACAGACAGACAGATGGGGATAGTGAGATAGAGAGATAGAAAGAGAAGGAGATACATGGATGAGAGAGAGAAAGAGTGATAGAGGTGATAAATTTATTTATTCTTCTGCTAGGAAATAGTCAAGGGCAGCCCCAGAGCTATGCAAGCCCACAATAGAGAGGCTGTAAAGACAAATCTAAAAAAATAAAATAAAATGGTAGCCAGCTCAGGGCTTTTGGGGATGAAAGGATCTTCGCCAAATGCCGAAGCTTTGCCAAAGAGATTGCAAAGATAAAAGGGGCAATTGAGGCGTATTCTGGAAGGAAGCAAAACAATCTGGATAGGGTGTTTGTGGGTCGAGGATCCAGTCTGGACCCGCCGCTGCCGCAACATTTGTGTAAAAACAACCGTCTGGAGTTCTTTTGGGTGGTGTTGGCCTAATGACCTTAAACCCATGAGTTTTCTCCCCCAGGAGTACATCCCCGACCTGTACACCCACTTCCTAGAGATCAGCTTAGAAGCCCACATGTACGCCTCCCAGTGGTTCCTCACCCTCTTCACTGCAAAGTTCCCCCTCTACATGGTCTTCCACATCATCGACCTGCTGCTGTGTGAGGTATGTGCACCCCTGAGGTGATTCCCCCCCCCCAACTTCTCTGAAGCTGGCCCTGACTCAAAAAAACCGGGTGCCTGAGAAGGCCCAAAGGTGCTTTTTCAAGAGATTTCCTTGTTTCTCTTTGAAGACGTTTCGCTTCTCATCCCAGAAGCTTCTTCTGGATGGTGGGGAATGGAAGGATTTATACTCCTTTTAGAGAGTCGTTGAGGCCACTTAGAGGCTTACCTGTGTCCTCAGGATCACCTGAATGGTGCAAATGGGTGTGGGGCCTTCTTGGCTGCAGGAGGTTGTCTGCCCTGGGTCCCTTCCCTGTTGGGAGACGGGCGCAGGCTGTTGAGGATGTGTCTTGTGTTGTCTGCATCTCAACCCGAAGCGCAAACGGTTCCCATAGTCAGCAGTGTTTTCTGGAAATCCGTTCATGCTCCCTCACCCTTTGAAGGGGGTTCATCCCAAAGGGCATAGCTGAATGTCTACGGACATTCTCAGTCATCCAGGTCAGGGCTGTCCCAAAGGTGCTTTTTTCACTGGACTTCCTTGTTTTCCTCTGAAGACGTTTCACTTCTCATCCCAGAAGCTTCTTCAGCTCTGACTGGATGGTGGGGAAGGGAAGGATTTATACTCCTTGTAGACTGCTGGTCACTTGCCTTCTTTTAGGGAGTCTTTAGATGCTTGCACTTTGGGGGTGAACCCCCGCCCCCCTTCAAATGGTGCGGGAGGATGAACGGATTCCCAGGAAACATGGCAGGCTGCTGGAGCCGTTGGCGCTTCGGTTTGAGATTCAGACAACCCCAACAGCCTGCGCCCGTCTCCAACAGGGAAGGCACCCCAGGGCAGACAACATCCTGCAGAGAGCAAAGCTCCAACTTCTCAATGACTCAGGTGACCCTGAGGACACAGGTAAACCTCCCAAGTGGCCTCAACGAAGCTCTAAAAGGATCCAAATGGCCAGCGGTCTGCAAGGAGGATAAATCCTTCCCTTCCCCACCATCCAGTCAGAGCCGAAGACGCTTCTGGGATGAGAAGTGAAACGTCTTCCAAGGAACAAGGAAGTCTAGTTGGCTCCTGAAAAAACACCTTTGGGATAACTATGACCTGGAGGGCAGAGAATCTCCATAGACATTGTGCCTGGGAAGAGTTTCATGCTTTGGAGCGATGGCGAGTCAACTTTCCTATTTCCCACTCGTTTTGTAGCCGTGACCTCATGGTTTCCGAGCATTTTTTGAGGCTTATTTATGTTATTTTCTGCCTCGGAGATGTTAATCGCCTCGTTTCTCAGAATCCACTTCGGGAGGGGACGGTGCGATCCAAAGCTTCGGGGGCTGGCAAGGTGTGGGGAGGGGGGAGGGAATGTCCTCTGAGTCAGGGGAAGGAAGTGATTCAGCCAGCCAGGAAAAGTTGGAACGCAGCTCGCCGAGGCACCTGCGGAGCCCTTTCCGGAGAAAAAAAGGCCACGTCGCTTTTAGCCACGCTTGGAGATCAAATCCCCCTCGTATCAAGGCGGGTTTTTCCCTGCCACCTGCCATCTCCTTTAGCCCACCAGCCACCTTCCCTTCTATTGGACAGCAGAACCCAGCATTCCCAGCCCAGCAGGCTCTGGACAGGTAGCCCTTGACTTAACGACAGTTTGGTGACCGTTCAGAGTTACAACGGCTCTGTCAAAAGTGACTTCACAAATCATTTTTCGTACGGATGACCCTTGCGGCATCCCCAGGGTCAGGTGGTCAAAGTTCAAAACTGGGCCACCGACTTGTG
Source organism: Bothrops alternatus (assembly GCA_034064705.1). Lineage (NCBI taxonomy): Eukaryota > Metazoa > Chordata > Lepidosauria > Squamata > Viperidae > Bothrops > Bothrops alternatus. The sequence goes on from JARGCV010000237.1 coordinate 24,733, forward strand.
TTTACGACGGTCAGGTGATCCCCTTTGGCGACCTTTCGACAAGCCAGGCTGTCGAGGAAGCCAGATGCACTTCACAGCCGTGTCACTCACTTGACTCAACTTAACAACTGCGGCGACCCGGGTCGTCAAATGAGGCAAAACTCAACGACATTTCTCATTTAGCAACATAAATTTTGGGTCCCGTTGAGACCGTAAGTCAAGGACCGCCTGTACTGTGGAAAGCACCGAATTAGGAGACCCCGGATTTGAAATCCACGGCTTTAAATCTCGACCTGGTGGCAGTCTAGGAACTGTTCCTGGTAAGGCAGGCTGTCCATCTGGGGTGGGAGCTTTCCACGTCGTTGAGCAATTGGCCGGAAACTCGGAACTTTGAGGGCAACGTTGACCATTGGTGTGGTGGCCTTCCAGGCTGCCTCCTCATCCCCCCACCCCTTTTCTCCACTCTGCGCAAGACGGACACCTCTCCCCATCAACCAAAAGCCTTGGGAAGCCGGGGGAGGAGGGAGGGGGGAGCTCCTTAGTGCAACCTGAAAAGATGTCCCCCTTGCAGACTTTAAGGTCAAAAGGTTGGCTTCCTTCCGAAGTTTCCCCCCAAATGAGACCCAACTGGAAAATAAGCCCTATCACAAATTTTCAGGATGAATAGAATAGAATTAGAATAGAATAGAATAATTAGAATAGAATATTTAGAATGAATAGAATAGAATTAGTATAGAATAGAACAGAAACTAGAATAGAATAGAATAATTAGAATAGAATAGAATATTTAGAATGAATAGAATAGAATTAGAATAGAATAGAACAGAAACTAGAATAGAATAGAATAGAATAATTAGAATAGAATAGAATAGGAATAGAATAGAACAGAAATAAGAATAGAATTGAATAATTAGATTGAATAGAATAGAATTAGAATAGAATAGAACAGAAACTAGAATAGAATAGAATAGAATAATTAGATTGAATAGAATAGAATTAGAATAGAATAATTAGAATAGAATAGGAATAAAATAGAATAGAATAGAACAGAAATAAGAATAGAATAGAATAGAATAGAATAATTAGATTGAATAGAATAGAACAGAATAGAACAACAGAATAAGAATAGAATTAGAATAGAATAGAATAGAATAGAATAGAATAGAAATGAGTGGAGTGGAACGGAACAGAACAGAACAGAACAGAATAATTAGAATGAATAGAATAGAATAGAATATTTAGAATGAACAGAATAGAATTAGAATAGAATAGAACAGAAACTAGAATAGAATAGAATAATTAGAATAGAATAGAATAGGAATAGAATAGAACAGAAATAAGAATAGAATAGAATAATTAGATTGAATAGAATAGAATTAGAATAGAATAGAACAGAAACTAGAGTATAATATAATAGAATAATTAGATTGAATAGAATAGAATTAGAATAGAATAATTAGAATAGAATAGAATAGAATAGGAATAAAATAGAATAGAATAGAACAGAAATAAGAATAGAATAGAATAGAATAATTAGATTGAATAGAATAGAACAGAATAGAACAACAGAATAAGAATAGAATTAGAATAGAATAGAATAGAAATGAGTGGAGTGGAGTGGAACGGAACAGAACAGAACAGAATAATTAGAATGAATAGAATAGAATAGAATAGAATAGGGATAGAATAGGAATAGAATAGAATAGAACAGAATTTAGAATAAAACAGAATAAAATAGAACAGAACCTTGGAGGACTCCTAGTCCAGCCCCCTGCTCAAGCAGGAGAAGCCCCCCTCCCCCCCCCCAAAATAAGCCCCAGTTAAGATCATCAACCAGACAGATGCATTTAGTACCGTATTTTCCTGAACGTAATCCCTAACCAGAAAATAAGCCCTAATGTGTCTTTTGGAGCAAAAATCAATATAAGAACCGGTCTTATTTTCCGGGAAATGGGAGAAATCATCTTGCTATTTGGGAGAATCAAGATAAACCCTTGATTCAATGTGCCAGAGAAGCCAGCCAGGTGAAGGTAGACCTGAAGCTTGCAGAGCCTCGGAATTCTTGCAGAAATCTCAAGGTCCTTCAACCTGTGGGCCTTCAGTGTGTTGTTGTTGTTTTTCCCCCCTTCCCTTTTCTTTTACAGGGCATCAGTGTTATTTTTAACGTTGCCCTTGGATTGTTAAAAGTGAGTATTTCCTCTCCCGGCCGGGTCACACCCTTCCTGCCTCCCTGCGCAGCCGCGGGGAGGGGCAGGCTGAGCCGAGCCGGCTGGAATCTGAATTCCTTGGGGATTGAAATGGTTTTCAGCCTCAAGCCGAAGGCGCTGCCAATGAGGACGGAGGGCTGGGGGAAGCTGGGAAGCATGGGCCTGCTGATATTCATCGGACGCCCCTCCCTTGCTCCGGGTCCTTTTTTTTTTCCTGACCTGCGGGTTGCCGAAAAGAATTGGGGGTCCCAAACCAAATCAGGAGAGGAGAGGGATGGGGCAAAGGAGAGGCTGAAATTGGCTCACGGATCTTCTGCAAAGAAAAGGCCAGGGAGAAATCTCCCTTTTCTCCCCCCCCTCAAAAAAGACATTTCCACCTCTTATTTTTCCCTGCTCTGTTTCTTGTGGGGCTCACGCATCACAGATAGTCCCGTTAAGTTCATTCGGGGACCAAACTTAACAACGGCACTGGAAAAAGCAACTTACGACCGTTTTTTTTCACGCTTACCACGACCATTGCAGCCTCCCCCTGGAGGGGGGGTCACGTGACCAAAATCCAGCCACTTGGCCACTGGCTCATATTTATGACGGCTGCAATGTCCCCGGTGTGTGTGTGTGTGTGTGTGTGTGTGTGAGAGAGAGAGACGTGATCCCCTTTTGTGGCCTTCATACAAGCAAAGTCACTTTACATCTTAAGAAGACAAAACTCTTGGGATATCTCTTCCAACAGGCACCTTTATTAAGAGAAGGTGGTTGCAGGCGTTCTAGACAGGATCTGAGGGGCCCACCCATACCCTTCAATGTTTTAAGTGGTCCCCCTTTTTCTCGCCACCGGCAGAAGGGAGACTTCAGAGAGAGAGTAGATGAAAGGCTGTGGCCATATTGTTACGGTCAGTCCTCTGAATCACCTCCAGTCCTTTGTAGTTTCAATGAAGGAAGTGAGAGTCACAAACCCCCCCCTTGCTCCCTCCTCCCCTTTCGTAGTATGACAGAATCCACAAAGAGTTAAGAAATGGCTCTTTTTTTCAGAGTCGGTAGCTAGAATTGAAATGTACTTGGATTCTGACAATGGGGAAGCTGGCTTTGTCGAACGACCACGTCCCTAACTTAAAAAAAAAACTGCAGGGATTCAGGTTAAACAACAGTGGCAAAAAAAAAAAGGGTCCTCAGACACGGCCAAATTCACTTTAGCAACATAAACGTCCATCTCGGCTGTGGTCGTAAGCCGAGGACTCCCTATATAATCCGGGAAAGGCGCGCAAGGCGTATACAAGGGCCAAATTTCTGTCCGGGCCCCGCCCTCTGAGGGAGGGCGAACGGTGCCTGGTTCTGGGTTCGAGGGTGGGGGAGCGGAAGGATTTCATTTCTCCTCTCCCCCTTGCGTGTTCCTAGACCACCAGGGACGACTTGCTGTTGACGGACTTTGAGGGGGCTTTAAAGTTCTTCCGTGTGCAGCTGCCCAAGAGGTATCGGTCGGAGGAGAACGCCAAGAAACTGATGGAGCTGGCATGTAGCATGAAGGTAACTGGGGGGGGGGGAATCAGCCAGCCCCCGGGGGGAGGGGGAGGAAGATCTCCGTCGGTTCCGAGGAGGGGGCTGCCACGCAGATACCGCCGCCTCTCGGTGTCCTTAACCGCCTCTCTGCGCCCTGGAAGGCTTTCTGGCACGGTGGCTGTTGGGGGGCCGAGCTGCTGGCTGGGTCAGCCTTCTCTTGTCCTGGGTCAGCTCTGGAAGTAAGCCAGGGAGAGTCCCACTTTGCAAAGGGTTAAAACGTGTGAAGGTGACCTGAATGCGGAACTGGGAAAAAGGAGGGCTGGGGGCAGCTGGGGACCCCTGGATCTCTCAAAGATGTCTATTTCACCAGCCCTAGTTGAGGTTTCTTTCTTTCCTTCTTTCTTTCTTTCCTTCCTTCCTTCCTTCCTTTTCCTTCTTCCTTTCTGCCTCCTTTCCTTCCTTCCTCTTTCACTTCCTTCCTTCCTTCATTCATGCATTCATTCATATCTCCCTCCCTTCTTCATTCCTTCCTTCCTTTTCCTTCTTCCTTTCTGCCTCCTTTCCTTCCTTCCTCTTTCACTTCCTTCCTTCCTTCATTCATGCATTCATTCATATCTCCCTCCCTTCTTCATTCCTTCCTTCCTCTTCCTTCATCCTTTCTCCCTCTTCCTTCCTTCCTTCCTTCCTTCCTTCCTTCCTTCCTTCCTTCCTTCATCCTTTCTCCCTCCTTTCCTTCCTTCCTTCCTTCATTTATATCTCCCTCCTTCCTTCCTCTTCCTTCATCCTTTCTCCCTCCCTCCCTATCTTCTTTCTTTCTTCCTTCCTTCCTTCCTTCATTCATGCATTCATTCATATCTCCTTCCTTCCTCTTCCTTCATCCTTTCTCCCTCCCTCCCTTCCTTTATATCTCCTCCCTTCCTTCCTTCCTTCCTTCCTTCCTTCCTTCCTTCCTTCCTTCTTTCCTATCTCCTTCCTTCCTTCATTAATTCATGCATTCATTCATATCTTCTTTCTTTCTTCCTTCCTTCCTTCCTTCCTTCCTTCCTTCCTTCCTTCCTTCCTTCCTTCCTTCCTTCCTTCCTTCCTTCCTTCCTTCCTTCCTATCTCCTTCCTCCCTCCCTCCTTCTGTTTCTCTTTGATGTAGTGTTCTTTTTGGTGGACTGTTAAAAAAAAAAAAAAGCACCTAATGAGATCTTAATTTCTCTCCCAGGGAGGTGCTTGCCTTCCCTTTGAGGCTCTCTCGGTGTTTCTCAACTTAACGGCTGGGGAATTCTGGGAGTTGAAGTCCCCGGGGCTTAAAGTTCCCATAGTTGAGAAACACTGGTCTGTTTCTCTGATCAATCCACTTTGGCTGCCTTATGCAGCTCTTCTGCCTCAGGGTCACTAGAGGGAGCACCAGGACCAGCTTAACAAAATTCACACAACCCTTTTTTCTGACCCTGCTTCGGCATCTCTGCAGCCAGGGGGAGGCAAGGTGGGACCCAATCCTGCAATCCCTGGTGCTCCCGTGGCTTTCCAATCTTCAGCAACCTTAGCAGGCAAAAAGATTTTAGGAGAAAAAACTTTTTCCTCTTGCAATACTAGAGCAGCACAGGTATAGTATAGGGGGTACCTGGCTCAATAGTAGCAACTGTGAGAGGGACCTCAGAGTCCCAGTGGACAATCCCTTAAATAGGAGCCAGCCGTGGGCTGCAGCTGCCAAAAAGGCCAACACAGTGCTGGGCTGCATGAACAGAGGGAGAGAATCAAGATCACGTGAAAGGTTAATACTACTTTACAAGGCCTTGGTAAGGCCACACTTGGAATACGGCATCCAGTTTTGGTCACCACGATGTAAAAAAGATGCTGAGACTCTAGAAAGAGTGCAGAGAAGAGCAACAAAGAGGATCAGGGGACTGGAGGCTAAAATATATAAAGAACGGTTGCAGGAATTGGATATGTCTAGTTTAACAAAGAGAAGGACGAGGAGGGACATGAAGGCAGTCTTCCAATATCTCAGGGGCTGCCCCAAAGAAGAGGCAGTCAAGCTATTCTCCAAAGCACCTGAAGGCAGGAAAAGAAGCAGCGGGTGGAAACTCATCAAGGAGAGAAGCAACCTAGAACTAAGGAGAAACTTCCTGACAGTCAAAACAATTAACCAGTGGAACAACCTGCCTCCAGAAGTGGTGAATGCTCCAACACTGGAAGTTTTTAAGAAGAGACTGGACAGCCCTTTGTCCGAAATGGTGTAGGGTTTCCTGCCTGAGCAGGGGGTTGGACTCGATGGCCTCCAAGGTCCCTTCCAACTTGATTATCATTAAATTATTAAAATCAAAAGATCTTCGGGTTTCTGGGTTCCAGAATATCTCAAGACCTGAAATGGACACCTAACATCAAAAAATGTCATCAAAAAACCACGGCAATTTTCTTCCTGCCCCAAGTCAGAGAGCTCAAGACGCCCCAAGGAGCTGCTGACACAGTTCTAGAGAGCAGTTGTTGAGCCTGTCTTTCGCACCTCTTATAACTCTCGGGTTTGGCCTAGGAACCGAGCAGGAGAGGCACAGACTTCGGCGGATAGTTAGGAGTTCAGGGAAGACAATTGCCACCAGCCTGACTTCCACCAAGGACCTGTGTACTGCAGGAGCCCCCCCCCCCAAAAAAGCTGTGAAAATATCTACAAAGCCCTCAACCTGGACATCAACTCTTTCAACTTCTCCCCTCAAGACAACGCTACAGGGCGTTGCAGGCCAGAACAACTAGACAACAAAGGTGCTTTTTTCATGAGGCCACTTTTTTCATGAGGCCACGTCTCTTTGAAGACGTTTCGCTCCCCATCCCAGAAGCTTCTTCAGCTCTGACTGGAGGGTGGGGAAATGGAAGGATTTATACTCCTTGCAGAGCGCTGGTCATTTGCCTCCTTTTAGAGAGTTGTTGAAGCACCTGGAGGTTTATGTGTGTCTTCAGGGTCTTGCCCACATTTTGGACAGGGTGGACTGCTGCTTTGAAAGAGGGGTCCAACAGGCCACCTAGGTCAAAACTGAACAGCCCTCTCTCAACAGAGAGGGAGGGACACGACATCATCTTACTCCAGTCTACCACACAATTCTTTCAGCAGTTCGAAGAAGGCTCCACATCCATTTGCACCACTCAGGTGATCCTGAGGACATAGATAAGCCTCCAAGTGGCCTCAACGACTCTCTAAAAGGAGTATAAATCCTTCCATTCCCCACCATCCAGTCAGAGCTGAAGAAGCTCCTTGAATGAGAAGTGAAACGTCTTCAAAGAAAGACAAGAAAGTCCAGTGGCCTCCTGAAAAAAAAAGCACCTTTGGGACAACTGGATGACGGAGAATCTCCATAGACTATGGAGCTATGGGGTGAACCCCCTTCGAATGGGGAAGGGAAGGATTTATACTCCTTGCAGACAGCTGCTCACTTGCCTTCTTGGAGAGAGTCTACAGGAACCGTTTGCGCTTCAGGTTGAGATGCAGACAAACCCAGACTCATCCCCAACCGCCTGCACCCGTCTTCAGCGGGGAAGGAACCCAGGGCAGAAGACATCCTGCAGCCAAGAAGGCCCCACACCCATTTGCACCACTCAGGTGACTCTGAGGACACAGATAAGCCTCTAAGTGGCCTCAACGACTCTCTAAAAGGAGTATAAATCCTTCCCTTCCCCACCCTCCAGTCAGAGCTGAAGAAGCTTCTGGGATGAGAAGCGAAACGTCTTCAGAGGAAAACAAGAAAGTCCAATTCCCTCGTGAAAAAGCACCTTTGGGACAACTGTGTCCTAGATGACGGAGAATCTCCATAGACATTGAAACACAAGGATAGTTCCTCCCCCCCCCCGCCATCATTCTGCTAAACACCTGATTCCCACACCTGTCTCATGCCCTGGGATACCACCTAGTGGGGCTGTATTACTATTATCCTTCTGAACTTTGCTATTACCTATTCCTTTAGCATCTTACGACTAGCACTTTGTTGTTTGCATCTCAGGATTTAGGTCCATTGCTTTCATTTAGTGCCCTGTTATGATTTAGGTCGATTGCTTATTTAGTATCCGATGACTGTCACTGAGGGTTGTATCTTGTGATTTTTGACGATTGTATTTCATGATTATGATCATGGATGTATCAGTTGTTGCTTGTTGTGTACACCGAGAGCTTCTGCTCCGGAGACACATTCCTTGTGTGTGTCCAATCACAATAATAATAATAATAATAATAATAATAATAATAATAATAATAATAATAATAATAATTAATAGTAATAGTAATAATAATGATGATGATGATGATAAAAAGTTGGAAGGGACCTTGGAGGACATCAAGTCCCACCCCCTGCCCAAACAGGAGACCCTACACCATTTCGGACAAAGGGCTGTCCAGTCTCTTCTTAAAAACTTCCAGTGTTGGAGCATTCACCGCTTCTGGAGGCAGGTTGTTCCACTGGTTAATTGTTCTCACTGTCAGGAAATTTCTCCTTGGTTCTAGGTTGCTTCTCTCCTTGGTTAGTTTCCATCCGTTGCTTCTTGTCCTGCCTTCAGGCGCCTTGGAGAATAGCTTGACTCCCTCTTCTTTGGGGCAGCCCCTGAGATATTGGAAGGCTGCTATCATGTCCCCCCTCGTCCTCTTCATTAAACTAGACATGCCCAATTCCAGCAACCGTTCCTTATATGTTTCAGCCTCCAGTCCCCTGATCCTCTTTGTTGCTCTTCTCTGCACTCTTTCCAGAGTCTCAGCATCTTTTTTACATCGTGGTGACCAGAACTGGACTCCGTATTCCAAGTGTGGCCTTACCAAGGCCTTGCAAAGCGGTATTAACCCTTCACCTGATCTTGATTCTCTCCCTCTGTTCATGCAGCCCAGCACTGAGTTGGCCTTTTTCGGCAGCTGCAGCCCACGGCCGGCTCCAAGGAAGAATTCTCTTCCATTTTGTCCAACCGAGGAAGCTCTAATATGTGGTGTTTTGTTTTCGTTCTTTAAGATTAGCCAAAAGAAGTTGAAGAAATACGAGCGGGAATATCAGACGATGCGGGAGCAGCAGGCCCAACAGGAGGACCCCATCGAAAGGTTTGAGGTGAGCCTCTCCTGGTGTGTGCAGACTGGACAAAGACACAAAACCGGATCCCGATTGAACCTTATTCCCCCTTGCAAAATAAACCAATTTCTTGGCAACAACAACAACAACAAAAAAAGCCAAGATTCTGGCCTTGAGTCATTCGACACTTGCCCTGTTATCTCTCCTTCTCTTTATCTTTCTGGCCTTGCTCTTTTTTTTTTTTTCCTCCCCTTCTTCTTTCTCCTCCTCCTGCTCAGGCCTGAGTGGGCCTCACTTAGAAAAAGGCCTCTAAAACCCGAAACACCCAGTGCTATTTTTTGCAGATTCGGTCTCCCGTCACAGACTCCGGGCGTCTGCCGAGGGCGGTCTTCACAGCTGCTGTGTTTTATGCCTTTTCGTTTTGTCACGGAAAGCAGGGACAGGCTAACCCCGGGGGGGGGGGGAGTCCCGGCTTGGCCCCGTCTTAATTTGGGCCCAAATCTCAATGGGGTTTATTATGAGGGCCCGTTCCAGAAGGATGAGGGTGGCCTCGGGCCGGGGTTCACGCAGCCGGCCCCTTCTGGCCTCCTTGCAGAGAGAAAACCGGCGCTTGCAGGAAGCCAACATGAGGCTGGAGCAGGAGAACGACGACCTGGCCCACGAGCTGGTGACCAGCAAGATCGCCCTGCGGAAGGACCTGGACAACGTAAGCGCTTCTCTCCCACTGCCCTGGGGGGGGGCGGCCACGGGGCAGGGGGGTGCACATTTGAAGTACAACTGGACTCTTCTAGCTGATGTGCTTATCCAGTCGTTTATTTTCCTTTTATTCTGCTGTTCTGTCCTCTTCCTTCCTCTTCTCCTTCCTCTTCTCCTTTTTCTTCCTCTCCTCTTTCTTTCCTTTTTGTGTCTTTTTTTCCTTTTCTTTTTCTTTCTTTTCTTTCTTCCTTCGCTTCTTTCTTTTTTCCTCCTGCTTTCTCTTTCTTTCTCTTTCCTCCTCTTCTTTCTTTCTTTCTTTCTTTCTTTCTTTCTTTCTTTCTTTCTTTCTTTCTTTCTTTCTTCTCTTTCCTCCTTTCTTTCTTTTTTCTTTCTTTTTCCCTCTTTCTTTCTTTCCCCCTCCTCCTTTCTTTCTTTCTTTCTTTCTTTCTTTCTTCTTTCCTCCTTTCTTTTTCCTCCTCTCTTTCTCTTTCCTCCTCTTCTTTCTTTCTTTCTTTCTTTCTTTCTTTCTTCTTTCCTCCTTTCCTCCTCCTTCTTTTCTTTCTTTCTTTCTTTCTTTCCTCCTTTCTTTTTCCTCATCTTCTTTCTTTCTTTCTTTCTCTTTCCTCCTCTTCTTTCTCTTTCTTTTTCTTTCTTCTTTCCTCCTTTCCTCCTCCTTTTCTTCTTTCTTTCTTTCCTCCTCTTCTTTTTTTTCTTTCTTTCCTCCTCTCTCTTTCCTCTTCTTTTCTTTCTCTTTCTTTCTTTCTTTCTTTTTCTTCTTTCCTCATCCTTTCTTTCCTCCTCTCTTTCTTTCTCTTTCCCCTCCTTCTTCCCTCCTTTCTTTTTCTTTCTTCTTTCCTCCTTTCATTCTTTCCTCCTCTTCTTTCCTTCTTTCCTTCTTTCCTTCTTTCCTTCCTTCCTTCTTTCCTTCCTTCCTTCCTTCCTTCCTTCCTTCCTTCCTTCCTTCCTTCTTTCCTCCTTTCATTCTTTCCTCCTCTTCTCTTTCTTTCCTTCCTTCCTTCCTTCCTTCCTCCCTCCTCCTCCCTTACCGAAGGTACAGCTCAGATGCCTCTGAGACTCGCACACCTCCCCGGAAGGAAAACTTCCAAGGTGAAGCCTCCTTGGATGAAAATCCATTTTCTTTAAAACTTTCCACCAATTTGGCCGCAGATCCTGGGAATCGGCTCAGCTCTCCCGGGGCCGTCTCCTAAATCCTTACACTCTCTTGGCTGGGCTGCTTCAGTTCCCCACCTGGCCCGGCCCTGCCGTGCCCTCATGGTGTGCCAGTGCCTGCCATCAGCACACCCAGAACGGAGAGGCTCCATCCTCCCCCAGAGTCCGAACCTTCCGCAAACAGGAGCATAAGTCTCGGGAAAGATCAGATGCGGGAGCAGAAAAATCCTCTTGCTTTATCATTCCGACACGACACTCCGATTGCCACTCTCCCCTTGGCCAAGATTAAGCTTCATGTCTTGTCATCCTCATAACGCCCACAGAACACCGGAGCCTTCGCATTTCAGGTCATGGTGACATCGTTCCCGCTTGTTTCCCGGGGCAGAACGCCTGCAAGAAGACAGGACGTTTTCACACAGGCAAACAGGCGGTGGGCTAGAGGCATCTTGGCAACTCCGAGACCCACGTCTCCTTTTCTTCTCCAAGGATCCAGCCTGCTGCTTCCTCCACTCTCCATTACCTTAAAACCTTCCCTTGGAGCACAGGGACCCCAAACCCCAAGCCAGGCTCTTTCAAACTTTCCCATCCTGGCCTCCTCCCTTGCTCGCCTTCGGGTCAAACGTCTGGTTAGGAGCCGAGCAAAAAAAGATTTCTCTTCAAGCTGTGTCTCTCTCGGTCCGATCATTTTGTCCGTCGGTGTTTCCCATTTCCAGGCGGAGGAAAAAGCCGACGCGCTGAACAAGGAGCTGCTGATGACCAAGCAGAAGCTGATAGATGCCGAGGATGAAAAGAGAAGGCTGGAGGAGGAATCGGCTCAGGTTGGGGCAGGATCGGGCCAGAAGGGAGCTGGGGAGGTAGGAGGGAACGGGGTTTGTTCTGGCTTTAGGCGACCCCTCCCCACAGTTCAGCACCTGCTAACCAAGAATCGGTTGACCTGCTTTGTCCTTCACCATCAGCTCTGGTCTGGGATGGTTTTCTGTAGCTATTTATCCCCATAATCACCTTCCCCCACCCCCTTTGGAGCAGCAGCTTCCAACCTTTTGGGCACCAGAGACCGGTTCCATGGAGAAAGTTTTTTCCATGGACCGGAGGCGGTGTGGTTTTGTGTGCTGCCTGCATCCCCATGGATGGATGGGGCTTTGCTTATTTGCACGGCCCGCTTGTTGGCATGCTGCGGACCGGTGCGAGGCCACAGACGGGGGTTGGGGACCCCTGCATCAGAGAGTCCCCGAAGAGTATCTCCTTGCCCCAAGTTCCCCACATCGCCAGGACTGGCCTCTCTGCTGCTTTCTCTTGTCACTTGTGTCCCCCCACCAGAGGCTTTTGGAGTTAGAATACGAAGAATAGGAATAGAATAGAATGGGACGGAATAGGAATAGGAATAATAACAGAACAGAAAATAGAATAGAATAGAATAGAATAGCATGTAAAATAGAATAGAATGTAGAATAGAATAGAAGAATAGAATAGAATAGAATAGAATAGAATAGAATAGAATAGAATAGAATAGGAAATAGAACGGAATAGAATAAAGAATATAGAATAGAATAGAATATAGAAAATGGAATGGAATAGAATGGAATATAGAATAGAATAGAAATAGAACAGAACAGAACAGAATAATAAAATACAGGAATAGAATAAAATACAGGAATAGAATAGAATAAAATAGAATAGAATATAGAAAATGGAATAGAATAGAATAGAATAGAATAGAATAGAATAGAAGCTGGAAGGGACCTTGGAGGTCTTCTAGTCCAGCCCCTGCTCAAGCAGGAGAACCTACACCGTCTCAGACAGGTGAGTGTCCAGTCTGGAGGTGAGGGAGAGGAAAGGGCTGAGGCCAGAGACCCTGCTGGAGGGATGAATGAAGGACCAGGCTTTTCTGTCTCCTCTTCCAGCTGAAGGAGATGTGTCGGAGAGAACTGGACAAGGCCGAGTTGGAGATCAAGAAAAACAGCTCAATCATTGGCGACTACAAGCAGGTATGTCGGAGGCCGCTGTTCCGAAGCAACCCTGGGATCAGTCTCCCTCGGGCCAGGACAGCTCCACCGCCTTCCTCCTGACCCAGAACCAAAGGGAGGCGTCCTGTCGTTTCATCTCAAAAAGGGAAGCGGAAGGGGGTTGCCCTCAAATTAACAAGAGTTGGGAGGGACCTTGGAGGTCATCTAGTCCAACCCCCTTGGTCGAGCCGGAGACCTTTACAGAACCATAGAATGACAAGAGTTGGTTGGGAGGGACCTTGGGGGTCATCTAGTCCAACCCCCTTGGTCGAGCCGGAGACCTTTACAGAACCATAGAATGACAAGAGTTGGGAGGGACCTTGGGGGTCATCTAGTCCAACCCCTCTGGTCGAGCAGGAGACCCTTACAGAACCATAGAATGACAAGAGTTGGGAGGGACCTTCGGGGTCATCTAGTCCAACCCCTCTGGTCGAGCAGGAGACCCTTACAGAATCATAGAATGACAAGAGTTGGGAGGGACCTTGGAGGTCATCTAGTCCAACCCCTCTGGTTGAGCCGGAGACCTTTACAGAACCATAGAATGACAAGAGTTGGGAGGGACCTTGGGGGTCATCTAGTCCAACCCCTCTGGTCGAGCAGGAGACCCTTACAGAATCATAGAATGACAAGAGTTGGGAGGGACCTTGGGGGTCATCTAGTCCAACCCCTCTGGTCGAGCAGGAGACCTTTACAGAATCATAGAATGACAAGAGTTGGGAGGGACCTTGGGGGTCATCTAGTCCAACCCCTCTGGTCGAGCAGGAAGACCCGACATCATTCCAGACAAATGAATGTCCAGCTTCTTCTGAAAAGCCTCCAGGGATGGAACATCACTGATCAAAATGAAAAGAAAAAGAAAAAAAATAACGACGATCAAGCTTCACCCTCTGTAAGGAAGAGAAACCAGTGATTTCGGTTTCTTAGCGTAAGACGTAAAGCCAGACCAACTCAGAAAGCCTCGGGCCAGCGGTTAAGAAACGGCAAGAGAGCCGTTGCAAATCCCCTGCCCCCTCGACGTGGGGGCAGGCCCTTGGGGCACGAGAGCGTAGAAGCCAAGAGAGATTTGGGGCGAAGTCCAGCAAGGACAAGTAGCCAGCCTGGGGATCTGATGGGGGTGGGGTGAGAAGCCCTACCTGAGCTAGCGAGGCTCTGCTGACCGATTCCGTTTGCCTTGCAGATCTGTTCCCAGTTGAGTGAGAGGCTGGAGAAGCAGCAAGTAGCCAATAAAGCTGAAATTGAGAAAATCCGGGTAAGTAGAGGCACAGAAGAGCGGGCGGGGGTGGGAGTGGCAGAGGCTGTGCTGAGCACCGCCTTCCCGATTCCCTGCCTCGGGGGTCTGTGTGTGAGGCCTGCAGATTCCAGAAGATCTCCTGAACACTTTCCAACATCCCGTTTGGTCCCTGCTTCGCTCAAGGAAGGTTGCAGAAAGAGAGAGACATCAGATTTTCACCTTGCTGCCTTCAGACTCAACAAACTAGCCTGGCAGTTAGTTTTTTGGAGGTGGGGAGGTGGGGGGGGGTGGCAAGCAAGTTACAGGCCCTTTCAGCTGTTGCCAGCCAGCCGGGCTGCTCAACGGAAGCAGCCAGTCCGTCCGAGGGCAGTTAAGAGAACTGTGGTGGCAAAGTGGTTAGAGTGCAGTACTGCAGGCTACTTCTGCTGACTTCCAACTGTCACCAGTTCGATCCTGAACGGTTCGAGGTTGACTCGGCCTTCCGGCCTTCCGAGGTCGGTAAAATGAGGACCCAGATTGTTGGGGGCCAAGATGCTGACTCTGTAAACTGCTTAGAGAGGTCTGTAAAGCACGGTGAAGCGGTATATAAGTCTAAGGGCTATTACTGCCTGCCTGCCTGCCTGCCTGCCTGCCTGCCTATCTATCTATCTATCTATCTATCTATCTATCTATCTATCTATCTATCTATCTATCTATCTATCTATCTATCTATCTATCTATCTTCCTATCTATCTATCTATCTATCTGTCTATCTATCTGTCTATCCATCTATCTATATCTATCTATCTACCTACCTATCTATCTTATCTATCTATCTGTCAGTCAGTCATATCTATTATCTATCTAATCTGTTTATCATATCTATATGCCTGTTTATCTAGCTATCTGTCTATTTATGTCTATCAGTCATATCTATCTTATATTTATCTGTCTATCATATCTATTATCTATATTATCTATCGTATCTATCATCTATTATCTATCATATCTATCATCATCTAGGTCTGTATCTATCATCTATATCATCCATCTATCTTATGTATCATATATCTATCACCTATCTATATCCATCCATCCATCCATCCATCCATCCATCCATCCATCCATCCATCCATCCATCCATCCATCCATCCATCCATCCATCTATCTATCTATCTATCTATCTATCTATCTATCTATCTATCTATCTATCTATCTATCTATCATCTGCCATGGTGGCTCAGAGGCTAGAATTTGGTATTGCAGGCTAATTCAGCTCACAGCCAGGGGTTAGATCCTGTTGGGGCTCAAGGTTGACTCGGCCTTCCATCCTTCCGAGGTTCATAAAGTGAGGACCCAGATTGTTGGGGGCAAATATGCTGACTCTGTAAACCGCTTTAGAGAGGGCTGTAAAGCGCTGTGAAGCGGTGTATAAGTCCAAGTCTTATTGCTATTGCTCACCGTCCACCCTTCTTGCCTGCAGCAAAAAATCGACAACTGTGAACATTGTCGGGAGTTTTTCAACAAAGAAGGGCGGCTGAAGGTGGTCAGCATCCCCAGAGAGGGCTCCGACGATGACACCGATGAGGAGAAGGAGGGGCTGAAGAACCAGTTACGAGAAATGGAGTTGGAACTGGCCCAGACCAAGTTGCAACTGGTGGAGGCCGAATGCAAAATCCAGGTGAGGAAGGCTCAGCAGCCGGGGCTACGCTCAGCCAGAGCTTCTGCCTCCGTGGGAATTGTACACCAGCGAGGGTCGGATCTCTCTTTTCCGACGGAATTCCTTAGTTGGGCCCTGAGAATGAAGGCTGGAGACTTTCTCGGAACGGGATACCTGGCTTTGAAGCCTTTTTCCTCTCTGCCATCTTGGAGGATTTTCCTGGGTGCCCGCAGGAGGACGCAGGCCGATGGGAGACCATCCTTGGTCTGGCTTAGCGAATTCCCCCTGGGTGCCTGCAATTCCATTTTTGCACTCAGAACCCAGAGACCTTTACAAACCCCTGGCCCTCTGGGCCTGAAATTAACGGGCGGCTGGCCTCCTCAAAGTTTTGAAGCTACTAAGCCACCTCTAAGATGGGTGGCATAATAATCACATCAACGAATTGACTCGCTGAACAGAGCGATCTGCAAGCGTGCAGACCTGCTCTCCTAAGCCAGGCGGCGGCGGAGGCTGTTCAGATGTCCTCGGCGTACCCGTTTCATGACCCCAGGGCAAGTCAGGCATCCTCAACGCCCCTTTTCACGCCCTTGCTCACCCCATCTCGTTACCTTGCAGGACCTGGAACACGACCTGGGACAGGCGCTGAACGAGGTGCAGGCCTCGCGCAAAACCTGGTTCAACCGAACGCTCAGCTCTATAAAGACAGTGACCGGCGTCCAGGGAAAAGAGACGTGCTGAAGAGCTGGGCAGCAACCTCGGGGTGGCTCCTGGGGCCTCTCCTGGGATACCTCCTGCCTTCCAGAGCTTGTCTTGACCAGCTGCCCGCAGGAGAGAGGACCAGATGTACATAGGATTCCCGAAACACACCCCGCGAGGCGGCTGGTTTTCTTCGCCCCCCCCCTCACAGGCCGGAGACCCAAGCCAGAGACGCCGCTTGGCGCGAGACGCAGGATCTTCATACTACTGATTATTTAACCGGGGAGGGGGCTGGAGGGGGCTGTAGCTATAGACCGATGCTTTTCCCCCCCCCTTTCTTTTCCCAGAGAACAATAATCCGCTCCATTCTGCAGTCCGTTGGGAGGCGCTAGGTACGAAAAAGAAATATATTACCACCCTCTTCCCGACTTAACCGAATTTACAAACGAGCGCTTTTCCGTTTTTGGGTTTTTTTTACAGTGACAGCTTTTTTTTTTACAAAAAAAAAAAAGATTTAATTTGAGACGAACAAAAGGACAAAACAAAAAAAAAACCATCGCCGGCCGCTCTTTTAACAAACAGTTCGAGAGCGCGAGCGAAAGGTTCCCCCCCCGCTCCTTCCAAGTTTTAGGGGACTGCTTGCATGGTTAACTTTTGGAAAGGGGACTCACAGCCCCCCCTCCCCAATGTTTGTGTGTCCCTGCCTCCCCCTCCTCTTTGTACAGCGCTTACACCAATAACTTCTATGCAACTTGGCGAGGTGGGGGCTTCTTAAAGCAAGCCTCCCTGAACAAAAGCTGAGATTCAACACCACCGTTTTATCGGGGAGGGGGGGCTGTTTTATACATACACACAACACGTGTGGCTCGTGTTGTGTGAGCTCACGACGCCCACCCCCCCCCCATGAGCTTGCTCCGGGCTCCACTTCGCTCTTGTGGAAGTCAAGGAAGGTTGAAGCCCAGCTGTCCTTTGCCGGTCCGGATTTGGCCCGGATGCATCAACTCCAAAAACAAGTTGCTTTGACCCTTGACCCAAGAATGGTGGACTTCCGTTTTTTTTTGCTTAATTCTCCGTTTTTGGGGTGAGTTTTCTGCCTGCAGAAAGCAGGTGGGAGAGAGACTTCATTTTCACCGCTGCTACTGCTGCTGAACTCTCCTTCCGTCCTGGCCCGCTGAGGGCCAGGCTCCACGTTCCCCCTTCCCCACCAAACACTCCTTAATTTGTAACTACTACAAGTAGGTAATAACGCTACTTTCAATTTCTGAGGGCTTTAGAGCAAGGGGGGCTCCCGCCTTGGCAACTGGTGGACTTCCAACTCCCAGAACTCCTTAGCCCGCCTCATGCTGCCTGAGGCATTCTGGGAGCTGAAGTCCACAAAGTCTTCAACTTGCCAAGGTGGAAGACCCCTCGCTTAAGAGCGGGGGGGGGGGTCTTCAGACTTGGCCCTTTGGTGACTGGTGGACTTCAACTCCCAGAATTCCTGAGCCAGCATGGGGGAAACTATAGCCCCTTCCTTCATGATGTGGACGTTAACTCCCAGAATTCCTCATCCAGCATGCCTGGCTGAGGAATTCTGGGAGTTGAAGTCCACAAGTCCTCAAAGGGCCAAGTGTGAAGACCCCCCCCCCGCTTAAGAGTATCCAAGCCGCCTCCTCAGAAAAGCTGAACTATTTTTTTTTTCGGGTTTTTTTGGCACCTTTTTAATTTATACCGATTTATCCTCTGCTGAAATAGCTTTTATATATATATATAAATATATATATCAGCAGATCAACTTAACCTTGTGCAGTGTGTGTGAGCGTAGGCCGGTAACCCTGAGAGGCACTGTTTGTATATAAAGATGATTTTTATTTCCCCGAGTTTTTTTTTTCCACCCTCCTTGACCAGACTTAACGCTAGGCGAGGGACGCAAACTGAGATAAGAGGTGAAGCCAGCCTTGAGCATTCACGATTTCTCCCCATCCCTTAACTGTATACATGAGTATCTTCCCCTGTTGAATAATAACGAGGGGGAAAAAAAACAAAACCCATTATCGCTGTAACTCCATTGATAATAAACAAAACCAACCAACGCGTGGACCTTGTGGTAGAATAGTTTTGCCGTGTGTAGCATTTTGGATTGATCTATAAACTAGTAAAAAACGGGTCTGGTGGTTTTCATTTCGCCGGAGCAAAAGGCAGGAGGGGGCCTGGCCTCGAATTAAGAGGGAAGGTCTCTCGGTGGCCGGCCTCCGCGGGGGGGGGGACGGCAGCAGCTCTCCGGATGTTGGGGAGCAGGCGGCCCGCTGCAGGTGCTGGGTGTCAGGTCTACATGCAGAGAAGGTGCCCGTGCGCTCGGCTTCTACACAAGGCCTCCAGCACAACCGCCACAGCTGTACTGGAGGGGACAGAATGGGTCGGAAGCCCCCTGGGAGGGATACGCTTGTGAGTGGGTGCTGCACCCCCCTGCCTTCAGCAGAGAGGGGGTCCCGGTACGTGTCTCCAGTGGCTGTTAACTCTTGGCATAGTTTTATCTTTTTTGGGTTGGGGGTGGGGGGATACAGCAGACCCAGGAGTTAGCTTGCCCTGTGCGCAACGCAGAGGGAAAAGGACCTTTGGCAGAACAGGCGAGTGGCAGGGAGCTGGCTCTCCTGCTCGACCAGGGGGCTGGGCTAGACAACCTCCAGGGTCCCTTCCGAGCCTATTCTGGGTGAATTAAAGCTGCTGGAGACTGGAAATGTTGGGGTGAGGCTGTTCTTTTTTTTTCCCCTGGTTTTTCTTCTTGGTGGGGGGGTTGGACTAGAAGACCCCCAAGGTCCCTTCCAACTCCATTCTATTCCATTCCAAGATTCTATTCTATTCCAAGATTTTATTCCAATATTCTATTCCATTCCAAGATTCTATTCTATTTTATTCCATTCCAATATTTTATTCCAAGATTCCATTCTATTCGATTCCAAGATTCTATTCTATTTTATTCCATTCCATTCCAATATCTTATTCCAAGATTCCATTCTATTCCATTCCATTCTTCTATTCTATTCTATGACTCTATTCTATTCCATTCCATGATTCTATTCTATTCCATTCCAATATTTTATTCCAAGATTCTATTCTATTTATTCTATTCTCTATTCTAATTCTGTAATTCCTGTTCTATTAATTCTAATTCTATTCCTGAGACGCCCTAAGGGGGGGGGATTCTGCCCTCAGCTCATTGTCTTTGTCCTCTATGCCTCCTTTCCGAGCCTTGCTCCCTTCCGCCCCCTCCAAGCTGCACCGTTTCTGGCAGCCTTGAACTCTACCCAATCCCTGCTTCTGTGCCTTCTTCCTTTGTGCCAACGTCTCTCTCTGCCCAGGCCAGCTTCCCCGATCACCACACTTGGGCTGGAGAGGGTGGCCTTTGCCCAAGCCAGCCCGTGGCATAGGGCCCTACCCTTTCGGAGCCTTGCTGGGTTAGGAGATGGGGAGGGTGGCACGCTGAGCATCTTTCAGTGGTGTAGGCAACACTTCCCGACGGACAGGAGTGTCCCTGTCCCACCAAGGCCCCTCCTTGCAAGCGGTGCCTGTGCCCGGCGTTCCGCAGGGCCCTCTGCCATTGCCAGAGCTGGGGAAAAAAAAAACATTTCCAAAGAGCAGAACAGGGTATCTGCAACCCAAACGTGAGCTGGTCCCCGCAGAGAAATTTAACGATGCCTCGCTGGTTCGATTTAACTAGGCAAGCCAAAACTTCTCTTTAATAGCATACAGATGTTGAAAATACAACTATTAATTACCTTAACTACTATTACTCTTCTGCCTGTTCAGGTCATCAATATCCAGAGCTTGTCAGCACTCTGGAATTCACTGGGAAAAAGTGAGGCGTGCTAGTGGAACCTCAGCAGAGGCAAGAAACAGCTGTCAAACTTGGCTCCAGGTTTTCCGCCTAGGAGCCAGAGCGTTTCAGCCAGGTATCTCTCTGGTTCAAACCCCAAAGCCGCTCTGAGTCTTCGGAGAGGAGTGGCATATAAGTCCAAATAATAAAATAAAATAAATAAATAAAAGGCAGGGTTGTGCAACACTCTTTGCACTCGCCAGCTCCCCCCCCCCCAAAAAACCAGGCCCAAGGTGTGTCGAATTTTCCAGGGATTTTGGTGTCAATCATCTGCCAGGTGGAACTGAAATGTAATTTTTACTGCCTCTTTTCCCGCTTTAAATGCACCGGGTGTTTCGTCTCTGGTCTTAAACCCCCCCCCCGCCCCTTCCACCTTAGCCTTCTGCACAATTCCTTTGCAGCTTACCTACTTACCTTAGGAAGGTGTGAGCTGCAGGTATTCAAAATCCAAAACAATTCCATTCGTTTTTCCCAAGACTGGCCGCTGTTTTCACTTGGCCGGGGCCTACCTGCCACCGCCACCCCCCCCCCCGAGAATGGAATCCCTCCCACCTTTTTTCCCTTTTTATTGTCCAACGGGGGGGCTCCGAAAAGCAAAAAAATATTTCCCTCTTGGTTGCTTTATAAAAGGAGGGGGGAAGGAAAGCAGGGCAGCCAGACATGTCAGCCCACCCCCCCCCCCACGCCCCCGCCCCCGAGAAAGGAAATTGGGCTTTTGAGCGTAACGTGTTGCAGGAAATAAAAGACATTTTGATGGGTCTCAAATCTGGGCCGCTTTTCAGCAAAGCAGACAGCCAAGATTGCAGCGTGGCTCTTTCGGGGGAGACGCTCCAGGACAGAGTAGACGTGGGGAAGACGTTCTTTGGAATCTAAGCAGCCGCCTTAGTTTCCTTCCAAACCAGGGGTCTCCGACCTTTAGTTGGAAGGGACCTTGGAGGTCATCTAGTCCAGCCCCCTGCTCAGGCAGGAAACCCTATCAGACAAGTAGCTGTCCAGTCTCTTCTTTAAAACTTCCAGTGTTGGAGCATTCACCGCTTCTGGAGGCAGGTTGTTCCACTGGTTAATTGTTCTGTCAGGAAGTTTCTCCTTAGTTCCAGGTTGCTTCTCTCCTTGGTTAGTTTCCATCTGTTGCTTCTTGTCCTGCCTTCAGGCGCTTTGGAGAACAGCTTGACTCCCTCTTCTTTGGGGCAGCCCCTGAGATATTGGAAGACTGCTATCATGAGAAACAATGGTTGGAAGCTGATCAAAGAGAGAAGCAACCTGGAATTAAGGAGAAATTTCCTGACAGTCAGAGCAATTAACCAGTGGAACAACCTGCCTCCAGAAATCGTGGGCGCTCCATCACTGGAGGTTTTTAAGAAGAGGCTGGACACGTCACTTGTCTGAGATGGTTGGTATAGGTTCTCCTGCTTGAGAAGTGGGCTGGATTAGAAGACCTCTAAGGTCCCGTCCAACATTCTATTCTATTCTATTCCTTATTCTATTCTATTCTATTCCTTATTCTATTCTATTCCTTATTCTATTCTATTCCTTATTCTATTCTATTCTATTCCTTATTCTATTCTATTCCTTATTCTATTCTATTCCTTATTCTATTCTATTCTATTCTATTCCCCCCTGGTCCTTCTCTTCGTTAAACTAGACATACCCAATTCCAGCAACCGTTCCTTGTATGTTTCAGCCTCCAGTCTCCTAATCATCTTTGTTGTTCTTCTTGCCAACTTTTAAGGGGCAAATCCAACACATTCTGGGAGCTGACGTCCACCGCTCTTATTGTGGCCAAGGTTGGGACAGCCCTATTCTGAACCCTAAGCCAAACGAACATCAAGAACAAGCCTAACTTTCGTAGGCCACGACAAAGCCAGCATCTCCTGAGCTGGTGTTCCTCAGTGGATTTTTTTCTTTATTCTTTACTGGCCACGGGGGACTGGACATCCAAGGGATTTGTCTCCGGTGCATAAACTCTCCACGTACATAGAAGCAACAAGTGAAAAACGTCCGCAAGAGGGGGGAAAAACAGCAAGTGATGTTCTTCCTTCTCAGTCTCAAGCAGATGTGGACAGATGTTGCTTGTGCACACTACCAAATGACGGTGTCTATGGGTCCATTTTTAGACATCCTTAATGAGCCATCCATCTATCATCAACACACACACACACACACACACACACACACACACCCAGCGACTAGAAACTCACCTGTATTGTTCTGGATGTAGAATTCTTCCACGTTTTAAGCCTCAACCCCTATCCGGCGCCGGTTTCTATCCTTCTGCGGGATTAAAACCCTTCCCCCCCCAGTTCTTTCTCACCTGCCACCTGTTGACGTGGCCTTAAAGACTCGTTCGAAGAGTCCCCCTTTCAAATCAGCCCCAGAAATTAATTTGTTCTATCGGTCGCTGGGCGCCCCCGTCGATTTTTTTTTAAGCTTTTAAGGTAGATCTCTGAACGCAAGAAAAAGATCAGCCTATCAGTTGGGAGATCCATTTTTAATTATTGATTGGAAAACATGAACGTCTTAAATGGGAAGCATATATAACAGGATGTCCTCTTCTGTTCTTCAACCTAACAATGTGTTGGTGGTTCAGCTGGACAGCAAGGGCCACAGATGGCACCACCATCTTTGTAGAAAGCCTTTCTCCCTCCCGCCTACACTTCCATTAGCCAAAGAAGGCACCTCAACTTGAACCAAGAACAAAAAATAGACCTTGGGTCAACGGATGCAAACTTGGTTCCTGGTCCAAATCTCGGGACACCTTTGCCGTGATGGCTGAGAATTCAGGCACATGCCTGCAGAAGCACCACGTTTGGAAAAAAATCAGCTCCGCATGCTCTTCAGACAACTTAAGTCCTAGCCTCACTCAACTAGGCATTCCTGGGAGAAGCCTTCGGAAGCACGGACCCCTGAATTTTACACCCACGTAAAGCACATTCCTGCCCAGTTACCCGTTAAGACTTGCTGATCAACCAAAGACAACGTAGTTTGGAAAGGCAAGATAAAACTCCCTTGGGTCTTCAACTCAATAAATATATTCTCTCCCGCCCCGCCCCCCCAAAAAGTCCGAGAAAGCCTTTTCAGAATCCAACAGGTCCCCCTAAATATTTACATCACATTTCATCGAGAAGAACATGAAGAAGAGAAGGAAAAAAAACTGGCATCAAGTACGAAGGGGTTGCAAGGTAGCAAAATGCAGGAACAGAAATATTCTCTAGCGCTTAGCTCCTCACCCTTCCCGATCTGCCTGCGCAACCTCAGCTTACAGTTTCTGCCTTTTGGTTTATTTTACATAGCAATGTCTCTGGGTGCAGCTACGGGGTGGATGGGAAACTGTAATTGCTGCAAAAATAATCAAGGGTAGAGGCCTACCCCTCTTTTGGTAATAAAAGGCACAATCTAGGGGCAACTTCTACCACAGGGTACACAAAGGAGCCTATCACAAGGATTTCAGCTTCTCGCTTTCCCCTCCCTGCCACTACTCTCCTGGTGCCCCCAGCCCATCCTCCCTTTCAAAAGTCAGGTCTGAGCTCTGGGTGGTCCCCTTTTTCTGGCCAAATCCTCCTTTCACCTCATCTTGGGTTAGCTGGGCTTCTTAAGACTATCTCTTGGCTGGATATCCTGGTTACGACGATGGCTTAAAATGCCCGTCTCATTAAGGGCATCCTTTGGGCACCTGAGTCCGCGCCACGCGCTCTCTTCCAGCCATGTCCACCAGCGGGAACACGCAGGTTATTTCGCTCCCCGTTTCGGGCTCAGTAACGTCCGGGGCTCAAAGGGGCATTCAGCTAGCGAAGTTCAACTGGGTGGGAGGCTACCACCCGACCCATAGTGCAAAGCGTTAAGAGGGCATCGGAAGACATCCCCCCCCTCCTATCGTACATCTATTGCTGTGGTTTTTCAAGAGCCAGGGTGGGGAGGGGGGGTTTGAAGGTGGCCTATTGCTTTTTGGGGGGCTGGAGGAAGTCCAAGGATTTTAAAATATTCCATATAAACAGTCCTTCCCTCCTTCCGAGTCTCCGTTAGCTCTTGCTTTGAAAATTCACGGGTGGAAGGGTGGGGGGGGTGGGGGAAAAGCACCTTTGGAGCTGTGCAACCTGTTTGCTTTAGAAGTCAGAGAAGAATTCTTGAGGCCCCAGGTGAATTATAAAAGGCGTCACGTCAAGTGGCTGGCAGTAAGGACTGTCAATGAAACAGCCACCTACAGCACAGGAAAGAGCAGAGAGGCAGGACAGGGGGGGGGGGAGAAGAAGAAGAAGAAGAAAGGTTAATTTTATATTTTTTTTAAAAAAAAGGGACAGCGCTGCTTCAATTTCTCTGCTCTTTCCAGCCGTGGGTGGAGTTTCCGTTGCCACAGGGCACCCGGGAAATCTAGTTCTAGCCACTTGCAAATGCCGTCACCCCTTCTATACCTTTCTAGGCAAAGATTGATCTGAATCTCAGACACAAAAAAACCAAACCATTAAGGTAGCTTAGGAATGGGTTTGCTGTTGTTGTTTTTCTCCCACCCACCCACCTCCCAGTAAAGCAGAGAAATGTAAAATATGCAGCAACAGGGCAAAAGTTACGATGTGGTTAGTAACTCCCAACATGACAAAACAAATCAATAAAAAATAATAATAATAATAAATGGAGAGGGGGAGGAGGGAATGACTTCATATCAATTATTGGAAATGACGGCCATCGCGTTGGAAAGAGCAGAGCGCTCTAGTCTAGACAGCCACTGGCGGCTAGGAGAGGACCACTCCAGGAAGCAACTTCTCCAGAACGTCATGCTGGGGAAGAGATTTAAGAAGCAGATTTGGAAGAATTTTGTGGCCTTCGAGAGAACTGCCACTCTCCGGAAATCGATCCGACCGCCAAATTGCAAGGAACCAATTGATCTGGGATCCTCGGCTTCGATCGCCATGCTTTTCCAAGCTCTATGATGGCGCCTTTTCATCCATAGGCCAGCAGACAAGTCCATGGTTTACCAATCCTGTTCTCCCGTGGGAAAAGGCAGCACCCCCCTTTCCGAGTAGGATTAGGGTCTCTACCCTCCCCGCCCGCCCCCTTTGAAGGCAGGAACAGACGCAGGAGTACCCACAACAGGGTGGTGCTGCTGCTGCGCTGATCCGCAAAGGACTCCCAGTTGGATTAAAGCATCACAACCCCAAGCGACAAGCGAAGAAGGAGCTACACCACCAAGGACGGGGACAATAACTGGAGGAGCACATTCCAAGAAGCACAAGCCATGTCTCCTTTCCTCCTTTCCAAAACCAGCGGTGGTTCCTTTCGGGGTCCGGAGTTCTCCATCCACAAGGCAGCTCGTCTGGCGCCGAGGACGGACTCATCCCCTGCTCACCTGCCTTCTCTCCCGTCTCCCCACTCCCGCCTGGGCAGTCGGTCCGTAGCATCCTCGGAGGAGCAAATGTTTGGAAAGGGGAACCACAGATGGACAACTTTTGAAAAGAGCAACAGATCGCTTGCACCGGGTGGGGTGGTGATGCCTTAATAACCGTCATTTCCTCGTTCACGGCTCTTTCTGTACCCCAAAAACAGCAGGGGAGCCCTCGGCACTGCATAAGACCCACAGGGGTGTCCCCCCCCGCGTGAACGATGACCTTTTTTTTTTGTTTGGTACAGAAATTCAAGGAAGAGGCGTGATATACCGGCCTATGGCTGAAACAGTGAAGTATTCACAGCAGTGCTGGACGAGACCAGACAATTAAAATAGCGGTTTTTCATGGGGGCTGTTGCTGCTTCAGATTCTTCGAATTGCGCAAGGCTACCGAGGAGGGTGGGGAGAAACACGTCAACGGGCTTTTAAAAAGAGGCCACAAGAACCGTTTCATTTACTCAAGGTGGGTTTCTTTTAAAAGGTCTAAATTGTTACAGACGTGAGCCATCGGAACCCCTGTGTGACATGGAGAAAAGCTAATGGCTTGATCTCTCGCAAAATGATTTCACCGAATAGACCGGCTGGCTTAGCACAAAGCAGCTTTTTAATAAGGTGTGGGAACTAACGAGCGGAAACCCTGGAGAAATTCCAAGCCCTCCTTGGTTCCAAACTCAAAAGAACTCAGAACGGAGAAAGAAAACCTCGCTGGTCGTGAGACTCCAACATTAAAAACCCCAATTCACAAGGGCCTGGCCACAGGTAAAGATAGCCAGGTGCAAAAACACAGGTAAGGCAGTCTTGTGTATCCCCGTCATGCACAATGCCCTTGCTTTGGAGGTGGGTGGTCCTGGGAGAGAACCCACAAAGCCCTAATGCACGGCTAACCTTAAGAGGCAATCTCTCAAAGAATCAACCAGATTACAGAAACTTCCTTGATTATAAAACTAACCTTTCACCTTCCTTTCTTAAGAAAAGAAAAGTGATTTATTGGCGTGTCAGATCCTTTAAAAAAAAACAAACCCCCCACACACAAAAAAAAATCCCGACAAGAACACTGCATCACATAAACCTAAAATGATAAAAGATTTGGGCCCAGGGTTTGGTATTAGGAAACAGGCCAAAATAATAATAATAATAATAATAATAATACTCTGTATTACAACAAAAACTGGTTTTATTTTGTGATCAGCGTTTGTTTGTATAATCTATACATCCTTCACAAGGTTTTAAGGTTTTACATAATTCGGATTAAAAACAAAAGCGTCTAAGTTTTTTTCCCCTATAACAAAAAGTCGATATAAGTTATTCTGGAGTTGAAGGGAAAAGGGGGGTGGGGGAAATGAGGTAACCATTTTCACAGACCATAGTTTCATGTATGTGATTTTTTTTTCTTCTTCAAGTTTTTTAAGAGAAGTTTGCGTTTTGTTAAAACAAAAAAAATTTAAAAAAAAAAAGGAGTGGAAAAAGGTGGATCTTTACAAATGGTTTTTGCTCAAGTGTGTGTCTGTGTGTGTGTGTGTCTTTCCAAGAAAGCCAGGATTTAAAAAGGTAGGTAGACTAAGCTGAGTGTCTTGTTTCCCAACACTTCCTTCTAACATCCTGTCTTGTGTGTGTGTGTGTGGAAGCCGCGTAAGAGTCTCAGCCGATAGTTAAAAGAACGAATAATGGGGCATTGGAAAAGTAGGAAATTTCATAATTGGCAACAGGAGCATTCTCTTGGGCAGACCTATGGAAGAAAGCATGTGGATAAATCTAAATGTCCGAAGAAAGGTAAGCTAGAAAAGGAAGGAGTAGAATTGGGTTTGGCCTCCTAATTCTTCCCCACATCTAAAGATGGAGGTGTATGTGGGTCAACGTTAGGCCCCTCCATCCCCCGTTCCCAAGATCAAAGAGATCCATTCCTTCCCAACGGACTTCTCATCACGAGAAAGGGATCAATTTCAAGAGCTTGGCAGGTCCACCAGCAAACCCATCCTGCACAGCCTGGCTCCCAACCCAGAGTGGCCAATTCGTTCCTGGATTGATCGATGGGATTCTCCCACCCCACCCCAGGGTGGGAAAGATAAGGAGGGCAGGGTGTTTTTTGAAGATCTTTCTTAGCCCTAGTTTTAAAAAATTCTTGTGGCCTCGCAAGGATCTTGGCAAGATGCTCGGGTGTTTTTTTGTTTTTTTTTAAGAGAAAAGTACCAAAACGAAAAGGCTTCCCTGATGGACGGTCTCTCTCTCTCTGAATCGTTTCCCCCTACTTGTCCGTTTTTTTAGAAATCAGAAAGCAGCAACAGCAGGGTTTTTTTTTTCCCAAAGAGGATCAAACATGGTCAGAGTGATTTTTTTTCCAACATGCAAACAGCTCCACGCAGGCAGAAAGAGAGAAAAGGACAGGGGTGGGCGGGGGGGGTCACAAAATCAGGAGCAGCGGCGCATCCCCAAAACTCGGCACCACAATCAAGCGACTAATTAACCAACCAACCAACTAATCGATCAGACACTTCCAAAGGACAGAAACAAGACCAAGGAAGGGGACCCGTCAGAGTTGTTTATGCAGAGGAAGGAGGTAAGCATTGCTCTGCATAAGCTGTTTGGAGTCAGCCATGGACCGCTTCAGTTTGCACGGGCACGGAAGCAGGAGAGGAATAGAATAGAATAGAATAGAATAGAATAGAATAGAATAGAATAGAATAGAATAGAATAGAATAGAATAGAATAGAATAGAATAGAATAGAATAGAATAGAATAGAATAGAATAGAATAGAATAGAATAGAATAGGAAATAGAATAGAATAGGAAATAGAATAGAATAGAATGGAATGGAATAGAAATAGAAAGAATAGAGTAGAGTAGAGTAGAGTAGAGTAGAGTAGAGTAGAGTAGAGTAGAGTAGAGTAGAGTAGAGTAGAATAGAATAAATAGAATATACAGAAAAATAGAACAGAACAGAAAAATAGAATAGAATAGGAAATAGAATAGAATAAATAAGAAATAGAATAGAATAAGAAATAGAATAGAATAGAATAAGAAATAGAATAGAATAAGAAATAGAATAGAATAGAATAGAATAGAATAGACTAGAATAGAAGAATGGAATAGAAATAGAAAGAGTAGAGTAGAGTAGAGTAGAGTAGAGTAGAATAGAATAAATAGAATAGAATATACAGAAAAATAGAACAGAACAGAAAAATAGAATAGAATAGAATAGAATGGAATAACGCTGGAAGGGACCTTGGAGGTCTTCTAGTCCAGCCCCCCACTTAAGCAGGAGACCCTATACCATCTGAGACAGCTGACTGTCCAGCCTCTTCTTAAAAACCTCCGTTGATGGAGCGCCCACGATTTCTGGTGGCAAGCTGTTCCCCTGGTTAATTGTCCTCACTATTAGGAACTTTCTCCTTAATTCCAGGTTGCTTCTCTCCGATTTCTCTAAATTGTGGAGGCCGTGGGTACCAATCTTATTTAACAGGAATGCCTCAATCGATACTTGAATTAAGCAAACCATAATTTACATGGAGAAAATTTTTACTTCATTGCTCCTGCATATTTTTGAACGAAATCCATTGGAACTTTTGCAGCGTGATCCCTCTAAAAGGGTTTGTTCCATTCTTGGAGCAGTTGCTTCATGTGATTAGTGGGACATTATGAGATCGAGCAAGGAAGATAGGTAGCCCATAGTTCCTGGGACAAATTCATGGTTGCAGGGAGATGGGAGAAATCAGAGTGGGATCCTTTTCCCATATGTGTAGCCAACATGTAAATCAGCCAGTGGGTCATGGAACAGACCAGTTGCTTATGTCAGTAGAAAGGTCTTGTGAAGTTAAATCAAAGGGTGTAGACCAGGGGTAGGCAACCTTGGCTCTTTTATGAATTGTGGACTTCAACTCCCTGGTTCATCATGGCTGGTTCAGGAATTCTGGATATTGAAGTCCACAAGTCATAAAAGAGCCAAGGGTTGCCTACCCCCTTTATAGGGTCTCCTGCCTGACCAGGGAGTTGGACTAGATGACCTCCAAGATCCCTTCCAGCTCTGTTATTCTGTAAGGCATTTTTTTCTGATCTTGCACATTCTATATCTTCTATTCTATTCTATTCTATTCTATTCTATTCTATTCTATTCTATTCTATTCTATTCTATTCTATTCTATTCTATTCTATTCTATTCTATTCTATTCTATTCTATTCTTTCCTATTCTATTCTATTCTATTCTATTCTATTCTTTCCTATTCTATTCTATTCTTTCCTATTCTATTCTATTCTATTCTATTCTATTCTATTCTATTCTATTCTTTCCTATTCTATTTTATTCTGTTCTGTTCTATTCTCTATTCTCTATTCTATTCTATTCTATTCCATATTCCGTATTCTATTCTATTCTATTCCATATTCTATTCGATTTCTTATTCTATTCCATTCCATTGTCTATCATCTATTCTATTCTATTCTATTCTATTCTACTATTCTATTCTATTCTATTCTTTCCTATTCTATTCTTTCCTATTCTATTCTTTCCTATTCTATTCTATTCTGTTCTGTTCTGTTCTATTCTCTATTCTATTCTATTCTATTCCATATTCCGTATTCTATTCTATCCCATTCCATATTCTATTCTATTTCCTATTCTATTCTATTCCATTCCATTCTATTGTCTATCATCTATTCTATTCTATTCTATTCTATTCTATTCTATTCTATTCTATTCTATTCTATTCTACTATTCTATTCTATTCTATTCTATTCCATTCTATTCCATTCCATTCTATTGTCTATCATCTATTCTATTCTATTCTATTCTATTCTATTCTATTCTATTCTATTCTATTCTATTCTATTCTATTCTATTCTATTCTATTCTATTCTATTCTATTCTATTCTATTCTATTCTATTCTATTCTATTCCATTCCATTCCATTCTATTGTCTATCATCTATTCTATTCTATTCTATTCTATTCTATTCTATTCTATTCTATTCTATTCTATTCTATTCTATTCTATTCTATTCTATTCTACTCTACTCTACTCTATTCCCTATTCTATTCCCAATTTGGGGGTAGGTGAGAGAGAAAATGGGGACAGCAAACTGGACAGTCCCATTCCTTTCCCAGATCAGCTCCTTTCCAAGGCACGGAGGAAGAGGGACTGTCCAGTCAAGGAAAACATTCTCAACAAAGTCCTGGGAATTAAAACTTTCTCCCAACTCCAAACCTTCGCTTGACTCAATTTATTTCCAGCATCTCTCAGCTGCCTGCCCCCCACCCACCCACCCACCCAAACTCTTTTTGCAGAGTGTTTATTTCTTCCTTAGGGAAGTTGGTATGATTAGAGCCGGGACAAGCGGCAATTCAACCAGCTTGCTTTCGAATTTGGAGTTAAAGTCTCCGGGGTGCACAGCCAGGGGCCCCTTGCGCTAACCCATCAGCTTCCCTGGGGTTCAGAAGGGGCTCCCTCCAAGAGGAGGGAGACGTGGAGCTCCCCTCCAGAAAGACTGGGCAATGCCGTCGCACTTCCATGCAGAGTCTCCTGCAAGGGCAGACTGGAAGTGGGCAAGCGGATCATGCAGAGTCACAACGGGCAGCTGCCGCCACCGCTGACTCCAAAGGCCGTCCTCCTCGGCATAAAACTACATTCAAAGTCATCAAAGGGCCAATCATTTTTTTAAAAACGATGAAGGTTTTTTAAAGCCAAGCGCTGCGGGGAGGGTCCCCGTCCAAAGACCTGCTGAGGATGGGGGGCGAAGGGCAGACCTCAGCAGGGCCAGCTGGGGACAAGACCACCCTGCCTTTGGGAGGGGGAAAAAGAGGGGGAGAGGGGAGCACGGGGATGCCAACGGGCGGCTTTCCCCAAGAATGGTGGAGTCAGGACCCACCGCACAGGGAGTCCCCGACTTGCAACGGTTGGTTTTAGTGACCCGTTCAAAGTTACGTGGCTGAAAAAAGGTGACTTATGACCGTTTTTCACCCTTGTGACCATTTTTCACACTTACATTAAAGCATTCCCCCAGGGTCGCCTGGTCAAAATTCAGACGCTTGACCACCGGTTCCTATTTACGACGGTTGTGGTGTCCCCGGGGTGTGTGTGGTCACATGGTCCCCTTTCTGACGAGCCCTCGGGGGAAGCCAGATTGACTTCACAGCCGGGTGGCTAACTTACCAAGTGGCAGTGACTCGCTTAACAACGGGCCGTAAATTGGGGGCAAAATTCACTTGAGAAAGGTTTTCACTGGGATTTCAAGCTCGGTCCTGGTGGTTAAGTCGAGGTGCAGGGGAATTCTTAAGAGAATTCCAGGGAAGAAGCCTCGGCTTCTACCAATTCCAAAATGGCTTCCCTGGCTCTTGGAAGCTGCTAGGGCCTCGTGGCTGAAAATCTGGGCCTCTGGAGTCTGCAGGATTAGGCCGGACGCCCACAAACAGGACCCTCTCCTCTCCTCTCCTCTCCTCTCCTGGGGGGCCCACAAACATCGAGGGCCATGTGGACTGTGTGGTGGCAGCCCCTTTCTCCAGTCTGGTGTCCCTCCCGGCAGGAGGCTGGGCGCGGTTCCCATCTGGGGAACGATGGGAGATGCAATGGGAAGGCCCACCCTTGGAGGGGGTCTCAGAGGGCCATGGGAAGCCTACAGCCTCTCATGACCTTGGTGAGCCAGAGAGGGCCATGGAGGGCAGGGCGGGAGAGAAGCCAACGTGGACTCTTGAGATAGGACGAAGACTTGGCCCTTTGAGTGGCTTTGAATGGAGCACAAAAGGGCCATTCCGAAGGCGAGGAAGACACGGGCTACCAGGTCCGGCACGGGGAGAGGTGGGGGAGGAAAGGAGGGAGGGAGCAGGCAGTTAGGACAAGCAGCTCTTTGGCGGTCAGGCAGAAGCAAATCAAGAGGAACAAGCCACAGTGAGAAGAGCAGCTTGGCTGATGGCCGTCCAGAGAGGCCCCAGGAAGGCCCCCCGCCCCACACCTTGCCTTCCCTCCCTCCCCCAAAAAAGCTGGCCTGAGAATGGGGAGATCTATATGGTAGACAAGGAAAAGGGCAGAGGACCTACCATAAGCCGGTGCGGCGGCAGCTGTTGCGTTGTATCCGTAGGGTGCCGCGTATCCTGCAAGGTAATCAGAGAGAAATGGTGACAGGTTTTCCCCCCCCTCCCGGGTGGGCACAGAGGAGAAAACGGGCAAGGCCAGAGATGCCCGCCTGTCGTGTGGTCATCTGAACACATAGGTTAGGTATATGCATACATCCGAACTAGACTGTGTTGTTTCTCTGGGCCTGTGTGTATGTGGGTATATGCATACTTTTTGGGGGGGGGGGTTATGTTTATGCAGTGTATATCGAGACAGAGCTATATGTAACAAAATCTCATTTTAATGTATGCTGATTAGTGTACATTTAAACTGACAATAAGGTTATTATTCTATTCTGTTCTATTCTATTCTATTCTATTTTCTATTCTATTCTTATTCTTATTTCTATTCTATTCTATTTTCTATTCTATTCTATTCTATTTTCCATTCTATTTCTTCTTCTTCTTCTTCTTCTTCTTCTTTTTCTCCTCCTCCTCCTCCTCCTCCTCCTCCTCCTCCTTCTTCTTCTTCTTCTTCTTCTATTCATTCTATAATTCTATTCTAATTCTATAATTCTATTCTAATTCTATAATTCTATTCCATTCCATTCCATCTTCTGTTCTGTTCTGTTCTGTTGTTCTGTTCTGTTCTATTCTATATCCTTGTTCTATTCTATTCTATTCTATTTTCTTTTCTATTCTATTCTATTCTTATTCTTATTTCTATTCTATTCTATTCTATTTTCTATTCTATTCTATTCTATTTTCCATTCTATTTCTTCTTCTTCTTCTTCTTCTTCTTCTTCTTCTTCTTCTTCTTCTTCTTCTTCTTCTTCTTCTTCTTCTTCTTCTTCTTCTTCTTCTTCTTCTTCTTCTTCTTCTTCTTCTTCTTCTTCTTCTTCTATTCATTCGATAATTCTATTCTAATTCTATAATTCTATTCCATTCCATTCCATTCCATCTTCTGTTCTGTTCTGTTCTGTTCTGTTCTGTTCTGTTCTGTTCTGTTCTGTTCTGTTCTGTTCTGTTCTGTTCTATTCTATTCTATTCTATTCTATTCCAGGAGTGCTAGTTTGCTGTCGGTTTATATTCTGGGGTCTTGCCTGTCTGGGTGGGTGGGGGTCTTAGGGATTCTTTGGCTGGGCTGTTTACTAATGGCTCTGTGGCCATTTCTGAATTGGGGTCCTGCTTCCTTGATTCTTGGTCTGAAGTGAATCTTTGCTGATTTGCTTTCCTGATGGTGGGCTGGAGTCTTTTTCTCTTTGGGGCTGGTTGATTGTCTCTTTTGCATTGTCTAGAGAGGTTGTTAATGTCTATGTGCCTATTGATGGCTGATTTGTCAGAGTGCCGGGCTTCTAGGAATCGCCTGGCATTTTTGGATTCGGCCTGGTCTAGGAGGGTCACACTTCCCCAATTAAAAATATTGTTGAATCTGCCTCTGTGTGGTGAAATTAAAGTCTTTCCATCAGGTTTCTGACTGCCAGTTGGTGTTCCTGTCTGCCTGCAGCCCATCTTCTGCCTGTTTGTCCTACCTAGTGGTTGTTGCACTCCTTACCCTGTATGTTGTGGATAACTCCTGTTTTTTTCTTCTGGGGCTGCTGGGTCTTTTACCCTAACGAGGTAACACCCTAACCAGGGAACAGAAGCCTGGTTTGTAGTTTGGGAACCACAATTTAATTAAAAATGTGATTTCAGCCCTCTAAAACAAGACTCGCCAACCTTGGCAACTTTAAGACTTGTGGACTTCAACTCCCAGAATTCCTCAGCCAGCTTTGCTGGCTGAGGAATTCTGGGAGTTGAAGTCCACAAGTCTTAAAGTTGCCAAGATTGGGGACCCCTGCTCTAAAAGATCTAAGTAGCCATGATGACTCAGGAAAGGCCTCCTCCTCTGTGGAAGTTCAGCCTCACGGTAGGGCTTGTTGTTCCCCTGTTAACAACCACAGAACAACCCGGGCGGGTTTTACCTGGTGCCAGGTAACTGGTGGCCGCTGCTGCCCCAACAAATGCCCCCCGCATGGGAGCCCCTCGTCCTCTCCCTCGTGCCGCCGCAGACATGGCTGTATTTACAAGCCCTCCTTTGGTCTGTGGAGAGAAGCAGAGAAGCAGCTGTTGACGCGCTTCCTTTCATTCTGTAACCTTCAAAGGGGGATTCTGGTCCTGGGGGGGGGAGTCAGGATGGATTGAAGGAGACAGCGGGAAGAATAGAATGAGAATAGGGATAGGGATAGGATAGGATACTGAATAGAATAGAAGAGAAGAGAAAAGAAGAGAAAAGAAGAGAATATAGAATAGAATACAAAATAGAATAGAATACAGAATAGAATAGAATATAGAATAGAATAGAATATAGAATATAGAATAGAATAGAGTAGAATAGAATACAGAATAGAATAGAATAGAATACAGAATAGAATAGAAGAATAGAAAAGAGAAGAGAATATAGAATAGAATACAAAATAGAATAGAATACAGAATAGAATAGAATAGAATAGAATAGAATATACAATAGAATAGAATAGAGAATAGAATAGAATATACAATAGAATAGAATAGAGAATAGAATAGAATAGAATAGAATAGAGAATAGAATAGAATAGAATAGAATAAGAATAGAATGGAATAGAATAGAATGGAATAGAATAGAATAGAATAGAGAATAGAATAGAATACAGAATAGAATATAGAATAGAATAGAATATAGAATAGAATAGAATACAGGACAGAATAAGAATAGAATGGAACAGAATATAGAATAGAATACAGAATAGAATAGAATAGAATAGAGAATAGAATAGAATATAGAATAGAATAGAATAGAATACAGAATAGAATAGAATAGAAAATAGAATAGAATACAGAATAGAATAGAATAGATAGAATACAGAATAGAATAGAATAGAATACAGAATAGAACAGAATACAGAATAGAATAGAATAGAATAGAATATAGAATAGAATAGAATACAGAATAGAATGGAATAGAATAGAATACAGAATAGAATAGAATAGAATACAGAATAGAACAGAATACAGAATAGAATAGAATATAGAATAGAATAGAATACAGAATAGAATAGAATAGAATAGAATACAGAATAGAATAGAATACAGAATAGAACAGAATACAGAATAGAATAGAATAGAATAGAATAGAATAGAATACAGAATAGAATAGAACAGAAAACAGAATAGAATAGAATAGAATATAGAATAGAATAAGAAATAATAGAAGAGTTGGAAGGGACCTTGGAGGTCATCTAGTCCAACCACCTGCCCAAGCAGGAGACCTACACCATTCCTTGAAGAATGAGAGTCTTCAAGAGCAGAGACCCGCCGGGTCCTGTTTAGTGGCCAAGCAAAGTGAACTGGGGACCATAGTTCCAGGTTCCTTCTGCAGGACATTTCTCTTCCCCACGATGCTGTCACGAAGGGCCACAGTTTGTCCTCTCCTGCTCTGCTCAAACCCCTCCCTCAATTCCCCCCAGCTGGATCTACTCCCCTCCCTTCTTCTCCACCCCAAAGCCTTCCCCCTCCCTCAACCATTTCTTCGGGGTTTCTGCTGGTTTCAGAAGCTTGCGGAGGGAATCCGGATCCACCTGGGCCCCCTCCCCTCTCACCTGTGGGAGAATCTTTTTCTTCTTATTGGCAGCCGCGTTGGGGCCCGAAAAGAGCTTCTCAAGAGCCGCCAAGGCAGCGCTGGCCTTGGCTACTTTCTTGTTGGGGCCAGCCCCTCGGAACCTCTGCCCGTCGACTTCTACCTGGAAGCGAGATTGGCAATTGGCACCCTGGCTGGGCATCACACCCAGAGGAAATCCCAAGCCCGGGAGCGGGTGAGTGGGTGAGTAGAGGGGGACCCTCCTCACCTCCATCACAAACCGCTTGTCATGGCTTCCTCCCGTCTCGGAGATGAGCTCGTATTTCAGGCCTCGCCGCTTCTCATTTAGCTCCATCACCGGATTCTTGCCACTGGCTGTGAGGATGGGACCCTGAGTTCGGACCTAGGAGAAGCAGGGAGGGCTTGAGGGCAGCCAGGGCCCCCCAGGGTTTCATCCTGTGCAACGTAGGTAAGTAGGTAAAGAGGTAGGTAGATAGGTAGGTAAAGAGATAGACAGAGAGATGTATAGATAGATAGATAGATGGATGATAGATAGATAGACAGAGAGATAGATAGATAGATAGACAGACAGACAGACAGACAGATGGGTAGACAGATGGGTAGATAGACAGACAGACAGAGGATGGGTAGATGGGTTAGATAGACAGACAGACAGACAGATTCGATAAATAAGTAGATAGGTACATGATGAATGGAATGGAATGAAATAGAATAGAATAGAATAGAATAGAATAGAATAGAATAGAATAGAATAGAATAGAATAGAATAGAATAGAATAGAATAGAATAGAATAGAATAGAATAGAATAGAATAGAGTATGTATGCATGTAGGTAGACGATAGATAGATAGGTGATGGGTTGGTAGGTGGCTGGGTGGATAGACAGACAGACAGACAGACAGAGAGCTGAATAGAAGGATGGATGAATGGAAGGAAGGAAGGAAGGAAGGAAGGAAGGAAGGAAGGAAGGAAGGAGTGGAATATGGACAGAGGGAAAGGAAGAGGGAGGAGAGAAAAAAAGAGAGAAAGAGAGGGACAGACAAACAGAAAGGGAGGATGGAAAGACAGAATGAATGAAGACAGGCAATTAGAGACGACAGAGGGATGGATGGACGGACAGATGGAGAAGAGAAAGCAAGGAAGGAGCAGCTTCAGATTTGTCTATTCCCCCCCCCCACACCCACACCCTTCAGGAAACTGCTCTGGCACAATTCATACATACGAGAAAGGGGTGCAGTTCGTTCCTGGACCCACTCGTGGTTTTTTTTCCCCTACACATATTCTGCTCACGAGCGTTTTCACACCTGATGACACCCCCGTATTTTTCAGGAAACGGCAAGCAGCACAGGGGACCTCCCTGTTTGTGGAACTATGTGACAGCCTGGGGGGGGACCCCTCGGCTCCTTCAGGGCTGCTGTCCACAGGCCGGCATAACGTGGCGTCTCTAGGATGGTTGCCCCCCCCTTTCCACCCGCCTGGGACAGAAATACTGGTGAGGAGGCCGAAGTTTCCAGTTACCTGCTCTCACGCTGAGCAAGGGGGAGATCACCTTACTCGCCGGGTGTCCCAGTCCCAGCGTCCCTCGGCCCACACAAACGGCGGCAGCCGAAGTCTGGAGGGGGGGGAGAATGCAACCACTTTGGTCCTAAAAAACGCCTCTTTTTCTCCTTTTTGTGAAAAAGAGCAAAAGGGAGAAAAAGAGAGGTGGCAGAAAAAGTGGGGCCAGGAGGAAACGAAGCATCCCCTGCGGGCTGGATGTGGCTTTGCACGCGAAAGACAACCCAGTGTTGAGTTTTGATCCCTGAGGCCTAAAGGGGTCTTTAGGCACTTTCTCTCCTGACCCAGAAATTGGCGCCTCACTTTCCGGTTTTAAAAAGGGAAAGCTTTTCGATTTCGTAGAGAATAAACAAGAAATGCAAAGAGGGAGGGAGGAAAAAAGGAAGGAATAAAGGAAGGAAGGAAGGAACGAAGGAAAAGAGGGAGGGAAGAAAGGGGGAGGGAGGGAGAGAGGAAGAAAGGAAAGGAGGGAGGGAGGGAAGGAAGAAGGGCAGGTGGAAGGGAAGAAGGAAAGAAAGAAAAAAGAGAAAGAAGAGTGGGAGGGAAGGAAGGGAGGGAGGGAAAAAGAAAGGAAGGAAAGAAGAAGGGCAGGAGGGAGGGAAGATGGAAGGAAGGGAAGGAAGGAAGAAAAAAAGGGAGGAAGGGAAGAAAGGCAGGAAGGGAGGAAAGAAGAGAGGAGGAAAGAGGGAGGGAAGAAGGAAGGAAAGAAGGGCAGGAGGGAGGGAAAAGGAAGAAACAAAGGAAAAGATGGAGGGTAGAAAGAAGGGAAGGAGGAAGAAAGGAAGGAAGGAAGGAAAGAAGGGCAGGAGGAAGGGAAGAAGGAAGAAAGGAAAAAAGAGAAAGAAGAGTGAGGGAAGGAAGGGAGGAGGGAGAGAGGAAGGAAAGGAGGGAGGGAAAAGAAAAGAAGGAAAGAAGGGCAGGAGGGAGGGAAGATGGAAGGAAGGGAAGGAAAGGAAGAAAGAAAGAGAAAGAAAGAAGAGGGAGGAAGGAAAGGAAGGAAGGAAGGAAGAAGGAAGAAAGGAAGGAAGGAAAGAAAAAAGGAAGGAAGGAAAGAAAGAAAAAAAGAAAGGAAGGAAAGAAAGAAAAAAAGAAAGGAAGGAAGGAAGGAAGGAAGGAAGGAAGGAAGGAAGGAAGGAAGGAGACGTACCTCTAAGGTCGCAGAGGTATCAACCATGGAATTCCCATTATTATTGCTCGTGTTTGAAGACACGGTCTCGTTTTTCCCTTCTGTATCCGACTTCTCATCGGAGCTGGTGCATTCCATGTCTGCGTCGAAGCCGGTGGGGTAGCCCATCGCTTGCAACACCTGCGTAAATTGCCTTATCAAGAGTCCTTTTCACTCGGCAAGAGGCCAAGCCAAAAATTCACCCCCTCGTCCCAACCCAGCCGACTCACCTTGACGGCCACGTGAAGCTTGGCCGTCTTCTTGGAAGGTCCTGAGGCTTCGTAGGTCGTTCCGTCCACGTCCACGGACATGGTGAAGACGGGGGCGTGGACGGGCCCTGACTGAGACAGGAGCTTGTACTGCAGGCCGGGCCGGATCTGGTTCAGCCGCATCAAGGCATTCATGAGGTCTATTGCTTTGCTGTCAAGGACTGTTGGAGGAAGCCAAGGCGGAGACAGACTCAGAAGGGGAGAAGCTGGGAGGGCGACGGTGTGTGTGTGTGTGTGTGTGTGTGTGTGTGTGTGTGTGTGTGAATGGCTTTGCTTCACTCCTGTAGCTCTTCAAGAGTCTTCCAGGTTGCCTCCCTTGTCTCAGAGCAACTAAGCGGGGTCAGGAGACCACCAGGCGATCCTAGAGCTGAAGGTTAGCCAGGAAAGTTGGGGAAAAAAAATTCCATCAAAAACCTATTATTGTCCGAATGGAAGAACTGAATAGGCTGATGTTTTCCAGAACCAACTTTCCTTTCCCTTCCTTCCCATTTATTTTCCTTTCTTTCTGCTTTCTTTCCTTTCCTTTTCTTTTGTTTTGTATAGTATGTTTTAGGTGTGCGTCATGTATGTGTTTCACTTTGAGAGCGGGCCGCTAAATTTCATTTTTGGTGTCTGTCGCTGTGCCCACAGTAAAAAAATGACAATAAAGGTTATCTTATCTTATCTTATCTTCCTTCCTTTCTCTTTCTTTTTCTTTCTCTCTTTCTTTCTTTTTCTTTCTTTTTCTCTTTCTCATTCATTCATGTATTTAATTTATTTATTTGTTAAAACTTAGTTCCTTGAAACCACCTCTCAGGCGAAGTTTGAAATTTGCTTGAAAGCTGAACACCCAGCACTTGCAAAAAAGCAAAGGTTTTTATCTGAATCCAAAGCGCCTTCAGTGAGGTTTGGGAAAAAAGAATCTAGCAATTTTTATACAGAGAAAATAAGGATCTTCTGGTTTTATCTGTTGACTAGAGAGAAGCCAAACAGGTGAAATCAGAGCTGATTGTGGCCAATTGAAGACGCAAAGAAAAGCACCTTCTGCTAAGCACTGGAAACATTCAAAGGACTCATTTAGCGTCCATAGTTGGAACTCGGTCCTTAAGCGAAGCAATCGCTGAGTGAAACCGTGACTGGGTTCGCCGTCTTACTTCAGTGTTCCTTTGCGTTGTAAACTGGCCGTAAACGCAAAGACCGGTTGCCAAGTGCCGTTTTTCCTCATCGTCGTAACTGCAAACAGCAGCCAAAGGAGGCCGTTGGTAAGCGAGGGCCAGAAATTCCCCATTGCAAGTGTTAGCTAACAACGGAAGGGAAACGATGGGCAGCTGGGAAATAAAACAACGTGGCGATAACGAACGGGGAGGAGAAGAAATCATCCTTACTTTTCCTCAGATTCCTCTTCATTTTCTTACTGGGGTCTTTCTCGTCCCCCAACCCGTCTTCAAAAGGCCTCTTGAGGGCAGAGGAAACAGGGCCTAGAAAGAGAAAATTCTTTTTTTTTTTTAAATTGCATAAAAAGGAAGAGGCGAGCGGCGCTGAGGGGATACGCTTGCAGCTGAGACACGGAAAGAGCGTTGGGAAAAAAAACACCCCAAAGGTGATTTTTTTTTTTACGAGGCAACTGGACTTCCGTGTTTTTTCTTTGAAGACGTTTCGCTTCTCATCCCAGAAGCTTCTTCAGCTCTGATGGGATGGTGGGGGGAGTGGAAAGATTTATACTCCTTTTAGAGAGTCGTTGGAGGTTTACCTGTCTCCTCAGGGTCAGCTGAGCAGTGCCAATGGGAGTGGAGAAGAATGGGGAAGAGTCTGGGTTGTCTGCATCTGTTGTGATTCCGTGCCAGCCTGTGTTCCCAACAGCTGAGTCGGAGGAATCTGAGGAGGAGGTGGAGGAGGCCTTGGAAGGGCCATCAGGGGCAGAGGGAGGCTCGGATGAATTACAGGACTCACGGTTGGATGCAGAGCCTGGGCCCTCCAGTCGTGTTCCTGATGAAGCTCAGCTGTGTGAGGAGACTGAGTCAGACTCGGAAGATTCACACCTGATGGACTTGTTAATTGATGTTCGCACACGGCGTCATTTAGCAAGAGAAAATCAGCAGCAGTCAATACGACACCTCCAAAGTAAAAGGAGGCGGCGATGAGAGGCAACGCCTTGGGACTGCTGAATAAAGGGAGGAGGTGTGGGCGGTGCTGGTTGCTGAAGGCAACCGTTTGCAAGTGCTTCTTGGAATCCTGGTCTGTTCGTCTTGCTTGTGACTTCTCTTCTGTTTTTTCTTGTGGACTATTTCCTTCCTTTGAACTTAAGTTTTTGCTGTTTGTATTTTTGGAGTATTTGACAGGTTTGTCACCCATATTAAAAGGGGTTTGTTTTGTTTGAAAGTCTCCAGCCTATTGCATCAGCAGGGGTTTGGTCCTTGTGCCTTTAACAAGGACGGCAATAGGCTGGGATAGAACAGCATCTCAAACTGAACCACAAACGGTTCCCGGAGTCTGCAATGTTTTCTGAAAATCCATTCAGGAGTATGTAAGGAGGATAAACGCTTCCATTCCCCACCTTCCAGTCAGAGCTGAAGAAGCTTCTGGGATGAGAAGCGAAACGTCTTCAAAGAAAAACCAGACAGTCCAGTTGCCTCTTGAGAAAGCACCTTTGGGGACCACGATGACCTGCAGGACGGAGAATCTCCACAGACATTGAAAAAAACAACAACTTTGGCATCAAGAAAGATTGGCTGTGGGAACCGCTCTTTGGATGCGGGAGAGAGGAGGGGTTATTGGGGGGGGGAATCTCTTATTAAAATATATATAAACAAACCTAAAAAGCCATCAAAGAGGAGAAATAAAAAGTAAAATATAAACGAATCAATGAGGGAGTTTAAAAACGTCGCGGAGATTATAATTTTCCAGTACATAGTCAATTAGTTGCAATTAATTAGTCCATGAGTGTATCGCTGGAACGGACTGCGATGAAGATTGGCTGTTGAGGAAAGGGAGAATGAACAGAATAACAGAGCTGGAAGGGACCTTGGAGGTCATCTAGTCCAACCCCCTGCTCAGGCAGGAAACCCTATACCAGGGATAGGCAACCTTGGCTCTTTTATGACTCGTGGACTCCAACTCCCAGAATTCCTGAGCCAGCCATGCTGAGGGGAAAGGGAGAGGTTTCCAAGCTGAGCCATGCTGGCTGAGGAATTCTGGGAGTTGAAGTCCGCAAGCTATGAGGGGGCCATAGTTCCTCCATGCTGGCTCAGGAATTCTGGGAGTTGAAGTCCACCAGTCATAAAAGGGCCATGTTTGAAGACCCCTGGCTTAAATATTTAAATATTTTTCCTCACGGTCACATTCAGGCATTTGGGCAGGGTAGGCAACCTTGGCTCTTTTATGACCCGTGGACTTCAACTCCCAGAATTCCTGAGCCAGCCATGCTGAAGAAAAAGGGAGAGGTTTCCAAGCTGAGCCATGCTGGCTCAGGAATTCTGGGAGTTGAAGTCCACAAGTCATGAAGGGGGCAAAGTTTCCCTCATGCTGGCTAAGGAATTCTGGGAGTTGAAGTCCACGGGTCATAAAAGAGCCAAGGTTGCCTACCCCTGCCCTATACCATCCCAGTCAAGTGGCTGTCCAATCTCTTCTGA
Source organism: Bothrops alternatus (assembly GCA_034064705.1). Classification (NCBI taxonomy): domain Eukaryota; kingdom Metazoa; phylum Chordata; class Lepidosauria; order Squamata; family Viperidae; genus Bothrops; species Bothrops alternatus. The sequence goes on from JARGCV010000237.1 coordinate 67,347, forward strand.
AAAGCCTCCAGTAATGGAACACCAACAACTTCTGGTGGCAAGCTGTTCCACTGGTTAATAGTCTTCACCGTTAGGAAGTTTCTCTTTAGTTCTAGGTTGCTTCTCTCCTTGATTAATTTCCATCCATTTGCTTCTTGTCCTGCCTTCAGGTGAACCTACCTTCTTTGTCGGCCCCCGACCACGAATATTTCTGGAACAGCTTATTGGAAGGGAGAGGATCCATCTCCAGCACCTTGTAGATTTGGCCAAAAGCCGAGAGTCTCAGGGCATGCTGGAGGGGGGGAATCATAATCGGTCAAACACAGAAGGACATTATTTGGCGATTCAGCCCCACTCCGAGCCCAAAGAGCACACTGCTCCAGAAATTGGGTGGCTTTCAACCCATCACCCCAAGAAATGGCTTTGGGTGTCTTTAATCCGTGAAGACACTCATTCTCCATTGTTGGAGGGGAAAAGGAGACCAACCTAGGTGGCTGGCACGTTTTACCTGGGCACTATGGGTTATGGCTTCCCGTTGTGGAACAGTCAGGCTAAACAAGGCATCCGTTGGCTCTCGCTCACAGGGGTCATGCACACCGGGCCCACCTAGGCACAAGGAAGCAATTCAACCCTCATCCTTGTCCAACGGCCCTCAAAAACCACAACCATGATGCCACAGAACAACAAAAAAGAGCTACGCGGGAGGAAAAGGGCTAGTTAGAGATGGGTGTCTCTTACACCAGGAGTCCCCAACCTATGGTCCACGGCCCGGAATCGGGCTGTGGGCTCTTGGCCAGTGGGCCACAGAAACGGCTAGCCGGCGTGCACACACTTTCCCCCACTCGCACTAGTGCCTGCAGCTGTTTGCACATGCGTGTGGGCATGAATGGGAATGCCAGCACGGGGCGGGTGTCCGCAGCCTGTTTGCACGTGTGCCGCTAGCCTGTGCGGTTTGCACGACCCATTTGCGCATGTGTGAATGGGCCGCTAGCCGCCGTGAGGTGTGCGGCCGTTCACGCATGCGCACGGCACCAGCAGATGCCACATGTGCGAATGGGGTTGCTAGTGCCATGCCAGTGTACATGGCCCCGTGCGTGCGTGCGTGCGCACCAATTTTGAAGCTGCTCTCCTTCCCTCCGGTCCTCGAGGCCGGAAAGGTTGGCGACCTTTGTGCTACACAATTTTATCAGTTGGATTGTATCAGGTTTGACTGTGGGATTTCAAGGGAAGGTCTAAAGCAGGGGTAGGCAACCTTGGCTCTTTTATGACTGGTGGACTTCAACTCCCAGAATTCCTAGCCAGCCATGCTGAGGGGAAACGGAGAGGTTTCCATGCTGAGTCATGCTGGCTCAGGAATTCTGGGAGTTGAAGTCCACCAGTCATGAAGGGGCCAAAGTTTCCCTCATGCTGGCTCAGGAATTCTGGGAGTCGAAGTCCACCAGTCATGAAGGGGCCAAAGTTTCCCTCATGCTGGCTCAGGAATTCTGGGAGTTGAAGTCCACCAGTCATGAAGGGGCCAAAGTTTCCCTCATGCTGGCTCAGGAATTCTGGGAGTTGAAGTCCACCAGTCATGAAGGGGCCAAAGTTTCCCTCATGCTGGCTCAGGAATTCTGGGAGTTGAAGTCCATGAGTCATAAAAGAGCCAAGCTGCTTACCCCTGGTCTAAAGGGAAAAGCTGTGGAGGCAGCTGGGAAGGAAGGAAATGACTCCTCCAGCCATCCTTGACTTGTACCAGCCATGTTTGCTCAAGCCAGCCTCAAAAGTGAGAGCGTCTTTTCCGAAAGGTGAACTTCCGTGAAAAACTACACTGTGTTTTATAGAAGAAGACTTTTGCCCTCTCTCAAGAAGGATGCCGTCAACAAGGTGTCAAGCTCCAAAGCAACTTATTCTGCTCCAGCCATTGTTGTTTCTTAGCTTGTCAACAGACCCAGGAAAGAGAGATGTTTGGAGGGCTCAGCACACCTGTAAACGGTCCAGCCTGGGAACCGAGGTCATCGGAGAACAGCTGAGCTGGTAACTGAAGGTTTTTCTCACAACAAATGTCTGAAACTTCATTGGGGAATGTGACCTGCATTGTCATAGCGGAAGGGAGATTCCGGAATTTTAATGTATTGTTCTGGTGCCAATTTAGCCAGAGCTGGTTTTCTATTCATCAGTGCCGATATGCTGAGCTCAATAAAGTTCTGCATTACAGATTGAAATGTCTCGTTGGGATCATCAGTCGGAACCTTGGCACAAGGATTATTTTTTACAAAAAGAACTGGCTGGCTTTGAGGGCAGTTTTATCATTCTCCTACTTAGAGAAGGCCGCACATCTTCTGAACTTGCAGGATCAGCAAACCAGAAGGCCGCTCTCCAAAAGGAGACTGGACATGCTAGAGTGATCCATCAATGCACGACTGGTCAACCTCCGAGGAGGAGCTTGGCAGATCTTACCTGGCAACAGGATGCCCGAGGCCAAACACTCCAACACTCGCCGGAGAGCTTCCCCGGCACCCAACGGCCTGTTGCAGGTGCCAATGGCTTTCTCGCACAGCAGCTCCAGGGGCTGAAAGACAACTGGATGGTGTCAGTACTAATGGTATAAAAATATCATAGGAAGACAGACGGATGGGCAGACAAGGCAAGCCCAGCCATGAGGTCAGAAAGGCACCAAATAATTTCTATCCATCCTAGAAATCCTGCCAACTTCTTGGAGATATCTGAATGTTGGATCCACCCAAGGAGAATCGTAACCTCGCCATCCTCTTTTGGCAACTGGGGTTATGAGACCCACCCACCACTGAGCGTACAATGGGCACAGTGGTACTACATGTGATCCAGATTCAATCTTTACATCAGAACATAAAACAAACATTATTTCTGTAGAGAACATTGCATTGGCAATCGATCAATTTGGGACCTGGGAGAAAAATTCCTTGTGTGGAATATGTAAAAAAAAAAAGTTCTAGTAATGCTCCAGGATAGGGGGGAGGAAATTGCACGGTAGCCGAGATGCCCCTCACCGCTGATGTTACTCAGTTGGGTAATGAAACATCTACAAGCCAACAAGCAAGTTCAAAAGGCCCCAAGACCTCTGTTCAACCCTGAGATAGATATTTTCTCTTCTACTGGTCCACCTCCAGTGGGAAAAGCTAGGACCTCTGTACTGGATCCATCACTTTTGGGCCAGACGCTTCTTTGCAGGAAACTATTTTGTGGTCCTCTCCTCACAGGCGTGGAAACCTGGTCTTTCTTGCCCACCAAATGAAATAAAGCTTGGAACTGATGCTCTTTGTTTTCAACAGACCTAGCTTAGGAGACAATCCTGGACCATGGATGGTTGAGGATAGCTCTTGAGGTGTTGTTCAACTGGGTGCTTGCCCTGAAGATTCTGTCTCATGGACAGATAACCTAACCCACGGGTCGGCAACCCATGGCTCCAGAGCCACGTGTGGCTCTTTGAGTCTTCTCCTGCGGCTCCCAGACTCCTCCGCCATTGCAGAGAGAGAGACAGAGACAGAGAGAGGCACTTGCGCTTCCCTTCTCTCTCTCTATGTGTGTGTAAAAAAGAAAGTGGCCTCACGCTGTTCTCCGACAAGCTTATTGGGCGGGGCTCCTGCCTTTGCTGCATCTCCGCAGGAAGCAGCAGAAAGCTGTAGCACTCCCTCTCTCTCTCACTCACATACACACACACTCACTCACACTGAGAGGAGGAAGAGGACTGGCAGACCAAGGGCAGGAGAGAGCCAGCCCAATAAGAATGTGTGTCAGCTTGTCGGAGAACTGACCAGGTGAGCAGAAGATCGGAGAGAGGGGGAAAAAGAGGGGGAGAGGAAGAGAAAGAGAGGGAGAGGGAAGGAGGGAGGGAGGGAGAGAGAGAGAGAGAGAGAGAGAGAGAGAGAGAGAGAGAGAGAGAGAGAGAGAGAGAGAGAGAGAGAGAGAGAGAGAGAGCTCACGCACAGCAGCCTCTATTTACATAAGAACATAAGAAGAGCCATGCTGAATAAGGCCAAAGCCCATCGAGTCCAGCATTCTGTGTCACCAAATGTACAGTGGCCCACCAAATGTACATGGGGATCTTGAGCAGAAAGAGAAGGCAAAACCCTCCCTTTCCCTTGACCCCCAAACAAATGGTACTCAAGGGAATCCTGCCTGCCTCAACCAACATAGAGGCGGCACATGGACATCCGTTTTAATAACCATCGATACACTTGGCATCCATGAATCTATCTAGCCCTGCCTTGAAGCTGTCAAGGCTGACAGCTGTCACGACCCCTTCAGGAAGTGAATTCCATAAATCAACGACCCTCTGGGTGAAGAAATATTTCCCTTTATTTGTCCTCACTTTCTTAGCTATAAGCTTTAGGGAGTGCCCCCTTGTCCTGGTATTGTGTGATAGAGAAAAGAATTTTTCTCTATCCACATTTTCTATCCCATGCATGATTTTATACACTTCGATCAAGTCACCCCTTAAACGCTGTCTTTCAAGGCTGAAGAGACCAAGGCGTTGCAATCTGGTTTCATAAGGGAGGCGCTCTTGTTAATTGTTTAATTCTTGTTTAATTCTTGTTAATTAAACTCTTCAATCAATCCCCCCTCCGGTGCACATGCGCACGAGTTTTGTGGCTCCCAGTGTTTTTTTTTTCTGTGGGAAACAGGTCCAAGTGGCTCTTTGAGTGTTTAAAGTTGCCGACCCCCTGACCTAAGCCCAATAGAAGGTACTAATATCTGCAGTTAACAATTGTCAAGGATGATTTTTATTTTTTTTTTACAAAAGGAACTGGCTGGTTTTGAAGGCAAGGATCTCAAGTGCTGAGGAGGAAAAAATCAGAAGAGGCAAACTACATTTTTTTTTTTTTTGCAAACAGAAAACTTTGCAAAGGTGGACTAAGCGACACTCACCCAGCCTTTCAAGGGAGCCCAAGTAGGAACTCTGTTGCATAAATCCCTCAAGATCCGTAGCACAATCACACAGGATTTGAGTCCGTTCGCTCTGGCCTAAAAAAAAAAAAAAAAAAAAAAACAGAATTGCCCCATTCTTGTCTGCAGGGTGTCCAACCAAAACAACTGTGATTTATTTTATTTTTATTTTTTTGTAAAAAAAAAAAAAAACGAAGGAAAAAAAAAACTTTCGAAAGGCTACGATAGGTAAGAACAAAAAGCCCAACCTGAAACCATTTGGCGTGGCGCAGAGACGCCAAAGCGTCGAGGCATTTTTGCCTGTTGAGTAAATCCGAAGGCTCTTTCACCGGGACACTGTCTACTGGGAAAATGGGAATATGAGAGAAAACAAAAAGAGACATGCAGAGTTGGATCAAGCGGACAGAACAAATGCCCGCGAGACAAAAAGAGTTTTTAATAAGACACCCAGAATTGCACTGACTTCCATTTTAACGCCGTAATTTTTGTCGTGTTCTTTTTTTTAACACGTAGGCCAGGTTCTTCTTTTTTTAAAAAAAAAAATAGTCGTAAATAGGCGTGTGCACCAGAAGCAAAACAGAAGCTATTTTTTTTTCCAGCATTTGCAGACAATCTGGGATCTTATTAATTGGTTAAAAAGAACGTGGGGCAAACCGTACAAAGTGTGCTGCTTTGAATCATTCCCAGCTGTGATTTCTCAAGGCAAAAGGCAAATTAAACCATCGTGGAAGCAGAGAGACTTGAAAAGTTCTCGACGGCTGCTTTCCAAAAGGTTCTACGTTCGGTTAGGTAGATTCCCCTACTTTTTCATCAAAGCAATACTCAGAACCCCTCGGAACCACGACGCGTGGACAATCAGGAACCTGCAGAGAGAACTTTTGATATTTTTAAATGTTCTCTCCTCTGGACATCTTCACAATTTGGATAAGACAGCAACAGATCACTGACATTTACCCTCTTTTTCCTTCGGAAGCCTTCTACGTTGGCGTGGCCCACCGCCGTTTTAAGGAGGCAAGTCTGTTGGTTTTATCGCTTCCCTGCCTTTTTAGATAAGACATGGATGGACTGCAGCAAATAAAATACTTTGTCCATTAGGTGGAATAATTTTTTGGGTGGGGGGGAAGACATTTGCTGAGAGAGATCTGTGAACGAATTCATGGACTCATCCCCGGTTGTCAGATCAGAGGCTCTCTGGAGAAGATTCTGCATCCAGAACTTTTTAAGAAGTTTTGCCTACCAAATCTGCTAAACTGGCACAAGTCCAATCAGGACCCATCAGCTTTGGATGGATGGAGCTGAGATAGTGACCAACCACATCATATATATATTTTTTTATTTTTTAAGGTAAGCCAATGTTGTGTTTTGAAGTTGCAATAAGAATTACAATCTTTTCAAAGGTGAGAAAGAAGCAACTGGGGTGGAAGCTAAAGGTGTGTGTGTGTGTGTTCTTCTGAAAAAAAAAAAAGTTCTCCAGAACAACTGCCGTTTCTCCAGCTTTGCTTTTTGGGGAAAGGAAGCAACTATTGGGTGAACACCCAAGGAGACTGCTAGCTGGGAAGAGCGAGTTTTGCAAAGGACGAGTACTACAATGGAGATTGTGGTTGGAAGGGCAACGTATAGTTTTGCGTTATGTATTTGTATTTTCTTGTGTTGTCAGCAATGCCTTTACTCCAGGGGTTTCCAACCTTGGCAACTTTACCACTTGTGGACTTCCAACTCCCAGAAGTCGACAAGTCGTAAAGTTGTCAAGATTGGAGACCCTTGCTTTATTCAACCATGGGCCCGCCGAGGCATAAGAAAGCAGAAAAAGAGAATAAACCTCAAAAGTCTGTCTTGCATTCCCTGTTGTTGCCTTGCTGAGGAACCACAAAGCCTCACACAGTTACCGTCAACCCTCTTATGACCTTTGCAGCGCTGCTTTTTCTGATTCGGTGGAGGGTTATTGGCGTGATGGGTCTGTAACACACCCAATAAAAGCTGCAAAGTCATCAACAGAATTAGCCCTCAAGGGGCTCACAAGCATAACACGGACACAACTCTAGTTTGGGGTTTTTGGTTTTGGTTTTCCAGGAAAAAAAAAAAAGGAAGTTAGCTGTGGTTGTTTTTTACTCTCCCCAACTTTTTCCTCTCTCCCCAAACAGCTCCTTCTCCTAGGAGGGGAAGGACGCTGCTGGTCACCGTCCATGGATAACGGGGATCGTTTGGATCGTATCAAGTTTGTTTGTACTTCCGGGAAGGTGAATGGAGTTTATTTGTTTGTTCATCAAATTTATAGAGCAGCATTTCACAAATAACGATCCAGATGCGGCGGAAAGATCTGCTCAGATCTAAGCTTTGTACAGCAATCGGTGAGCAAACCTAAGACTCTGCTTGAAAGGTGTCAGGGGGGGAAAAAAACAACTACAGATTGTCCGTCTCCAAGGCCATCTCACCAACCATGAATGGTACTAGCAGCTTCCTTCACTAATCGTGCAGTTAGGTAACCACTGACACAGAGCAAAGGAAATGCAAATGGCGGACGATTTTTGAGACCCACACTTGGCTCCTTCTTCTGTCTTAATGGTTCAGGCCGGTTAATGCCTTCTGAAGGAGCCATGCTGAAGAGGTTGAGGGAAGACCTTGGAAAACAACAGGGGTGGGGGGAGAAGTTATGCTGTGGTGTTTTCGAAAGGTTGTGCCTCTGGACTGGAGGACACAATTGTGAGAGTGAAACTGTTGGAGGAAGGGAGGGGGGGAAGGAGAGAGAAGAATGGAGACAGGAGCTGGGGTGGAGGAAGAGAGGGAGAGGACCAGTTGGGAAAACCATGGGTAGAAAATGGTCATCAGTTCATGCCTGCCCATCAACGGTGGTGAAAGGTTAGTAAGGAGGTCCTAAGTAAGGTTGAGGAGGTACAATAGGTCATGATTTGCTCCACAGAGGAGGCAGGGGTGAAGAAAGATGAATGTAGGGTGGAATTTGTGTCTGCATGAAACCTTCCTCTAAAGGTAATTGACCTCTTCTCGCTTGGATTTCTTTCTTGGCCCAACGTCAACTTACGCCCGCTCACTTTTACCCAGAAACACAGGTTTCTCCTGACATCAAGAGCTGGAGGCCATTAAACACCTGGGGTTGGACTAAGGGCGGAGGGAGGAGGAAAGAGACACCTGTCTAGGACAGCCCATCATGATAGCAAATCAACCTCTTTCAACAGCTCCCAGTTATCTGGAAGTGGAACTGAAGAAGAATCAAAAGGTTGGGTCAGGCCAGGCCAAGGTCCATGAAGTCACAAAGCCATTGTGAATGGGGGGGGGTTTCTGGGTTGCTACTCATTCCTCCCAGCAGTTGGTACAGGGCAGGGAAAGGGGGATTCATATCCCCCTCCACCCCAGGACAGGGGGAAAAAAATAGAAAAATAGAAGAGCCATTTATCCCGATGACAAGACCATCAATAAAGACACAGTTCCACTACATCGAAAAACTGCCAGCAAATGGGACAAAAATTAATAAATGGACTCCTAATAGAAAACGCTTTGTTTGTTTTTTAATTAAAAAAAACAATCGTAAAAAGAGGGTGTTGAATCCTTCTTTTGTCTGCATGCAGAGTTTTGGGAAGCGTGCCAACCTTGGTGCTGGAACTGATTCGGCTGGTGGCATCAGGGCAGAAAAAAATCGAAATGTGGGTGGCCAGGACATGGGACAACTCTCAGATCTGCTCTGGGATCTTTGGGGATCAGGTGACCCATCCAGCCAAAACTGTAGGAAGTCCTGGATGGTCTTGCCCCAAAAGGCAGTAGATCCAACATCAAGGACACTTGGCCTACAGTGATGTTGGCTTGATATTGCATGGAGGAAAGGCAAGCAGAGGCCTATGGGGTAAACTCAGAAGGGAGAAGATCCACCACAGGGAAACGGGACTCAGTGGTCTCAGACATCCCCACCGAAGTTGCCAATGGGTCATGCCCAGCCCTGCTTAGAGGAGGGAAGGGAAGGCAGGGCAGGAATCTGAAACAAGGATGGAAGCCCATCAGTTAACAAAGCCATCCTGCTTTTGATTGGCAGATAAACCTTCTCACCAAGTTGCCTGCGCTTAATTGCAAATATAAAGATCTCAACAACCGTCTCATTTCGGGGGAACCTGAGAAGAGAGGGACTGTGAAATTATGCTGGGTTCATGGCTGTCCTCTCCTTAACACAGAAGGAAGATTGGCCATCGGTACTTGGAAACCATCAACCAATGGAACACAAGTTGCCGTCAGAGGTTGTGGGAGCTTCATCACTGGAAGCTTTCAAGAAGAGACTGGACTGCCAACGGTCAGAAATGGTGGAGGGTCACCTGCTTGGGTGGGGGGTTGGACTAGATCAGGGGTAGGCAACCTTGGCTCTTTTATGATTTGTGGACTTCAATTCCTAGAATTCCTGAGCCAGCCATGCTCAGGAATTCTGGGAGTTGAAGTCCACGAGTCATAAAAGAGCCAAGGTTGCCTACCCCTGGACTAGATGATCTACAAGGTCCCTTCCAACTATTCTATTCTATTCTATTCTATTCTATTCTATTCTATTCTATTCTATTCTATTCTATTCTATTCTATTTCTATTCTATGCTATGCTATTCTATTTCTATTCTATGCTATTCTATTCTTTATAGTTCCTATTCTATCCTATCCTATTTCTTTTTACAGTCAACTCTATCTATCCAATCTATGTCTATATCTATATGTCTGTCTATGTCTATCATATCTACATGACTGTCTATCTATCCAATCCATGTCTATTTCTTTCTATATGTCTATGTCTGTCTATCTCTCTGTCTATGTCTATCATATCTACATGACTGCCTGTTTATCCAATCTGTATCTGTATCTGTCTATCTATGTCTATCTATATCTATGTCTATATGTCTATGTCTGCCTGTCTGTCTATCTATCCAATCTATGTCTATCATATCTGTCTATCTAGCTATCTGCAGGATAGCGCAGTGGATAGAATGCAGTATTGTAGGTTAATTCTGCCAAATGCCAGGAGTTCAATCCTGATGGGGCTCATGGTGGACTCAGCCTTCCGTCCTTCCAAAGTTGGTAAAATGAGGACCCAGATTTTTTTGGGTAATATGCTGACTCTGTAGATCACTTAGAGAGGTCTGTAAAGCACCGTGAAGTGGTATATAAGGTTCAGTGCTACTGCTATTTGGTGACCAGAGACCCCTCTAGCCTCTTGGTGTCCCACAGGAAAACCAGCTCTACTCTGGGTCTACCACCGAGTAGGGTAAGCCAGGGGAGGTCAGCACCTGTGTACCCCCTTTCCATGGGGCCAAGTGAGACCCCATTTCACCCAAGACCGGCCCCTTCCTTCCAACGTCTCTCTTTACCTCCATCCTTCTCGGCTTCGTCCCGGATTAGTGGGGAAGTGAGGGTCACTTTGAGGGTTAACGGGAGCCCCGTTGTGCTACGGACGACGATGGCCGCTTCGCTGGGATGGTGTTCTATGTGGTACGTCTCTTCGGTGAGTTTCTGAAACAAGCCAGAAACGGCTCCGTCAAGCCACAGGGTGGGGAGAAGTGTTGGTGTTCAGCAGAGTAACATCTGTGCTGAAAGCGCCTCGGTGCACTGAACTGTTTTTGCAGAAACTGCGACTGCAAACATTGAAACAACCACAGCAGCAGCAGCAAAGCGAGACTTTTGAGTCTTCTTCTCAGGGAGGAAAACAACCACTTTGGGGGGGGGAGTTCCCCCCCCCCCGCTAGAAATGTTGGCAGAAGCTTTCTGGAACATTCAAGAGGAGTCAGGAAAACCGAGTTTAAAAAAAGAAGTTGGCTAAGAATTGCTGCAGTGCAGGTATAATTCCTCCAGGTCCCTGGAGGCTGCGAAAACAGTCTACTTTCTCCAAGGGTTTTTATCACTGGCCGGCAGGCAGCCCCCATCAAGCCTGCTAAGGCCATCCAGGGCCTCACAATCCGCACTCCGTTGTGGCTCTTGCACCAGATTGTAAGACAGGAGACACCAAGGCAACTTGGTTCCCTGTTGGATGAGCCAGTCCATCCATCCACTGTTAGGAGAGCCTTGAAATGGCCACTCATTTGCCTGTTCATACACGATTTAACACAAAAAATAAGAGGGGATCCTCCCACTTTCCACGACTGGAGTCGTTCACCAACCTCGTAACTTACTCTGACTTTTCTCAAATTTGTACAACCGTCCAATTTGGAACCGTTTATTTTCGACAGAATTAAACCGCGCTTTCATTTTTATTTAGATTATTGCTATTTTGAACGCATCCTAACAAAAAATCCTGTTCCGGTCTTCTACACTACAATTGACTAAAAATAAAAAAATTTCTCTCGTAGTTATGCTTCTTAGCAGGAACAATGTTATTAGTACTGATTCACAGCCCAAAGTGAGTCTCTCCCAGTTATTTCTAGGGCTGCCGGTCTGATTATCATATCTGACAAGCTGCCGAATTGGTCTGCCTAAGGCAGCACACAAAAACAACAACCACAATAACAATAGCGATTTAGAATATTGGAAAATGTACACAGGTAGTCCTCGGCTTACTAAAGCTTGTTTAATGACTGTCCGAAGCTACGCTGAAAAAAAAAGTGACTTTATGACCATTTTTCACACTTACACCGCTGCGGCATTGCCGTGCTCACGTGATTGACATTCAGATGCTTGACAGCTGGTTCATATTTATGATGGTTGCAGTATCCGGAGTGTGTGTGTGTGTGTGTGTGTGTGTGTGTGTGTGTGTGTGTGTGAGAGAGAGAGAGAGAGAGAGAGAGAGAGAGAGAGAGAGAGACGTGATCCCCTTTTGCGACCTCCTGACAAGCAAAGACAACTTAACAACCGGGTTACTAATTTTAACAACTGCAGTGGTCTACTTAACAAATGAGGCAAGAAAAGTCGGAAAATGGGTGAAAACTCACTTAACACCGAACAACATAAATTGGACTCAATTGTGCTTGTTAAGTGGAGGACTCCCTGTGAACAAAAGAGGCACCTTCGGAGGTTTTAGTTATCCAGTTAAGGGATGCCTGTCACTAATAAGTAGATTCTGTCTTGGAGGCAACTTAACTGGTTTGTGGCTTTCTGCATTTGGACTGAAAGCGTCACAATTACAAGTATTTCCTGGCTGGTGCAGGATTTTTGGAGGGCAGAGATTTGAGCAGTGGGCAGCAGGGGGCTGCCCTTGCTCAGCTCAGCCAAGAAAAATGAGTTTCAAAATGCTGCCTCCAGCAACCGGCAGCGGAAGAGACGGGGTGGGGGGGAAAATGGAAAAAGCCAAGAAGCCTGCGCCGTTTTTTTTTTTTTTCCCTCACCTTCTCCGGAGAACCACCTGCGTTGCCAAGAAAAACGGATGCGTTTTTAAACCGCCCCCAGTTTTCCCTTGGTTAAGAAGGAAAAACATACACTGGGAAAAATTTCTTCTGTGCCCAGATAATGAAACAGGGAGCAGCAGCAACGGGAGTTTGGTGTGTGTGTGTGTGTGTGTGTGTGTGTGTGTGTGTGTGTGTGTGTGTGAGAGAGAGAGAGAGAGAGAGAGAGAGAGAGAGAGAGAGAGAGAGACAGAGAGAGAGACAGAGAGAGACAGAGAGAGACAGAGAGACAGAGAGAGACAGAGAGAGACAGAGAGACAGAGACAGAGAGAGAGAGAGAGGTTCCTTCTCCCAGCTTGTGGGTTGGTTTCTGAACGTTGTGTTACCAGACTGGGTAATCTCTTCAGTTTAGGGGATGTCAGAGTTCTTCTATTTATAAGGGCTTCTGGTGCGGGTATGTTGAGTGAGGGTCTTGTGATGGGACAGGTGTGAGTCCTGAGTGAGAGGCCTGTGATGGGTCTGGGGATGGGGAGGTTAATTATTCACCTACCACCAGCCTATGAACCCCTCCGAATCCAAGTCAACCACACAGCCCAACCAGAGGCAGCACCAACCCTCAGCCATCCCGCGCAATCCCCCACTTCCCACCAGCAGTTCCCCTCCCAATGACCCTGACCTGATGTAACCTCTCTTTCACACCTGACCCATCACAAGACCCTCACTCGACACACCCACACCTGAGGCCCTTATAAACAGAATAACACCGACATCCCCTAAACTCCGCTAAAGATGTGACCTAGTGTGGCAACGCAACGTTCGGAAACCAACCCACAAGCTGGGAGAACGAACCGCCACCCTCGTGTCTATGTTGTTTTGTTGGCAACAATGTGGAAAGATTCTAGGTGTCTTTTGTCTGCTTCCCAAGAGAGACTACATCCCTAACAGGGCTTGGTGGTTGCCCATCCAAGTATGAACCAGGCTGGATCCCACTTACCTTCTAAGCTAGAAGACCTCTGCTCCTCGTAAGACCTGACCCATCACAGACCCACACCTTGTTCTTATAAACAAAAGAACACTGACCTCCCCTAAACTCCATTGAAGAGGTTACCTAGCCTGCTAATGCAACATTCGGAAACCAAACCACAAGCTCGGAGAATGGATCTTCACCCTCATCCTACACCCAAGCTACAGACATTCACCACTACTGCAAACCCAGCGATCAATTATCAACATGGGCTTCTCGAGTTTTGGCTCACCTGGATTTGGACAGGTAGATTGTCTTTGACGAGGGATAAGAGGGTCTCTGTGGGCTTCTCTTTGCACATGAGGACCAGTTCCAGGTCCATGTCGTCCTTTATCAACAAGCCTTTGGCCACCAAACCAATCCTCATCACGCCACACAAGATCCGGCCGCCTTGCTCCCTGGAGAGGGTGGAAATTTCATTGTTACAATTGGTTGCACAGTCAGCCAGATGTTTAGACTGGACTGGGCATTTTGGTCCACTTATTGAGACTTTCTCAAGGGCCTTGGATAGGCAGATGTGGAGGTTTAATGGGGTCAAAAGCATCATCGCAGGATGTAAGCTGTTCCCAGCAAAGCTGCCTTTGGCAATTGACTGATGGAGATTCTGTCAATGCCAAAGGTTATCCTAATAATAAATGATTATGGTTCATAGCAAAGGCAGCAGGTATTTAGATTGGATTTTTGTCCACCTATTGAGACCTTCCCAAGGACCTAGGATAGGCTGATGTTGATCCTTTGGGGTGTTAAAAGATCTCCTTGCAGGATTAAGCTGTGCCTAATGAAGCTGCCTTCTGCAAATTGACCAATGGGGATTGTGTCAATGCCGATAGCGCTCAAATGGTACTCCAGCTGTTTTGGGATCACACACAAGACTCTTGTGTGGACCCCACCTCTGCTTTCTTTTGCCGCAGTCGTCCTACTTCTGCTTGCAATTATTATTACAGTATTTTGCACCTGCGTTGCTCTCTTAAACCCAGAATGTTGGACAAGGGACGTCGCGAGGCTTTAGAGCGTGCAGGAATGTGAACGCCAGACTGTTAATTCATTAGAGCAGCTGCTTCGGCTTCCAGAGGGTAACGCAACTCACACCAAGACAACTGTGTCAACAGCTCGGTGAACGGGTGGCTGGGATTTTGGAAAATGCTGGACCGGCAACTCAGTTCACCCCCAAGCAGCTGAAGGGCAAATGGAAGGCTACGGATGCAGAGTGGTCTCTTCAACCAGGCAGCGGCTGCCTCTTGAAAATCCTCACCTTGATGTAAGGACACGGCACAACTGGCCCACATAATCTGCCACGTCACAGAGTTTTACCACTAATAAATTTTGCATTTAAAGCTCCACACCCTCCTTCCAATCACGGTCCATTTTCTGCTCCAGGGAATCTGAGGTATATTTTTTTTTCCTTTCTCGTCTTTCTTGTGGCCAGGGAGGGAAAGGGGGGGTGGGCTTCTAGTCATTGCAGGAGCTTTTTTACGCATAAAGGGCTCGGCTTCCTTTTTTAAAAGATGTGGGGAGTGGATAGAGAGAGCTGTAGCAAGGCTGGCATCGGGAAAGGAAATAAAGGACTACTGCAACGCTCTCTACATGGGGCTACCCTTGAAGAGTGTTCGGAGACTACAATTAGTGCAAAATGCAGCTGCGCGAGCAGTTGTGGGCCTTCCGCGTTGTGCCCACATTTCATCAACTCTCCGCATGCTGCATTGGTTGCCTATCGGTCTCCGAGCGCAATTCAAAGTGTTGGTTATTACCTATAAAGGCCTTCATGGCATGGGACCAGGATACTTACGGGACCGCCTTCTGCCACATACTTCTCTACGACCGGTGAGAGCGCACAGGGTTGGCCTCCTCCGGGTCCCGTCAGCGAAACAATGTCGTCAGGCGGGCCCTAGGGGGAGGGCTTTCTCTGTTGTGGCGCCCGCCCTCTGGAACCAACTGCCTCCTGAAGTCCGCGTTTCTCCGACCCTCCCGGCCTTCCGGAAAAATCTAAAAACTCATCTTTGCCGGCAGGCCTGGGGATGATTGTGGTTTATTGTTAAATTGAATGTGTGTTTTTATTGATTTTTTAGATATCTTTGTTTGGGTTTTTTTATTGTTATTCATTGTTATATATATGTTGTTAGCCGCTCCGAGTCCCTGGAGAGGAGCTGCATACAAACCCAAATAAATAAATAAATAAATAAATAAATTAGGGTCAAGAGGCAGACCATCACAAAGAGCAGCGCTGGATTTCCGTGCAGGCTTCCTTATAGCCAACCTGCTCAGTTTGGGGAACACCTGGCCAAAAGTGTTTTTTTATCCGCCTGTCCAGGCACACACCAAAGAAAACAGCACCTCAAATTTAGCACGAACTTAATGTAAAAAATTCCTACCGTAGCACAGAGAACCAGGGAAAAACAGGCTCCTGGAATTTGCACCATCGGCCGCTGTTAAAAAATGTAATCACAACCTCCGATTTTCTGGCAAAAAGGAGATGGCAAAGGGAAGGATGTTGCACATTCAAATGAACAACCAAATAATAACTTTTGCTCTTATTTTCTTCCTGGCCTTCCTTCCCAGCCTGGCTCAGCTTGGAAACCTCTCCCTTTCCCCTCAGCGTGGCTGGCTCAGGAATTCTGGGAGTTGAAGTCCACCAGTCACGAGTGGGCCATAGTTCCCCCATGCTGGCTGAGGAATTCTGGGAGTTGAAGTCCACCAGTCATAAAGGGGCCACAGTTCCCCCATGATGGCTCAGGAATTCTGGGAGTTGAAGTCCACGAGTCATGAAGGGGCCATAGTTTCCCCATACTGGCTCAGGAATTCTGGGAGTTGAAGTCCACAAGTCATGAAGGGGCCAAAGTTTCCCCCATGCTGGCTGAGGAATTCTGGGAGTTGAAGTCCACAAGTCATGAAGGGGCATAGTTCCCCCATGCTGGCTCAGGAATTCTGGGAGTTGAAGTCCACGAGTCATGAAGGGGCCAAAGTTTCCCCCATGCTGGCTCAGGAATTCTGGGAGTTGAAGTCCACAAGTCATGAAGGGGCATAGTTCCCCCATGCTGGCTCAGGAATTCTGGGAGTTGAAGTCCACCAGTCATGACGGGGCCAAAGTTTCCCCCATGCTGGCTCAGGAATTCTGGGAGTTGAAGTCCACCAGTCATGAAGGGGCATAGTTCCCCCATGCTGGCTCAGGAATTCTGGGAGTTGAGGTCCACGAGTCATGAAGGGGCCAAAGTTTTCCCCATGCTGGCTCAGGAATTCTGGGAGTTGAAGTCCACGAGTCATAAAGGAGCCGTAGTTCCCCCATGCTGGCTCAGGAATTCTGGGAGTTGAAGTCCCCAAGTGATGAAGGGGCCATAGTTTCCCCATGCTGGCTGAGGAATTCTGGGAGTTGAAGTCCACCAGTCATAAAAGAGCCAAAGTTGCCTACCCCTGTCCTAGGTGGATCTCCTCAACTTAAAACATCTGTCTCCACTCAGTCTGAACAAAGAAGAGTCTCTGGATCGGGTGGCAGTATAATAATTCAATACAGAAAGTCCTCAACTTACAATAGTGCATTTATTGACCATTTGAAGTTGCAATGCAACTGAAAGAGTGGCTTAGGACCATTTTTCACACTTGCGTCTTTTTTCAGCCCCCCCCCCCCGTCACGTAATCAAAATTAAAAGGCTTGGCATCTGACCCATATTTATGACGGTCACAGCGTCCCAGGGTCCCGGGACCCCTTTTGCAATCAACGGGGGAAGCCGGATCCACTTAACGACCGTGTTACTAATTTAACCAGCTGCAGTGGTTCGCTTAACGAATGCGGCGAGAAAAGTTGTAAAATGGGGCAAAACCCACTTAACGAATGTCTCACTTAGCAACGTAAATTTTGGGCTCAACTGCGGTCACACGTGGAGGACTACCTGTACACGCTAGAGGGCAAGGGAATTCCACACAAGGTGTGATGCTTCGGAAAGCGATTGGAAAACGTGGCCATTCTCCTTGGGTTGTTTTTTTTTTTCTCGGCATCCAGGTCCCTCCAATCGCATAATTTTCAGGTTAGCAGCATTCCAGTATTTGAGGGGCTGCCCCAAAGATGAGGGGGCGGGGGTCAACCTATTCTCCAAAGCCCCTGAAGGCAGGACAAGAAAAAAAATGGAAAAAGACTTTGCAAAAAGTTCAGCGAAGTGCAACTAAGATGATCGAAGGCCTGGAGACTAAAACATACGAAGAAGGGCTTGCGGGACTTGGGTTTGGCTAGTCTAAAGAAGAGAAGAAATAGGGGTGACAGGATAGCAGCATTCCAGTGTTTGAGGAGCTGACACAAAGGGGGTCAAGTTATTCTGCAAAGCCCCAGAAGGCAGGACAAGAAACAAAGGATGGAAACGAAGCAAGGAGAGAAGCAACCTGGAATTAAGGAGAAACTTCCTAACAGCGAGGACAATTAACCAGTGGAACAGCTGGCCTCCAGAAATGGTGGGCGCTCCATCACTGGAGGTTTTTAAGAAGAGACTGGACAGCCACCTGTCTGAGATGGTATAAGGTTGGACTAGAAGACCTCCAGGGTCCCTTCCAGCTCTAATCTGATGCATCTTCATATGATTCAGGGAAGTTTCCCCAGGAATGTAAGCAGATGTTCCCAGGGTGGAAGGCAGTAAATATGCAGAGAGAGAGAGATCCAGCACGGCATCGTTGCAACCACAGTTACCGACATGAATGCAAATTCTGCAGGATTTCCCGGGGCAAATGCCATAGGAAGGCTTCAGGGGCTCAAAAACCTGACATCAGAGCCATTAATTACAATGCAATCCGGAGTGGAGAGAGTCCGCAAACTGGTGCTCTGGGACCTCCTCAAGATTTGCCCTCAGCAAACCCGTCTTATCTTAAGCCCAGATCGTTTTTGTTTTGCGCCACAGATCTTCTCTCTCCCTACAGTTTGTTTTGTGCACCCATCGATGGCTTCAAGCCGGAGCCTCAAAGTCCAGATATGTGGTCTGTGGGCTTTAAAAAGAAAAAAAAAAGCAAGTTACAAAAAAAAAAAACCCTCAGCATAGCGGACCAGCTGCTCTGGGCTGTTTTCCAACTGACCAGACTGTCCGCTGGTCCAACTGGGAGGGAGGAGATGTAGATCCATGTGTGGCTTCCTTCTTGGTAGGACGACACGTTTAAGCTCTTCTCTAACTGCTAATCTAGCCAAGGCCCCCACAGCCATGTCAGGTTACATGTTGAAGTCCACCGAATTGGAACTGAGCACTGAATGTTACTCAGAGGCTGTCCCCCAACGCGTCTCCCTCGGCCAGCCTGTCTTGCCTTATTTAACCCGGAGACGACTCAGCTGACAGCTGCACAGGGCGCAACTGACAGATGCTCCCCGTCCTCGGAGAGTGTGCGGCAGGCAATGCCCCAAATGGCCAGCCCTGGAAGACGAAGGTAGCTCAGCTCTTCCATTTCTCCACAAATTCTGGCCGAGAAGATCTCAAGATCCCAGAAGGAGCGACAAGATGAGCTGGTTACTCAAGCCCAACCCGAAAATAAGACCGGGTTTTAATATTCATTTTTGCTCCAAAAGACGCATGAGGTCTTATTTTTGGAGAAATACGGTGCTAACTGCATCCGTCTGGCTGAGGATCTTAACTGGGGCTTATTGTTGGGATGGGGCGTATATTATGAGCCTCCTGAAAAATCATGCTAGGTATTATTTTCCAGTTGTGTCTTATTTTGGGGGAAACGGTACTTTCCTGGACATAAAGAGTGCAGAGAAGAGCAACAAAGGTGATCAGGGGACTGGAGGCTAAAACATATAAGGAACAGTTGCTGGAATTGGGGAGGTCTAGTTTAATGAAGAGAAGGACAAGGGGGGGGACAGGATAGCAGTGTTCCAATATCTCAGGGTCTGCCCCAAAGAAGAGGCAGTCAAGCTATTCTCCAAAGCGCCTGAAGGCCGGACAAGAAGCAACGGGTGGAAACTCATCAAGGAGAGAAGCAACCTAGAACTAAGGAGAAAGTTCCTGACAGTTAGAACAATTAATCAGTGGAACAACTTGCCTCCATAAGTTGTGAATGCTCCAACACTGGAAGTTTTTAAGAAGAAACTGGACATCCATTTGTCTGAAATAGTATAGGGTTTGAACTAGATGACTTCCAAGGTCCCTTCCAACTATTATTATTATTATTATTATTATTATTATTATTATTATTATTATTATTGATCATCGCACAGTCAACCAGATGTTCAGACTGGATTTGGCATTTTGTCTACCTATCGAGTCCTTACCAAGGACCTGGGATAGGCAGATGTGGACGTTTGATGGTATTACAGATATCGTCGCAGGATGGAAGGGCCGCCTTTTGCAATTGACTAATGGCGAATTTGTCAATGCCGATGGTGTTCAAGTGGTGCCCCAGTTGTTTTGGGATTGCACCTAAGGTGCCTATTACTATTAGTACTACCCTTGCTTGCTTTTGCCAGTCTTTCTATTTGTAAGTCTTTGTATGTTGTTGTTGTTGTTATTATTATTACCATCGGGATTGACCTAATCTCCATCGGTCAATTACAGAAGGCAGCTTTACAAGTAGTCTTCAGCCATTTGTCTGAAATGGTATAAGATTTCCTGCCTGAGCAGGGGGTTGAACTAGATGACCTTCAAGGTCCTTTCCAACTCTTGTTATTCTATATTCTATTCTATATTCTACATAGGGAAGAAGAGGAGAGACTTTGTCTTCTGCCAGGAATATGACGTCTCACGTTCTTTCCTAATATTCTCCACACCCATGAACTTTCACAGACCAAGTAGATCATCTACTGAGCTGTGCATGGAGTAAATTTTCCACCCAGCACTAGATGGTGGATCTAGCTAGAATATAAAATGGGTCAGCCCGCGTTTCATCCACTCACTTGCTACTCCGGCCATCAGCCAGTTCCTCTTGGTCCTCCAAGGTGCCCTCCATCTTAGAAGACTTGCTCGTCTCGTCCATCCAATCGGAGACTTGCTTAAGCGCACACTCGACGGTGGAGACCATGTTCTGGACGGCTTCGAGTTCCTCTGGAGACGGATAAATCGTCGAATGCTTCATCATCACGTGCCGGTCATCGTTAGCAAACGATCGGATTGATCTCTGCGGGGAGGGGCGGGAAGGAACCGAGGTCAAGGCGAGGATCCCCAAGACGATAGAGAAACCAGTTAGGCAAGATGACAAGATGACAATAAAGATCACATTTATTGTCATTTTTTGGTTACTGCGGGTACACTGGCACACATTATGTAAACGCTTGCAAATACTGTATATTCTTGCTTTGACAAAATGCAAAACTGTCTGGTATTTTTGGGGTTAATGCAGAGCTTAGAAAGTGGGGGTAAAGCCCGGGAAAGAAAGAGGAAGAAAACCTTTGACCTTCACACTAATTGGATAATGTGATATATGACGGCTAATTTAGGGAGGGAACATGCTGATAATTTAACTGTTCAGAGGAAGAGAACTTAGATCTTAGCATAAACTCCGTTATGCCTGTGCCGACATTTTGAAACAATAAAAGACTTTTAGGGAAATCAATGCCTGGAAGTTCTTTGAAGTGTTTCATTAGCCGGAACCATACCACATTAAACATGAAATTCTGTTGCCTGCTCTCAAAAGCATGCACATACATAACACGTATATAAAAAGGCTACATACAACGTATGTACAAACCCTACCTCCTGACATGCAAATACATATAAATATTAATCACTATCCGTCTTGAAGACATAGCGCAGTGATGGCGAACCTTTTAGAGACCGAGTGCCCAAACTGCAACCCAGGTGGGCATGGCCCACTGGGTGGGCGGGGCTGTGGTGGTCATAGCAGACTGGGTGGGTGTGGCCAAGGTGGGCGTGGTTGCTCGGGAGGGATGCCAGTGGGGGCCGGGCAGGGTTGGGGGAGATCCAGGGGGTCTCTGGCAGGTGGGGTGGTGGGTAGGAGGCTCGTCCTGTGGGGTGAGGCGAGGACAAGGTGAGGCAGGGCGGGGGTGCCATTATCTCAGGACAAGGCAAGGCAGGGGCCAGGGCAGCTGCTGCCTGACACCATCTGACCCCGCACACAGAGGCCAGCGAGCGCATGGGGCCGACAATGTCCGTCAGCGGCCACAGCCTGCTAGCCCTTCGACCGGCACACTCTGGGGCTCCACAGCTCGCCACCAGCAGTTCAAAGAAGTGCCCACAGAGAGGGCTCTGAGTGCCGCCTCTGGCACGTGTGCCATAGGTTCGCCACCACTGACATAGCGGAAGGAGGAAGCTTGAGAGTTCACAAGGTTGATACTGTATGGAACAAAACTGGGAGTGAATCTGGATGTTTTGCTTCGGATACCATGGAGCCCCCTCCTCCCGGAAGGGAACAAGGAAAATAGGTCGTGGAGACAATGCTGCAGACCCTGCTCACACAACGCTTCTGTGCTATGTCCTGGATGGAAGGGAGGAAACTGCCAATCATCTTTTCTGCTGTCCTCACCACTCTCTGCACCACCTTCCTGTCCGAAGCAGCGATGCTTCCAAACCAGACAGTAATGCCATATGACAGGATGCTCTTGATCGTCCCTCTATAGAAAGTGGTGAGGACAGGCAGAAAATGCAGACGCTGCTGGGCCCGCTTCACGAGTGTCTCACTGTTGAGCGACCAAGCCATATATCATGACACCATCGTGAGAACCCGACAGAATCTCATCCCAGCATCCCAAGGACCTGCTGATGGGCATTTGGTTAGCCATGGCTGAAAACAGTCTTGGTCCAGAAGACTCCTTGAGGTTAGCAGGAAGACAAAACCCCTCAGTTTTCACTGATTTTTTTTTACTAAATTTCATTGTAAGTTACACAATGACAATAAAGATTCTATTCTATTCTATTCTATTCTATTCTATTCTATTCTATTCTATTCTATTCTATTCTTCTGTATTCTAGTCTATTCTATTCTGCATTCTATTCTATTCTATTCTATTCTATTCCATATTCTAGTCTATTCTGCATTCTAGTCTATCCTCTATTCTATTCTATTCTATTCTATTCTATTCTATTCTATTCTATTCTATTCTATTCTATTCTATTCTATTCCATTCCATATTCTATTCTATTCCATATTCTATTCTATTCTATTGTATTGTATTGTATTGTATTCTATTCTATTCTTCTGTATTCTAGTCTATTCTATTCTGCATTCTATTCTATTCTGTTCTGTTCTATTCTATTCTTCTGTATTCTAGTCTATTCTATTCTGCATTCTAGTCTATCTTCTATTCTATTCTATTCTATTCTATTCTATTCTATTCTATTCTTCTGTATTCTAGTCTATTCTATTCTGCATTCTATTCTATTCTATTCCATATTCTATTCTATTCTATTCTATTCTATTCTATTCTATTCTATTCTATTCTATTCTATTCTATTCTATTCTATTCTTCTGTATTCTAGTCTATTCTATTCTGCATTCTAGTCTAGCCTCTATTCTATTCTATTCTGTTGTGCTCCGTTCCATTCTGCATTCTAGTCTATACTCTATTCTACTCTACTCTAGTCTAGTCTAGTCTACTCTACTCTACTCTGTTCTATTCTATTCCATTCTATTCTATTCTGCATTCTAGTCTCTACTCTACTCTACTCTTTTCTATTCTATTCCATTCTATTCTGAATTCCCTCCCAGCAGAAAGGACTAAGGAAGCACCTCATTCCAACTGGTCCTCAGGAAAAGGAAGGCTGGTTACTCACCACATCTTTCTCCAAAGCGAGAGGAGTTCAAAGAGAGGTGAAATGTTACCCCGACAGGAATAAAGTATCTCAAACTAGGGCTCAGATGACTAGAAGTGGGAGGCAGCCCTCTGGCCTCCCACCCCAAGCGATAACATCTGGAAGACCCAGATGTTTGATCTTCTTGCTTGGCCTTACTGAATCCACGGTGCTGTCAACCTCGAGCCTGAGCCTCCAAGTAAAGTCCAGGATTCCTCAGAGCCGTCCCTCTCTTCGGCTATTTTGGGGAGAAGTTGCAGACCCACCATCTGTCCCCCACCATCCAAGAAGACCACAGAAGGGGAAACCCCCTTCCCAGGGTGGCGGGATGTGTTTGTGTGTGTGTGTGTGTGTGTGTGTGTATGTGTATGTGTGTGTATACACACACACACACACACACACACACACACACATATGTGTTTTCTGAGGTTTTCGCGGGTGTTTGTATGTAGGTCTTTGGTTCTTCGGGTTTTCTCCCACGTAGAATTTGAAGTATCTTGGCGACGTTTCGACGAAGTCCCATTCGTCATCTTCAGGCTGCTGTTTTCGGCTTCGTGCTTCTAGGAGCAATTGCTGCTAGAATTCACATTGCTCCTAGAATTCACATTGCTCCTAGAAGCACAAAGCCGAAAACAGCAGCCTGAAGATGACGAATGGGACTTCGTCGAAACGTCGCCAAGACACTTCAAATTCTACGTGGGAGAAAACTCAAAGAACCAAAGACCTACATATATGTGTGTGTGTGTGTGTATTAAAAGGTCCCTATCAATGCCATCTTGCAGGGGAAAGGGGGGAAAATGCCCTTCAAATCCCAGCCATGAAGAACCTCAGGGAAGAGGACAACCCCCTCCCCATGGACCCTCAGAGTTCAAGGTTGCAACTTGCAAATGTCACTTTTATCAGCAAAGGTTATTTATGCCCATCCCTCTGCACTGGCGCTTAATAATTCATGCCTCGGGAGCCTCCCCCGCTGGGGCTTCCACAATGTCCCTGCTATAAATCAAGGTCTGTTTTTCTGCAGCTGAAGAGCAGGACAGCCCTGTTTCGCTCGCAGGTTTAGCAAAGCTGGTTACTCGACCAGGAACAGGACCCTCCACGTTGCAGACTGAAGCTCTTTCTCCCACCCTCCCCCCTCGGGATGACCAGCCAGCAGGACCTACCATGGCTACAGCAGATTTCACCTCTGGTGCTCTTCGCCTTTCTCCTTCTCCCTTCTCCTGGGTATCTTGGCTAGGCACTGGGACTTCAACCAGCAGCTCCACATAAGCCTCTCAGTCTTTTCCCAGCTCAGAAGGTCACCCAGGTGTGGCGTTCCTGGAGTCAGGTTCCACCAGGCACCTGCAAAGTCCAGACAGAACAGGGGAGAAATTCAGAAGCAGAAGAAATTGGAAACCAGCTGGACCAGGCACTTTCCACGGGAGAGGCTCTGCAGCATTGCCAGGCGAAGGAAGATGCCTGTTTTCTGCGGAAGGCAGAAATGTCCCCAGCAGTTCTTCAGCCCCAACTGAATGGAATAACTAAGTTGGAAAGGACCTTGGAGGTCATCTAGTCCAGGGCTTTTCAACCTTTTCACCCATTGTACCACTTTTAGGATACGGCAACATCCGAGTACCACCAGTTGCCTAGCAAGGTGTCAAAAACTTAATGACCAAAAAAAAAAAAAAAGGAAAAAAGTGATAAAAGTACAGGTAGTCCTCAACTTACAAGAGTTCGCTTAGAGACTGTTTGAAGTTACAATGGCACTAAAAAAAGTGCCCCCCCAAGCCACAACCGAGCAAGACACCTGCCTGCCCACCTGCCCACGCTCTTCCTCCTGTCTGAGGTTTTCATTGTTGTGAGCATTTTTGTTCAGGATTGGCAGTGGGGGGGGGTGTTTGATTTTTATTCCCCCCCCCCGTCTGCTGGGTCGTTGCAGCAAGGTTTGGTCACTTTACCCTGGGACACTGACCGTCATAAATATGAATCAGTTGCCAAGCATCTGAACATAAATCACAAGACCCTGGAGATGCTGCAACATTCCAGCTGATTGGCGCTTCTTCTGGGCTCAGCAGAAGCGCCAGGATCAGTGCTGCTTTCCAGCTGATTGGTGCTTCTTCAGGGCTCAGCAGAAGCGCCAGGATCAGCGCTGAGCTCCAGCTGGAGCCTGGCGCTGATCCTGGCGCTTCCGCTGAGCCCTGACAGCCCCGAAGCACCAATCAGCTGGAAAGCAGCACTGATCCTGGCGCTTCCGCTGAGCCCTGACAGCCCTGCAGCTCCAGCCATCTCTCGCTCAGGCTTGTGCGGTGCTGCCACCGGTTCAGCTCATTCCCCTCCCCTGCTAGCACTTTTCTAGGATGGTCGCGTACCCCTTGCCAGGTGCCAATGTACCACAGGTGGTACCCGTGCCACTGGTTGAAAAGTCTTGATCTAGTCCAACACCGCCACCCCAGCAGAAGACCCTACCCCGTTTCTGACAGATGACTGTCCAGTCTCTTCTCAAAAGCTTCCAGGGATGAAGCTCCCACAGCTTCTGAAGGCAACTTCTGAACACCTCCAACTGCTCTCTCTCCAGCTCCTCTGAAACTTTTATCAGATTCCTCTTCTCCCCCACAACCCGCTGCCTAAAATCAAGAGACACCCCCCCACACTGTATAAAGAAGAAATATTTAAGGCCCATCTTAAACACTTGGCCAATGACAGGGACAACCACCTGGAACACATTAATTTTGCAGGAGGAAACCCACAAGAATAATTTTAGCAAGCTCTTACGTTCAACGGATTTGATTTCCAAGGTGAAGATTCAACGGTTCAACGGCCACAGGTACCCAACGACATTTGGGGGTGGCGGGGAAGGTGAAAAGCCCAAACAGGAACCCAGAGCATTGTAAGCACCTCAGGTACCTCTTAAATTCCTTAAACTTCCCCCCAAGTCCTGCAAAATAACCTCAGCCTCCCTCATTTTTCAACCCTCCGAGGAAAGTTAAGACAATTCTAAAACTGAGAGAAAAGCCCTTAATGTTTACTTGGAAGTTATTTCCAAGCAGAAACTTGCAAGTATGACACAACTAGGCTCCTTCCTGTTGCATTATTTAGAGTTTTCAGAAAGGGAGGAAAACAAGGTTATTGTACTGATTCTGGGATGCCTTGAAGTACTCTCGGAATAACACTGATTTCTACCAGCCATAAAGACTCTGGCCGGTTCACAAAAAAGAAAGGAAGGAAGGAAGGAAGGAAGGAAGGAAGGAAGGAAGGAAGGAAGGAAGGAAGGAAGGAAGGAAGGAAGGAAGGAAGGAAGGAAGGGAGAGGGAAAGAAGGAAGGAAAGAGAAGGAAAGAAAAAGGAAAGAAAAAGGAAAGAAAGAGAGGGAGGGAGAGAAGGAAGGAAGAAAAGAAAGAGAAGGAAAGAAAGAAAAAGAAGGAAGAAAGGAAGGGAGAGGGAAAGAAGGAAGGAAGGAAGGAAAGAGAAGGAAAGAAAGAAAAAGAAGGAAGGAAGGGAGAGGGAAAGAAGGAAGGAAGGAAAGAAAGGGAAAGAAAGAAAAAGAAGGAAGGAAGGAGAGAGGGAAAGAAGGAAGGAAGGAGAGAGAGAATGAAGGAAGGAAAGAGGAAAGAGAAAAAGGAAAGAAAGAGGGAGGGAGGGAAGGAAGGAAGGAAAGAGAAGGAAAGAAAGAAAAAAAGGAAGGAAAGAAAGAAAAAGGAAATGAAAAAGGAAAGAGGGAGGGAGGGAAGGAAAGAAAGAAAGAAAGAAAGAAAGAAAGAAAGAAAGAAAGAAACCATACAAAGAGCAAAGCAATAAAATGAAAACTAAAATAATGTTCTTCCTAAGAAATCCTTTAATTCTGATGCAGATTTTGGAGTTAGGTTATGGCAGCCGTCCGCCGATTTGACATGTACAGTGATACCTTCCTTATACGTCCTTTATTAATCACAGCTTTCATGTCGAAGGGCGGGCGATGTAAGGCCTTTCATTCAATGCATGAAGCATTTCTCTTCACGTTTATGGAAAACGTGCATGCATGGACTTACTGGCAATATACGTCATCGGACATCTATAAATCCATTACAGCCTGTGGAATTCTGTCCCAGTTGGCAATCTGTGTATGTTTAGGAGAAAGTTGCTGAAGATTAAAACTGCTTACCGCCATCTAAAAACCTAGTTTTTAGCTAGGCAGTTGTTGTTTTTTAACCAAACTCTCATGTGTCTATATCAGAATCAGAATAGAACTGGAAGGGACCTTGGGGGTCTTCTAGTCCAGCCCGCCCAGGGGTAGGCCACCTTGGCTCTTTTATGACTCGTGGACTTCAACTCCCAGAATTCCTGAGCCAGCCACGCTGAGGTGAAAAGGAGAGGTTTCCAAGCTGAGCCAGGCTGGCTCAGGAATTCTGGGAGTTGAAGTCCACGAGTCATGAGGGGTCCATATTTCCCCCATGCTGGCTCAGGAATTCTGGGAGTTGAAGTCCACCAGTCATGAGGGGCCCATATTTCCCCTATACTGGCTCAGGAATTCTGGGAGTTGAAGTCCACGAGTCATGAGGGGCCCATATTTTCCCCCATACTGGCTCAGGAATTCTGGGAGTTGAAGTCCACGAGTCATGAGGGGGCCATAGTTCCCCCATGCTGGCTCAGGAATTCTGGGAGTTGAAGTCCACGAGTCATGAGGGACCCATATTTCCCCCAGGCTGGCTCAGGAATTCTGGGAGTTGAAGTCCACGAGTCATGAGGGGCCCATATTTCCCCCATACTGGCTCAGGAATTCTGGGAGTTGAAGTCCACCAGTCATGAGAGGCCCATATTTCTCCCATGCTGGCTCAGGAATTCTGGGAGTTGAAGTCCACGAGTCATGAGGGGCCCATATTTCCCCTATACTGGCTCAGGAATTCTGGGAGTTGAAGTCCACGAGTCATGAGGGGGCCATAGTTCCCCCATGCTGGCTCAGGAATTCTGGGAGTTGAAGTCCACGAGTCATGAGGGGCCCATATTTCCCCCAGGCTGGCTCAGGAATTCTGGGAGTTGAAGTCCACGAGTCATGAGGGGCCCATAGTTCCCCCATGCTGGCCCAGGAATTCTGGGAATTGAAGTCCACCAGTCATAAAAGAGCCAAGGTTGCCTACCCCTGCCCTATACCATTCCAGACAAATGGCTGTCCAATCTCTTCTTAAAAGCCTCCAGTGATGGACCGCCCATGATTTCTGGTGGCAAGCTGTTCCACTGGTGAATTGTCCTCCATATCAGGAAGTTTCTCCTTAATTCCAGGTTGCTTCTCTCTTTGATCAGTTTCCATCCATTATTTTTTGTCCTTCCCTCTGGTGCTTTGGAGAATAGCTTGATCCCCTCTTCTTTGGGGCAGCCCCTCAAATACTGGAATGCAGCTATCAGGTCACCCCTATTTCTTCTTTTCTTTAGACTAGCCAAACCCAACTCCCGCAGCCGTTGTGAACCAACCCTTGCCATACAGACTGCAGAAGGTTGCTCCCCGAAATGAAAAAGCAACGTGTAAAAAGCATCACGTGGCTATTCACTGTCAAACTGCCCCTTTTTTGTGCGTGGAGAGATTAAATTTTGTCTTGCCCCAAAATGCAGGCCAGGTGGAGAGAGACAAATGGTTTGCCAGACACCGTGCAGAATAATTACACCCTTGTGCTCCGGTGGGAAAGGAACAGACAGACAGACAGACAGACAGACAGACAGACAGACGATCAAGAAACATCCCACCAAGTTTGCAGTCCAATTAAGCAAAACAAAGGAGCAAATGTTCACCCAACAAATCGCGTCGAGCAGGCAGGCCCAACATATATGCCAGTATTTTGAGCCCAAGAAAGCTTTTCGGGATAAATATGGAAGAATTATATGAAAAGAAGCTTTGGGAGCCATACCTTGGATTTCCGAGACGGGAGAAAGGCAGAGATTTATTAATAAAGGAGAATATGTGTAGCTGAGCGTTGGCATGAGGGCTCCTTGGTGCTCTCTGAGCTTGCTTGTCTTCTTGCAGACGTTTCATGACCCAACTAGGGAACATCATCAATGCTAGAAAGGGAGAACTGTGGGATCCTTAGCACTCTCCCGAGACGGGAGAAAGGCAGAGATTTATTAATAAAGGAGAATATGTGTAGCTCAGCGTTGGCATGAGGGCTCCTTGGTGCTCTCTGAGCTTGCTTGTCTTCTTGCAGACATTTCATGACCCAACTAGGGAACATCATCAATGCTGGAAGGGAGTGGGGTTTGCAAAGAGGAAGAGGGGGAGGAGGAGGAGGAGGAGAACTGTGGGATCCTTAGCACTCTCCGAGCTTGCTTGTCTTCTTGCAGACGTTTCATGACCCAACTAGGGAACATCATCAATGCTGGAAGGGAGTGGGGTTTGCAAAGAGGAAGAGGGGGAGGAGGAGGAGAACTGTGGGATCCTTAGCACTCTCTGAGCTTGCTTGTCTTCTTGCAGACGTTTCATGACCCAACTAGGGAACATCATCAATGCTGGAAAGGAGTGGGGTTTGCAAAGAGGAGGAGGAGGGGGAGGGGAGGAGGAGGAGGAGGAGGAGAACTGTGGGATCCTTAGCACTCTCCGAGCTTGCTTGTCTTCTTGCAGACGTTTCATGGCCCAACTAGGGAACATCATCAATGCTGGAAGGGAGTGGGGTTTGCAAAGAGGAGGAGGAGGGGGAGGGGGAGGAGGAGGAGGAGGAGGAGGAGAACTGTGGGATCCTTAGCACTCCCCAAGCTTGCTTGTCTTCTTGCAGATGTTTCATGGCCCAACTAGGGAACATCATCAATGCTGGAAGGGAGTGGGGTTTGCAAAGAGGAGGAGGAGGAGGGGGAGGAGGAGGAGGAGGAGAACTGTGGGATCCTTAGCACTCTCCGAGCTTGCTTGTTTTCTTGCAGACGTTTCATTATCCAAACTAGGAACATCTAGTCATCTAGTCTGACTAATGACACATCTGCAAGAAAACAAGCAAGCTTGGAGAGCACCAAGGAGCCCTCAGGCTGAGAGTTCTTTAGAGGGCAAAGACTCTCGCTGATTGAGAACCTCTGTGCACATCACAATCGGGCATCTTGATACATGACAAGATAGGCCATAACAAGCAGTGGCTTTGGGGGGGGGAGGGAATCTGCTGGGGATCTCCCATGTCTGAAGAACCAGCCACAGAGCAACGGCTGAATACAGATCTACGCACAAACCCCTGGGAGTTCAACCCCAGTTTGCTGAATGATCCATCATTGGCCAGGTCCTCACAATACAACAGAGCCCTCGTTTATCCATGGGACGTGGCTTCAAAGACTGTGGGAAGCCCAGTCCAAAGCAGGCCCACAAGTCCTTAGCAAGATACATCAACTCTACTGGCAGAGGTTAACCAGGGACCGAGAAGCAAGGTAGTGTAGCCGCGAGAAATAATATTCCATCTCGAAAAGGAACACATAAGCCAAGCAGGGATTTTTGCTCACAGTCCAAGCGTGATCAACTGCTTTATTTACTCAAATTAAATTATTAGGCTTTCTTACAGTCCACCACCTTGTTACCATCGATACCACTTTACAAGGCCTCGGTAAGGCCACACTTAGAATACTGCATCCAGTTTTGGTCACCACGATGTAAAAAAGATGCTGAGACTCTAGAAAGAGTGCAGAGAAGAGCAACAAAGATGATCAGGGGACTGGAGGCTAAAACATATAAGGAACGGTTGCTGGAATTGGGTAGGTCCAGTTTAATGAAGAGAAGGACGAGGGGGGACATGATAGCAGTCTTCCAGTATCTCAGGGGCTGCCCCAAAGAAGAGGGAGTCAAGCTATTCTCCAAAGCCCCTAAAGGCAGGACAAGAAGCAACGGATGGAAACTTATCAAGGAGAGAAGCAACCTAGAACTAAGGATAAATTTTTTAACAGTGAGAACAATTAACCAGTGGAACCACCTGCCTCCAGAAGCTGTGAATGCTCCAAAGCTGGAGGTTTTTAAGAAGAGACTGGACAGCCACTTGTCTGAAATGGTATAGGGTTCCCTGCTGAGTAGGGGGTTGGACTAGAAGATCTCCAAGGTCCCGTCCAACTATTATTATTATTATTATATATATAATTATTATTATATATTATTATTATATATATTATATTTTGTTGTGAGCCGCCCTGAGTCTTGGGAGAAGGGCGGCATATAAGTCTAATAAAATCAAAAATCAAAATCAAATTATTATTATTTGCTTTGTGGTAACAATGAAGGGCCAGAAGGAAGGCAGAAACATCACAACCCCTTCCCAGTCTGTTGAAATGGAGAGTCACTTTGCATAATTTCTATAAGTGGGTTGGATCACATTTACACATGATTTGCTAACACCTGTCCACATAAAACCTAGGTGGATTCTTCTTCTTTTTTTTTACTACCTAGAGAAGTTAAATAAACTCGTTAAATTAGGTCACACGCTATTTAGTGATAGGTACGTTTTCCCATATCAAGTTCCAAAATGTAAACATCATCTCAGAGCAAAGGGCAGATTGGCAATACTATACTCAAGTGTTTATGTTTTAGACGAATAAAGTTATTTCGGAGATACGTTGCAAACAGTTTGCATTTAAATTCGAAGTGGATTCGATTCTCGTTAGACTGAGGTACTCCTTGCAACCAGGGACCCACCAAATGACTGGACTGGAACAAATATTTTCATTTCGGTGCCCATCTCAAATCTACCTGTTTATCCTGCTTTTACTTCCGAAAAGTCAAGTCAAATGGAAAAAGTCCATGTTAATTATTTCCCCAGATGTTCAAATCAGTTGCCAAAGGATTGGACCAGGGATGAGAAGACCTGTGTTCAAATCTGACATGGAAGCTCATGAGGCTGGCCAGTTTCCTCCTCAAGCCCACCAAGTATCACGGGGGTGGGGTGGGGGGGAAACCAGAGGTTTTATTTGCCACTCTGAGTTCCTACAGAAAAAGTAGGCTTGATCTATCTATCTATCTATCTATCTATCTATCTATCTATCTATCTATCTATCTATCTATCTATCTATCTATCTATCTATCTCTATCTATCTATCTATCTATAATCTATCTATCCATCATCTATCTATCTATCTATCTATCTATCTATCTATCTATCTATCTATCTATCTATCTATCTATCTCTATCTATCTATCTATCTATCTATCTATCTATCTATCTATAATCTATCTATCCATCATCTATCTATCATCTATCTATCTATCTATCTATCTATCTATCTATCTATCTATCTATCTATCATCTATCATCTATCATCTATCATCTATCATCTATCTATCTATCCATCTATCCGTCTATCTGTCTGTCTGACTGTCTATCCATCCACCTACCTACATCTATCTATCCATGCACCTACCTACATCTATCCATCCACCTACCTACATTTATCTATCTAAGCACCTATCTATCTATCTATCTATCTATCTATCTATCTATCTATCTATCTATCTATCTATCTATCTATCTATCCACCTACCTACATCTATCTATCCATGCATCTACCTACATCTATCTATCCATGCATCTACCTACATCTATCTATCCATGCACCTACCTACATCTATCTATCCATGCACCTGCCTACATCTATCTATCCATGCATCTACCTACATCTATCTATCCATGCACCTACCTACATCTATCTGTCCATCCACCTACCTACATCTATCTATCCATGCACCTGCCTACATCTATCTATCTATCTATCTATCTATCTATCTATCTATCTATCTATCTATCTATCTATCTATCTATCTATCTATCCATCCACCTACCTACATCTATCTATCCATCCACCTACCTACATCTATCTATCTATCTATCTATCTATCTATCTATCTATCTATCTATCTATCTATCCATCCATCATCTATCTATCCATCCATCCACCTACCTACATCTATCTATCCATCCACCTACCTACATCTATCCATGCACCTACCTACATCTATCTATCTATCTATCTATCTATCTATCTATCTATCTATCTATCTATCTATCTATCTATCTATCCACCTACCTACATCTATCTATCTATCTATCTATCTATCTATCTATCTATCTATCTATCTATCTATCTATCTATCTATCTATCTATCTATCTATCTATCTATCTACCCATCCATCATCTGACAAATTAAAAGAATAAACAAACATACCAAAAGCAGCGTTAAAGGCTTTCTGTCACCACACCTGCTGCGCTTTCAGGTGCCTGTCTCAATTTCACGGTAGGAGAGACCCAGCCGTTGGACCTTCTCACCTTCAACCCTACCTCTGTTGAAGGTTCTGGATGCTGCCGGCCCTCCGCGGCCTTTTCCTCACCCAGGGCAGGCTCTACCTCCCCACAGCTACGTCCTTCCGATTTATTTCAGGGATGAAAAGCATGTAAGCAGCAACTTGCTTGGCCAGCAAGGTGGAGCCGTCTGAGCCAGCCAGCTGAACCAGCCTTTCTTCTGGGCAGGAAGGCAGGCAAGCACAGAAGGGATCTAGAAGGCTGATCTTGAACCTGTTTGCGCAAACACCTTTGACTCAGAGGTGTCTGAAGAAAGCTTTTTCCATCTCACGACGAATCCTTCGCCTAGTCCACAACGAAATCAAGCCAACTCATGTGGTCTTCCAGCCGAAGAGATTCTCCAGAGGTTGCAGTATCAAGTCTTTCGCCACGTCAGGGCCGGTCTTAAGCCTTGCTTCTCCCTCCCGGCCTGGCATTGTTGTTTTGCTTCTCTCCTGTTTCTCTAGCTGGACTTTGGACCGCCTCGTGCGTCCATCCCTGCTCTTTGCACAATTAACCGCTCGGCGTGTAATTCCTCCTCGTTGTTGCTGGCTCTCTTAAATTGCTGCAATACCGGCGGATCGGCGCTCTCCCTGGCTGGTTCAAAGCCTGTTGGACTGCAGAGGACTAGGCAAAGCTCAACCTGACATTCCTGGGCTAAATATATCCATGGTCTGTTTTGGAAAAGACGAGCATTCCAGCCATCATTGTCTCCACCAGTTATGCTGAGAGAGCCCTGGACAAATCCTCGTTTCCCAGTGACCTCACTTCTTAATAGCTCTGCTCCTCACTCTTGCATCATTCCATCCATCCACTCCTTTGCAAGTGGCCCATCAAGTAACTTGGCCAAACCCACAGCAATGTTGTACCGGTAATACAGCCCAACATCATATAAACAACCGGGAAGCCAGCAGTGGGTGTAGTAGCAGTTGCTTTAGAAATTCCAGGGAAGCAAAGTCTCCATCTCAGCAATTTTGGATCCACGGACTACACCTTTGGGGTTGAGGTGTGCTCAGCCTGGGCTTCCGAGTCACTCCTGAGTCCCTGTCCAAAGGAATTTCTAAGGAAGTCTTGCGTTCAAAGATGAAGTCCACAGATACTTTTAGCATCTTGTCAACTGCTTGAAACCTGAATTTCTTGAAGTTTTCTTAAGTAAAAGTAAGTAGAAAGCTGGAATACAAGGGGCCAGTTCCTGCCTCACTCTTACATCCAAAAGTAGATCTGTTCTTCTACATATTCCCCCCCCCAAAAAAACAACAAAGAATGATGGGTGATGGAAAGCATCTATCCTGTCTGTCTAGGGCAGGGGTAGGCAACCTTGGCTCTTTTATGACTCGTGGACTTCAATTCCCAGAATTCTTGAGCCAGCATGGCAACCTCTCCCTTTCCCCTCAGCATGGCTGGCTCAGGAATTCTGGGAGTTGAAGTCCACGGGTCATAAAAGAGCCAAGGTTGCCTACCCCTGGTTTAGGGAGCTTCTCAATCATCCATGACATGGTTGTCCCAAAGGTGCTTTTCAAAAGGCAGGTGGACTTTCTTGGTCAAGTCCTGCTGTCTGGCCACCACCCAGCCCTTGTTGTAGGAACATCACCCAACCATTTGAAGCCCTCCAAATAGGCCCACCAGCTCTACAAAGTGGAGACCCTGATCACAGAGGAAGCCAACTGAGACAAAGGGAAAGAGGGGACATCTTAGAATAGAATAGAGCTGAAAGGGACCTTGGAGGTCTTCTAGTCCAGCCCCCTGCTCAAGCAGAAGAACCTATACCATTTCAGGTAAGTGACTGTCTAGTCTCTTCTTAAAAACCTCCAGTGATGGAACACCCACGATTTCTGAAGGCAACTTCTGTTCCACTGGTTAACTGTCCTCACTGTTAGGAAGTTTCTCCTTAATTCCAACTCTCTTTGCTCAGTTTCCATCCATTGTTCCTTGTCCTGCCTTCAGGTGCTTTGGAAAACAGCTTGTGCCCCTCTTCTTTGGGGCAGCCCCTCAATTACTGGAACCCAGCTATCATGTCTCCCCTCATCCTTCTTTTCTCTACACTGGCCAAGCCCAAATCCTGCAGTTGTTCTTCCTATGTTTTAATCTCCAGGCCTCTGATCATCTTAGTGGCTCTTCTCTGCACTTTTTCCAAAGTCTCACAATATTCTTTGTAGTATAGTGACCTAAATTGGTTGCAGCATTCCAGGTGTGGTCCTACTAAGGTTTTGGAAGGGATGGAGATTTCACAGTGTGATGGCACTGGCTCGTTTCAGACAACCTCGATGTCCTGATGGGAACAGAAAGGGCTCGCAATTTGGGAGTCCTCCTGGATTCACGGCTGTCTTTAGAGGACCATCTGACGGCCGTGGCCGGGAGGATGTTCATAGAATCATAGAATCGTAGAGTTGGAGGGGACCTCCCGGGTCATCGAGTCCAACCCCCTGCTCGAGGCAGGATTCCCTAAACCATCCCAGATAGATGGCCGTCCAGTCTCTGCTTGAAGACCTCCATCGAAGGGGAGCTCACCACCTCCTGTGGCAACCTGTTCCACTGGTTGATCACCCTTACTGTTAGAAATTTTTTTCTAACCTCCAATCTGAATCTTTCCCCCTGCAGTTTCATCCCATTGTTTCTAGTCCTTCCTTGGGCAAGTGAGAACAGGGCTGATCCCTCTGCACTGTGACAGCCCTTCAGGTATTTATAGACAGCTATCATGTCTCCTCTCAGTCTTCTTTTCTGTAGACTAAACATTCCTAATTCCTTTAACCGTTCCTCATAGGACATGTTCTATCAGGTGCGCCAGTTGCGTCCCTTCCTAGACTGGGACTCGCTATGCAGTTACTCATGCCTTCGTCACTTCCAGGCTGGACTACTGTAATGCTCTCTACATGGGGCTCCCCTTGAGGTGCACCCGGAGGCTTCAGCTAGCCCAGAATGCGGCCGTGCGAGTAGTGACCGGAGCGTCATGGCGCTCCCATGTAACACCGCTCCTGCGCGAGTTGCACTGGTTGCCGGTGGCCTTCCGGGTGCGTTTCAAGGTGTTAGTGACCACCTTTAAAGCGCTCCATGGCATCGGACCCGGATATTTACAGGACCGCCTTCTGCCAGCAAATACCTCCCGCCGTCCGGTATGCTCCCACAGAGTGGGTCTTCTCAGGGTGCCGTCGGCCAGACAATGTCGGCTGGCGACCCCCAGGGGGAGGGCCTTCTCTGTGGGAGCTCCAACGCTTTGGAACGAGCTCCCCCCCCGAACTCCGTACGATGACGGAATTGCGTTCCTTCCGTCAAGAATTAAAAACACATCTTTTTCGACAAGCCGGCCTGGGATAGGAGCTCCAGTACCAACAAGGTTATAATTGTTTTAGGGGATCGAGCTTTTAAGATAATGTATTGGGTTTTAAATGTTTCTGGGCCAAATTGTTTAATCCATTTTTAATCATTTTACTTTTTGTATGTTGATGTTTTTAATTGGGCTGTACACCGCCCCGAGTCCTTCGGGAGTGGGGCGGTATAGAAATCGCAAAAATAAATAAAATAAATAAATAAGCAACCTGACATCTCTTTCCAGGCAGGAGCTGAACCCCACGAAGTGCCGCAATGGACAGAAGCCCCGTGAAGGAGCTGGTCTTCTGCCAGATGTTCCCAGATTTGGGCTTGCTGGACAGATGGCTTTCTACCGCAACCCTCACAACCTGCTGGGCCCAAACACGTGAGGAAGAAGCTGTCTCTACATTTGGAGATCAAGGGCGCCACTGCCTCTCCCCCCACAGATGTTTAATAAAAGAGAACCTTCAAACAGGAAGCTGGTTCTCCTTCTCGCCTGGCTTAAACAGATGCTCTCTTTCTCCCTTTGGCAGGGAGAGTTTCTTATGGTACACACACACCCACAAACACACACACACACCAATGACAAAGCCCCCCCCCCGGTTCCTTCTGCACCGTAATTTTAATTTCTGGCCTCTGTTCAAAGTTCTTTCCAGCAGCATCCGTCACAGCGGGGGAACTGTATCTGGGTCATCGTCGCTCCAATGAGCATGCTGGCACGGAAACGCCGGCAATAATTTATTTTATTATTTTTGGGTGCTCTTGGGACGAGGCCTGAATAAGCCTAGGGGAATTGGAACAAAAGCTTGTGCACAAAATACGAGAACAGTCCAAAGAACAAGCCACCTCAACATTTAATCAAACTGCCCACATAATACAATTCAGCACACGGGTGCCTTATTCCTGAATTCAGAAAAATGGACTCGACAGCCAATTTAGAGTCAGAATCAGAATAGAGCTGGAAGAGAGCTTGGAGGTCTTCTAGTCCAGCCCCCTGCTCAAGCAGGAGAACCTATACCGTCTCAGACAAGTGACTGTCCAGTCTCTTCTTAAAAGTCTCCAATGATGGAGCGCCCACAGTTTCTGGTGGCAAGCTGTTCCAGTGGTTAATTAGGGAGTTTCTCCTTAATTCCAGGTTGCTTCTCTCCTTGATTAGTTTCCATCTATTGTTTCTTGTCTTGCCTTCTAGGTGCTTTGGAAAATAAATTGACCCCTCAGTGTGGCAGCCTCTGGAAGGCTGCTATCATGTCCCCCGTAGTCCTTCTCTTCATTAAACTAGATATACCCAATTCCTGCAGCTATTCTTCACATGTTTTAGTCTCCAGGCCTTTAATCATCTTAGTTGCTCTTCTTTGCACTTTTTCCAAAGGCTCCACATCTTTTTTTGTTAATTCTCCAAATGTTTAAGTTCTCTTTCTTGGAAAAGCCAACAATATCTGCTCATCTGGGAAAGGGGTAGAAGCAATAGGGAATGGTGGTGAAATGGAGCTTTCTGTAAGGGAGAATTTGGGACGCACAGCCATCCCAAAAATATTTCCACGGCTGAGTTTGGAGTGTCCAAATTGGTGTTTCTCAATCTTGGCCACAGGTGGATTTCAACTCCCAGAATTCCCCAGCCACAGTTGAAGTCCACCTGTCTTAAGCTGCCAAGAAACAGTCTGAGAGAACCCTAAACATATCTTGCCATTAGTTCCCTGGCGAGTTATTGCAACGCTCAAGCTTTAATGCACTACGTGTTTTTAACCAGGTTTACCGGGAACTGCCCCAACGCCGACGTTTTGTTACCAGGCAATACATAAAATGCTTGAAATAATAAATCCCACCTCTAGCACTCTAGAGGTAATCAATGAGCCCAAAGTAGTTATAGAAAGAGTTTTGCTTTTGACTTAACATGGTTTTGGCTACCAAGTGCCTCCAAACAAACTCGTTCTGGAAATGAGGAAGAAAAAAAAAAGGGAGGGAGGGAGGGGAAAGGAATATTGCTGATCGCACGGACGGATTCTGCATAAGAAACTCTCTTAAGTGCATTTTCAAGCAAAGATGAATCT
The DNA here is from genome assembly GCA_034064705.1 of Bothrops alternatus. Lineage (NCBI taxonomy): Eukaryota > Metazoa > Chordata > Lepidosauria > Squamata > Viperidae > Bothrops > Bothrops alternatus. The sequence continues at coordinate 105,822 of JARGCV010000237.1, forward strand.
CTGGCTAGCCGGATGCACTAAAATATTTAACAAAAGAGCATGCAGGAAGATAAATTAAATCGCGGGGCTGCTTTTGACTTGTTAGCCTGCCTTAGGAGGTTCCAACAGTCTTTCCTTGGAAATAATAATAATAATAATAATAATAATAATAATAATAATGATGATGATGATGATGATGATGATGATGGGGAAGGGACCTTGGAGGTCATCTAGTCCAACCCCCTGCTCAGGCAGGAAACCCTATACCATTTCGGGCAAATGGCTGTCCAGTCTCTCCTTAAAAACTTCCAGTGTTGGAGCCTTCACCGCTTCTGGAGGCAGGTTGTTCCACTGGTTAATTGTTCTAACTGTCAGGAAGTTTCTCCTTAGTTCTAGGTTGCTTCTCTCCTTGATGAGTTTCCATCCGTTGCTTCTTGTCCTGCCTTCAGGGGCTTTGGAGAATAGCTTGACTCCCTCTTGTTTGGGGCAGCCCCTGAGATACTGGAACACCGCTATCGTGTCCCCCCTGGTCCTTCTCTTCATTAACCTAGAAATACCCAATTCCTGCAATTATTCATTATATGTTTTAGCCTCCAGTCCCCTTATCATCATCATCATAATAATGTTGGAAGGGACCTTGGAGGTCATCTAGTCCAACCCCCCTGCTCAGGCAGGAAACCCTACACCATTTCGGACAAATGGCTGTCCAGTCTCTTCTTAAAAACTTCCAGTGTTGGAGCATTCACAACTTCTGGAGGCAGGTTGTTCCACTGGTTAATTGTCCTCACTGTCAGGAAGTTTCTCCTTAGTTCTAGGTTGCTTCTCTCCTTGTTTAGTTTCCATCCATTGCTTCTTGTCCTGCTTTTAGGCGCTTCGGAGAATAGCTTGACTCCCTCTTCTTTGGGGCAGCTCCTGAGATACTGGAAGACTGCTATCCTGTCCCCCCTGGTCCTTCTCTTCGTTAAACTAAACATACCCAATTCCAGCAACCGTTCCTTATATGCTTTAGCCTCCAGTCCCCTGATCATCTTTGTTGCTCTTCTCTGTACTCTTTCTAGAGTCTCAGCATTTTTTTTACATCGTGGTGACCAAAACTGGATGCAGTATTCCAAATGTGGCCTTCCCAAGGCCTTGTAAAGTGGTATTAACACTTCACGTGATCTTGATTCTATCCCTCTGTTCATGCAGCCTAGCACTATTAGACCTGGCATCTGACGCCAGCTGCGATTCGGAGCTCTTTGGCTTCTGAACGCTTGCATTCCATCTTGAGAAAACATAAAACCATAAGGGGCAGAAACGACAACCCAACCTGGGCCCGCGATTTAAGTGGAGAGTCATTAATCTTTAAGCTAGCCATCGGAGTCAAGAAGAGGCCGCTGGACTGTTTGGAAAGCAGAGAAAAGGACCGTCTTCTGCCACATACTTCCCTACGACCAGTGAGAGCGCACAGGGTCGGCCTCCTCCGGGTTCCGTCAGCGAAACAATGTCGTCTGGCGGGCCCTAGGGGGAGGGCCTTCTCTGTTGTGGCGCCCGCCCTCTGGAACCAACTACCTCCTAAAGTCCGCATTTCTCCCACTCTCCTGGCCTTCCGAAAGAACCTTAAAACCCATCTTTGCCGGCAGGCCTGGGGATGATTGTGGACTGTTGTGTGAATGTTGAATGTGTGTGGGGTTTCTCTTTTTTTAAATGTTTTTTTTGTTTGGATTCAGATTATGATCTGCTGTTTTTCTGTATGTTACAAGCCGCTCCGAGTCTTTGGAGAGGAGCGGCATATAAATCCAACAAATAAATAAATAAATAAATAAATAAAATAAATAAATAAATAAATAAATGCACCGACTTCTTCAGGAAAGCAGGAGCATCCCATCAAACCGGAGAAGAAACCGCTGCTTTGAGATGGAACCCTTCTGACCCAAATGACCTGGAAGACACGGGGAACTTTCAAACGTGCTTGGAAATGCATCTAGGGAAGAAGCTCCCCAAAGCAAAATTTAAATCAGCTTTTTGGAAAGGCTCAAAAACATGGGAAAAGCTCGCCGAGACGGAGACGAACACCAGGAAGCATGTGGTGGCAGCTTTTCCAGCGCGCACCGTTCATTCCAAGAGGCGTTTTTTGTGAGCGAACCTCACCAGGGCGGCTATGTAAATCCGTTCTGTTTGGCCGATGACGCCGAGGTTCGGCCTGTTCATAAAAATGTATTAGCTGGAAAAGGCGTGATCAGATTCCCTTTGATGTTTTGCTCCTACCGACGTTTCAAGCTCTCCTGCTTGATAAACCAGATATGCCAGCACCGAAGGACCACCTGACTGAAAATGTCAGGTAAACAGGAAAGTTGGTGAAGGAAACGTTAGAGGCCCTTCATGAACCAGGAAGAACTCCACAATTGGGGCCCCTTAATTAAGACCACGTCCTTGCTCCGATCTCCAATGCCGTTGTCATTTCCTGGCTGAAATTCTTCTCCCATCATTTGCTTGCAAGATGTTGCCCGGCCTCTCGTGGTACAAACTTGCAATTAATCTAAACAACGGCTCTATCTATGGTTAAACAGGGGGACGAGGAACCCAAACATGCCTTTGTGTTGTTTGTTTACAGCAGCAACGCCTAACTGGGCTTGCAGCGCGTTTCTGCACCAATCGGGAGAAAGGAACATGGGCGGTTTTGCCACTCATATTTACGCAAGCGGCTTGCCCGAGCTGTTCAAAATAGCTTATTCCACAAAGAGTTTTTTGTGTTTTTTGTTTTGCAATGTCCGCAAGGCTGTTTTGGACGATTATATTTGGCTGTGCAACTAGGTCAGAGGTGAAGAAAAGCTGGATTGTCGTTGACCTATCGTTGCAAGGGTCATCACTTGCAAAACATGGCTTATGCTTGGAAGCAAAAATGCAGGTTTGCTCAAAAGAGGGGAGCCACCCTGTTCGCTGTGGAGTGGCCTTTTTGAAATGGTCTACAGCAGGGGTAGGCAACCTTAGCTCTTTTATGACTGGTGGACTTCAACTCCCAGAATTCCTGAGCCAGCATGGGGGAACTATGGCCCGTTCAGGACTCCTGGACTTCAACTCCCAGAATTCCTGAGCCAGCATGGCTCAGCTTGGAAACTTCTCCCTTTTCCCTCAGCATGGCTGGCTCAGGAATTCTGGGAGTTGAAGTCCACCAGTCATAAAAGAGCCAAGGTTGCCTACCTCTGGCCTAGGCCTAGGCCGCTTTATGACTTGTGGACTTCAACTCCCAGAATTCCTGAGCCAGCCTGGCTCAGCTTGGAAACTTCTCCCTTTCCCCTCAGCATGGCTGGCTCAGGAATTCTGGGGGTTGAAGTCCACGAGTCATAAAAGAGCCAAGGTTGCCTACCCCTGGTCTACAGGCAACAGGAACCATTTGTGCTTCAGTGTGAGATGCAGGCAACCCAGACTCATGTCTTCAACAGTGAAGGGATCCAGGGCAGAAAACATCCTGCAGCCAAGAAGGCCTCACGCCCATTTGCACCACCCAGGTGACCCTGAGGAGACAGGTAAATCTCCAAGTGGCCTCAACGACTCTCTCAGAGAAGGCAAATGACCAGCGGTCTGCAAGGAGTATAAATCCTTCCCTTCCCCACCATCAAGTCAGAGCTGAAGAAGCTTCTGGGATGAGAAGCGAAACGTCTTCAGAGGAAAACAAGAAAGTCCAGTTGCATCCTGAACTGGATGGCTGAGAATCTCCAAAGATGTTTATTGAAATGCACATCAGTGGCTCGTACGGATTCCAACCAGTTGAGCAGGACAAATGGGGCTGCTGGTCTTCAGAAAAATACGCAAATAACCGATGGCTTTCCACTGCTGGGACGAAGATCAGGGCACCGTTTTCTACCTCTGTAATCTCAGAATCCGCTGAAACGGAGAGAAAAGCCGGCTACGATTTTGTGAGACACACGCCCGTGATTTCCTTTCCACCGCACAATCCACAGGTGCTTCCTCCGCAGACAAAATGTGTGTCAAGACAGGCTGTGCCTCGAGCGACGAGGATTCGCATCGTATTTTATGAGTTCCCTCAGCCCAGAAGCCGACATCAAAGAGTTTTGTCATGGGAAAAAAAAAACTGGCATCCCTTCACCACCCCGAAGGTGGATTGCAAAACTACGCCCGGTTTTCCAACATTTTTCCACCTCCACCTCTCTGTCTACGCGTAGGACGAAAGGGGTGTTGCTCGTGACGAGAGGCAGGGAGCCAGGAATATCGAACGAGGGCCCCGAATGGCAGGAGTAGCTACTGTTACTGAAAATAATCACAAAAGGTGGAGCGTTGCAGATCGAAGTAGAATGGCAATGGCAAAAGAAAGCAAAGAGGATACCAATAGTCATAGGCACCTTGGGTGCAATCCCCAAAACATCTGGAGCACTGCTGGAACACTTAAATATGAGCCAGCAGTGTGCTGCAGCTGCCAAAAAAGCCAACACGGGTTGGCTGCATTAACAGAGGGATAGAATCAAGATCACGTGAAGTGTTAACATTGCTTTACAAAGCCTTGGTAAGGCCACACTTGGAATACTACACCCAGTTTTGTCACCATGATGTAAAAAAGATGCTGAGACTCTAGAAAGAGTACAGAGAAGAGCAACAAAGATGATCAGGGGACTGGAGGCTAAAACATATAAGGAACAACTGCTGGAATTGGGGATGTCTAGTTTAAGGAAGAGAAGGACCAGGGGGGACATGATAGCAGTGATCCAATATCTCAGGTGCCAAGCTGTTCTGCAAAGCACCTGAAGGCAGGATAAGAAGCAATGGATGGAAACTGATCAAGGAGAGAATCAACCTAGAAGATAATATAGAATATAGAACAGAACAGAAATAGAATGGAATGGAATGGAACGGAACAGAGACTAGACTGGGCTGGGCTGGAATGGATTAGCGACTAGACTGGACCAGACTAGACTAGATTGGACTGGACTGGACTGGACTGGAGACTAGACTAGACTAGACTTGGGGCGAGTAGAGTAGAAGAGAATATAGAACAGAACAGAACAGAGACTAGACTGGGCTGGAATGGAATAGCGACTAGACTAGACTAGACTAGACTGGACTGGACTGGACTGGACTGGAACGGAGACTAGACTAGACTAGACTAGACTAGACTTGGGGATAGAGTAGAGTAGAAGAGAATATAGAATATAGAACATAACAAAAATAGAATGGAATGGAGTAGAGACTAGACTGGACTAGAACATACTACAAGAGAATATAGAACAGAACAGAAATAGAATGGAATGGAGACTAGACTAGACTAGACTAGAAGAGAATATGTATAATATAAAATAGAATAGAACGGAACGGAACGGAACAGGAGAATAGAAGCTGGAAGGGACCTACTCCAGCCCTCTGCTCAAGCAGGAGAACTACCATAATTCTACGCCAAACGATGTCATGCCTACTCATTGGGCCCAACCTGGCTCCTCAACTGGCCTATTCTATGGCCCCTTTACAGAAGTCAAATAAAACACATCTGTAAGCGTGCCACACAATAGGCTTGTGTTAAACTCTGCACTGCAGAGCTAAAAATAGTGGGCTGCTGCAAGATGCTTGCATACCCAGAAATAATTCCAGTGGGACCACTGCTGAGGAACCAAACTAGGTTTGCTGAGGTTTTTGTGGCAGCCAGGGGGTGAGGGTGGAGGTGGGTGGGTAGGGAAGGCACACTCCGGTGGGCAGAGAAAAGGAAAAAACACTCATTTGCAATGCTTTTCCTCAAATTTAATCGGCAGGCTTTGGGGAGAGGTCTGCGAACAGCTGGCAGCTTTTGAAATGCAGAAAACGCCTGGGGGGGGGAAGAGTTCAGGGTTTGGTGTTTATTTTATTTTTTTAACGTCCCCAAATGAAGGGAAGAGCTAAAAGGGAGAGCGGATTTCTGCGGCTGCTTGCAGAAAATCTAAAAAAAAATCAAAAAAAAAAAATCAGGACATCTATTTGTGGAAATGAGCGCCAGATAGATACCTTTGCACATCTTCTGCTCCAACGTGTAGCTGGCAGATTTTTCTCAGCACGTCCGAGGACCAGGAAGAGGCAGCTGCTTTTTTTTCCCCCTTCCTTCTGGAAACTCAAAAGAGGGTTTGCACCAAAAGAGATGGTCAAATCCTGGCCAGGGACAATCCAGGGCTCCAAAGGTCTCTTGGGGGGAGGGACTTAGGGACACAGCTCCATCCAGGAATGGAGGAATCAAGTCTGGAGCCCTCGACTTTATGACCACGGCCCACCTCCCCATTCCCACTGCTAAGTTGTTCAGGGGATTTCGCTTCATTTTACGACCTTTCAAGTGAACCACTGCACTTGCTAAATCAGTAACCGGGTCGCTAAATGAAATCTGGCTTTTCCCCCCATTGAATTTGCTTACCAAGACGGTCGCAAAAGGGGATCGCGTGACCCTGGGTCGTGAGTGCGAAAAACAGCCGTAAGTCACTTTTTTTTTCAGCGCCTTTGTCATTTTGGCCGCTAAGCCAGTGGCCGTTAAGTCATGACCAGCGGAAGGAAAAACAAAATAAGGTTTAACTTTTTGGCTGAAGGCACGGTTGTCCCTGGGGAAAATCACAGGATAAGGGCCAAAGTTCACCCAGCTCCTAAATTCACTTCCCGGTTCAAGCCGCAAAGAAATGCTGGTTCACGGTGAGCCTTCGATGGCAGCGCCTGCCGCCGTTGCCGTTTTCTCGGTTTTATTTTAAGCCAGAAACTCAACGCTTCCAGAAATGATGTGCCGATGTCTGGAGGCTGTTAGGGTTTGGATGGGTACTAACAGGCTCAAGCTCAACCCCGACAAGACGGAGTGGCTGTGGGTTTTGCCTCCCAAAGACAATTCAATCTGTCCGTCCATCACCCTGGGGGGGGGAGTTTTTGACCCCCTCAGAGAGGATCCGCAATTTGGGTGTCCTCCTCGATCCACAGCTAAATTTGGAACATCATCTTTCGGCTGTGGCGAGGAGGACATTTGCCCAGGTTCGCCTGGTGCACCAGCTGCGGCCCTATTTGGACCGGGAGTCTCTTCTGACAGTCACTCATGCCCTTATCACCTCGAGGCTCGGCTACTGCAATGCTCTCTACATGGGGCTACCTTTGAAAAACGTTCGGAGACTTCAGGTAATGCAGAATGCAGCCGCGCGAGCAGTATTGGGCCTACCTAGAAATGCCCACATTTCGACATCACTCCGCGAGCTGCATTGGCTGCCAATTGGTCTCCGAACACAATTCAAAGTGTTGGTTATGACCTATAAAGCCCCACATGGCATCGGACCAGGTTACTTGCGGGACCATCTGCTGCCCCATGAAACCCAGCAACCGGTTAGGGCCCACAGGGTTGGCCTTCTCCAGGTCCCGTCAGCCAGACAGTGTCGCCTAGCGGGGCCTAGGGGAAGAGCCTTCTCTGTTGCGGCCCCGGCCCTCTGGAATCAACTCCCCCCGGAGATCCGTACTGCCCCCACCCTCTCCGCCTTTCGCAAATTATTAAAGACCCATCTTTGCCGACAGGCCTGGGGCAGCTAACACCTTGCCCCAGCCAGTGTATGTATGTTTGCATGTCTGTTTTGGGTGACTGATTTTTAATTAACGGGTTTTTTACAATGTATTTTAATTTTAGATTTCTTCTTGTTGTATCCATGTTGTGAGCCGCCCTGAGTTCTTGGAATAGGGCGGCATAGAAATCTAATAAAATAAAATAAAATAAAATAAATAAATAAATAAACAAAATAAATATTAGCAAGAAGAAACTTAAAAACAGTGTCCAATGAGGCAGAGCTGGTAGCTGGATGGAACGATCTGCCTGGACCAGCGCAGAGAGCCTCATTAAGAGCCGGACCAGGACTGAACGGTGAGGCTATTTCCAAAACCCTCTGGGAATAAAAGGGAATTATCCAATGGGGAAACTGGCCTCAGGAACTAAATCCTCCATCTGCTGGTAAGCAGAAGGAAGGACAGAAAAAAGATTTTCCAGAAATAGGGGGGTGGGGGTGCTTAACAAGCTGGAGAGCAAGTACAGGGAGTCCTCATTTAGTGACAATTGGCACCGACAACGGCATGGTTAGGAGGAGCCGTCTCTAAGGGAAACTGCAACAATTTATGATCTTATTTTGACTTTCCTTTGCTCTATACACTGGTTGTAAGGTTGTAGAGGCAAGAAAAGGTCGCCAAGTTACTTTTTCATCCCTGTCGTAAGTGTAAACGGTTGCTAAGTGAGGACCACCTGCACCCTAGACCAGGGGTAGGCAACCTCGGCTCTTTTATGACTGGTGGACTCCAACTCCCAGAATTCCTGAGCCAGCATGGCTCAGCTTGGAAACCTCTCCCTTTCCCCTCAACGTGGCTGGCTCAGGAATTCTGGGAGTTGGAGTCCACCAGTCATAAAAGAGCTAAGGTTGCCTACCTCTAGCCTAGGCCTAGGCCGCTTCATGACTGGTGGACTTCAACTCCCAGAATTCCTGAGCCAGCATGAGGGAAACTTTGGCCCCTTCATGACTTGTGGACCTCAACTCCCAGAATTCCTGAGCCAGCATGGCTCAGCTTGGAAACCTCTCTTTCCCCTCAGCGTGGCTGGCTCACGAATTCTGGGAGTTGAAGTCCACGAGTCATAAAAGAGCCAAGGTTGCCTACCCTTGATCTAAACTCATCAAATCATGATCTAGATCACGGGTGAAGACTTCAACTCCCAGAATTCCTGAGCCAGCATGGGGAGCTATGGCCCCATCATGACTCGTGGACTTCAACTCCCAGAATTCTTAAGCCAGCATGAGGGAAACTTTGGCCCCTTCATGACTTGTGGACCTCAACTCCCAGAATTCCTGAGCCAGCATGGGGAGCTATGGCCCCGTCATGACTCGTGGACTTCAACTCCCAGAATTCCTGAGCCAGCATGAGGGAAACTTTGGCCCCTTCATGACTTGTGGACCTCAACTCCCAGAATTTCTGAGCCAGCATGGCTCAGCTTGGAAACCTCTCCCTTTCCCCTCAGCATGGCTTGCTCAGGAATTCTGGGAGTTGGAGTCCACGAGTCATAAAAGAGCCAAGGTGGCCTACCTCTGGCCTAGACGATCTGACCCCATTGTCACTCTCCCTATAAAAACCTTGTGGCTCCTTTGTGGGTGCAAATCTAGCTGCGATCACACAAGACTTTAGTGCAGTGTTTCTCAACCTTGACAATTTTAAGGCATGTGGACTTCAACTCCCAGAATTCCACAGCCAGCATTGCTGGCTGTGGAATTCTGGGAGTTGAAGTCCACATGCCTTAAAATTGACAAAGTTGAGAAACACCGCTTTAGTGCGACTCCCTGAACCCAACTGTGGTTTATTCACTGAAGGACATTTTACAATCTTTACACAACGAGAGGATGGGAACGATGGGAACTGTAACTCGAGCATCAGTTTAGACTGAGCTGCAAATCAGACACACTTGGAGAAGCAAAGAGACCCTTTCTCTCAACAGGACAGGGGACAGGAAGAAACACGGAGGCCAGCCAGACACTCAACGCCTTCTCCTGACATTTCCCGTTTCCCCAAATTAAAACATCATTTCGGGTTGTTGTTGTTGTTTTCCAATTAATTTCACCCTCCTTTCCTGGGACCCAGAGAAACTGAAGGGAACAAGAAGATGCTTCAGGGAGTCGCTTAGTGACTTTCCTGGTGTCCTGTGCTGCAAACGAGATATCGGATAACAAATTGTACACTAAATATCCTCCCTAAATATCCTCTCGGTCTATTTTGAAGTCATTTCCCCCCCCCCCCGTCGCCGTTCGGGAAAGGACATCTGAGATTCACAGCAGAAAAACAGCTCTCAACAATCATCCTTAAGGGGTACTCCACAACCCAACATCGTTCAGCTTATTTATTTTTTTGAAGTTATTTGGGTTTGGGGAAACAGCGTTTACACACATGCACAAATGCACCAGCTCTGCAACACAACTAGCACAAATATTACTTGTGCTTGGCTGGGGATGATGGGCATAGCACTCAAATTTTCTGGCAGGCACCCAACAGAAACAGTTGAAACCAGAAACAGAGAGCCTCAAATCAATCAGAAGAGAGCTGGAAGGGACTTTGGAGGTCTTCTAGTCCAGCCCTCTGCTCAAGCAGAAAAACCTATACCATTTCAGATAAGTGACTGTCTAGTCTCTTCTTAAAAACCTCCAGTGATGGAACACCCACGATTTCTGGTGGCAAGCTGTTCCACTGCTTAACTGTCCTCACTGTTAGGAAGGTTCTCCTTAATTCCACGTTGCTTCTCTTCTTGATCAGTTTCCATCCATTGTTTCTTGTCTTGTCTTCTGGTGCTTTGGAAAATAAATTGACCCCTCCTCTCCTTTGTGGCAGCCCCTCAAATACTGGAGCGCTGCTGTCACGTCCCCCCTAGTCCTGGCCATTCCCAATTCCTGCAACCGATCGTAAATGGTCTGTTAATACTCTCTTCATTTGAAAGGAGCAATCCAGGACTCTGAAAACATATCTTAACAGCTCTCATTTTTACGTACTGCCTTATTTGTTAACTCGGGTTTTTCTCCGTGCTCCATGCAGTGTGGCAGGCCCAGCATTAGCAGAAACGTAATCCCGAGTTAATGGGGAGGAAAAAACACCCTACTTAAAAAAAAAAAAGCAAAGCAAAACATTTAATGCTGATGACAAATCAATCCTCGTTAAAGGCCAAAACGGCCTCAGCCAATCCAGTGAAATGGTCCTGCGGACGAGTAAAGAGGATGGAAGGGGGGGGGAGAAAAAAATCCTGATTTTCTGCAAACTTTGTCTTCAACAGCAAGAAATGGAGCCTTTTCCCCCCAAAGTGTTTAAATATTTATTTTTGATCTGTCTGCAAGAGAGACTTTCGGTTGTGCCTCATGCGTTTGCTTCTCCTCCCTGGATAGATAGATGGCTTCTCCCCAGATGGAGGTCTTCAGAAATAAGAGGACAATCACACACCCAACACAACAACCCAAGGGCTACGGCTCTCTTAAGCTGCCATTGCTGTGCACCCCTTGCAAAGTGATTGGAGAAGGGAGTTTCGTCAACACTTGACAGGTACGAAGGAGGGCAGGTTGGACAGCTAGAAGGGTCTGGCTTGGTTCACTTTAACCTTTCCGATGGGTGAGGAAAGAGCAGGAAAGCGGACAAAAATATAAGTGGAAGTGAAATTTGAACCCTGGGATCAATTGCTTTAAAGACCACCGTCTCTGCCTGGAAAACATCTTTCAGGGAAGGTCCGAAGTCGCCTGGAACCCGGTGAAGTTTGCCCGCCATCCCCTCTTGCCACTTTCTTAAATTCCATCCCCACAAAAATATAGAAATGGGCTCTAGAAATTGAACAAGTAAATAAAAATAAAATGATCCAGGCAAACACACAGCCGCTGGGCACAGTCGGGCAATTTTGCCTGCCTGCCTGCCTGCCTTCCTTCCTTCCTCCCTTTTTTCCTTCCTTCCTTCCTTTTCTTCCTTCCTCCCACCCTCCCCTTCCTTTTTTCCCTCCCTCTCTCCCTTCCACCCACCCTCTTCTTTCCTTTCTTCCTTTCCTCTTTCCCACCCTCCCTTCCTTCCTCCCATTCTTTCTTTCTTTTCCTTCTTTCTTCCTTCCCTTCCATCTCCCTCCTTCCTCCATTCCTTCTTTCTTTCTCTTTCTTTTTTTCTTTCTTTCCTCCCTTTTCCTTCCTTCTTTCCTTCCTGCACATCTCCCTCCTTCCTCCATTCCTTCATTCCTTCTTTTTCTTTCTTTCTTTCCTCCCCTTCCTTCCTTCCCTCCCTCCCATCTCCCTCCTTCCTCCATTCCTTCCTTCTTTCTTTCTTTTTCTTTCTTTTCTCCCTTTTCCTTCCTTCCTTCCCTCACATCTCCCTCCTTCCTCCATTCCTTCATTCCTTCTTTTTCTTTCTTTCTTTCCTCCCCCTTCCTTCCTTCCCTCCCATTTCCCTCCTTCCTCCATTCCTTCTTTCTCTCTTTCTTTCTTTCTTTCTCTTTCTTTCTTTCTTTCCTCCCTTTTCCTTCCTTCCTTCCTATCAAAATCACTTGGGCCCTGCTGAAATGCCAACAGGATGCCTTGAGATAACCCCGGTTCACCCCCCAATGCACACCAGGGGACACGGGAGATCCCCCCCCCACGGTGACAGACCGCTGGATTCCTCCACATCTGACACACCCACACCACATCCAGGGCCAACAATTAACCAACCGTGATCTGTCCATTTGGCAGCAAGGAATCGCCAGGAGCAAAAACTCAACTCTCCTCATTCTCAGCTGCCAATAAATAGTGAGGAAGGGAGCCATAAATTGGACCGTTTTGGCCAATCTGGCCGGATTGCAACAACCTATAAATTCAGAGACGCAGCAGGAAATGCTTATCCCTGCATAATTTATGGCAGTCATGCAACGGTTGCGTATACAGACACGTGCAGCCGCACAATAAGAACATTTAAAGAACGTAAACGCCCGCAAGGATGCTGTTAGCACCATGGACAACAACCTTGTGGAGGAGACAGCCTGCGTTGAACGCTGGTAGCTGGGAAAGTATTCATTTATATTCAACAAACTAAATTGATGCGTATCTTTTTCTACGTGCTCAGAGTGATTTACGTCAAAATCAAAAGGCTGTTTTAAAAACTGTAAAGAAAACAAAAGGCAGGGAACAAAACTATATCGACATGGAAGCATTGTTATTTTTAAGGGTGAAAAATAGAAATCTTAAGTTCAATGGGCAGATAAGTTAAAAATCAAGATCCTGAGTTTTTAACCCACCATGTAGTCAAGCAAATGCATTTAATAACTACAGGGTAGTTTATTCTGCCCTGTCTCTGAACTGAAAAAAGGATTATTTTGCACAAAAGGCTAGCCCTTCAGCCTGGGTTAAAGCATATCCTTGAATTATAGTTAATTAATTTCAGAAATGCCATTTATTTTGCCCCTGGTTAGATCTGAAGGCTCTGTTAACTTTAAACAAAAAAGGAGATTACAGAAGTCTGCAGGAATTCTGAATTCAACTTTCCCTTCAAACTATACATCACAGGGATAATCACATCCGAAATAGCTGAATTACAGTATTTCGCTGGGAAAAATAAAATAAAATAAAATAAAACTGACTCAAGTGTGGCAGAAACACCCTGGAATTTTTAGGAAAAAAAAAAAAAGGTTTGGCTGTCCCAGCTCAATTTTTCCCTAAACGTCAGGATGAAAACACAGCAGCGAAAACTCCAGGGGAGTTATTAGAGATGGCACCATTTTTCCCCCACAGTTCCGCCCCATTTTTAAGAAAGCACGCAATTTCTCAGAGCAATTCCTCCGAGCAAAAGGACGGGTCTCACGGGAGAGAGAGGGAGAGCCACCATCGCGAGGAGATCTCCTTCGGATGACTTAGTGCCTCATAAAACAAACCCCAAATTTTCATTTTGTCAATCAGCAGCCAGGACGTCAGCCTCTTTTTATGATTCAGCAAGCCAAAACCACAACCCTTGGAGAACATCCGTAAATCATTTCTCCCACATATTGAGAGCTGTTAATAGTCAAAGATCTGAGGAGGAAGGAAGCTCTCGAGATGAATGAAGCCGTTGAGATTTTTCGAGGAGGAAAAAGAGTTTCCAGCCAGGGCTGCTGGGTTGAACTTAAGGAACACACACCGGGAGTCGTGGGCTGAACTGTACCGTGGGGAAACAAAGCAACCACTTCATCAACGCACAACGTAGGAGAACAAACCCATCAGGACAAGGTTCAGCTGTCCATCTGCGCTTGAAAGACAAAAGCTGCGTTTCCAAAGACAGCAAAGTCCACATTTTGGACAGAGAGGACCCCTCACTTCTCATGCAAGAAGCTTCTTCAGCTCTGACTGGATGGTGGGAGGATGGAAGGATTTATCCTCCTGGCAGACAGCTGGTCATCTGCCTTCTTTTGGAGAGTCGTGGAGGCCCCTTGGAGGCTTACCTGTGTCCTCAGGGTCTGTCCACATTTTGGACAGAGAGGACCGCTGGTTTGAAAGAGGGGTCAAAGAGGCCACCTAGGTCAAAACTGAACCGCCCTCTCTCAACGGAGGGGGAGAGACACAACACCATCTATCTCCAGTCTACCACACAGTCCTTTCAGCAGTGCCAAGAAGGCTCCACATCCATTTGCACCACTCAGGTGATCTTAAGGACACAGACAAACCACCAAGTGGCCTCAAGGACTCTCTAAAAGGAGTATAAATCCTTCCATTCCCCACCATCCAGTCAGAGCTGAAGAAGCTTCTGG
>JARGCV010000238.1:0-182500 GCA_034064705.1 Bothrops alternatus
AGACTGTAGAAAGAGTGCAGAGAAGAGCAACAAAGATGATCAGGGGATGGGAGGCTAAAACATAGAAGGAATGGTTGCTGGAATTGGGTATCTTCAACTTACACAGTTGCTTCACTGACTTCTTCTTCTTAAGCTCATCCTTCCAGAATGACATGGTTAAGTTGATCCAGTTTCTGGAAATATTAAGTGCTGTTTAATATATTTTTTTTAATATATAAAATTCTTTTATTAAAACAATCAACATTGAGCATAAAAACATATTGTGCAGCAATCATCATGGCACCTGATATACAATACTAAGTATTCGTCATTGAAAACGTCTGAATTAGTAAGCCTTTTTCCCACTCCTCGCGTCTAGCCTCAACTATACTCCTGTTACACTTTGTTTGATTGGTGTTTCTCTTATCTGGTTCCATATTAATGTGATCAACATTAAACCAAAGATCCTATTGCTAAACAATCATCCTAGGACATAGCATACAACATTAGGTATTAATCTTTGTAAACATCTGTTTTAGTAAACGTTCTTCCCTCCTCCCTTCCCTCTTCAAGTATACTCCGAGTACCTTTTGTTTGTTTGGTGTTTCTCTTATATATGGTCTATCTACTGTGTCTAGTCTATTGCATATTGTTCGTTTGCGCTTCTGAATTGACTTCATCCCATTACTAGTGCAATCTTTTATAGTCCCTAACCAGAGATCCTGAGGTAAAAGTTTCATATCCTGAGGTAGAGATTCAGTCCGCTTTAACAGTATTAAAGCAAACAACATTAGTCATAAGGTTATGTTAAGAGGCATTAGTTATAGAACATATATATGTGCTGTTTAATATTTTGAGTGGAGATTTCCGCTGCTGTGCAGGCGAGTTAATTAAGCATGCTAACTGAGTGGTGACAAAGATGGAGTATGGACAAATTGAGCAATGACTTATTGAGAGCGCAGCAGAAGAGTGCAGCTCCTTCTAAGGTCAACTTTTGCATACTTCAGACAGATCAGTTGCGTGGGGTGTTTTTGCAAGCTGCTGCAAAGGCGTGTTTTAGCTTTTAACGGGGAGACTTGCAAAGCAATAAAACATATAACTGTCTTAAGCTGTTGCCAGAAATTGTGAGCACGGTTCCACGAAGACAGGCCAGGCCACAGGCAACGAAAGGATAAATGTTATTTATTATTAGATTCTTCTTTCGCCTTTATTGCTTTATAAGTAACTCAAGGTGGAGAACCTACATCAATGATGGCGAGCCTTCTAGAGACCGAGTGCCCAAACTTCAACCCAAAACCCACTTATGCATCGCCGGTTGCCGGGTGGGCGTGGCTGCTGGGTGGGTGTGGCCTGCTGGGTGGGCATGGCTACAGTGGTCATGGCATACAGGTGGGCGTGGCCAGCTCGATGTTGCTCCTGAATTTACCATTTCCCCCTCCTGAATGTATATTTGATGGGGGCTTCTGTACGTGAATGAGAGGTTGTGGGTATTCTCTATTTTCCCCCTATGTTACTAAGTTTGATTCAAAAGTTTTTTTAAAAAAATATCCAGAGAGAGAGAGGGGGGGGGGAGATGGAGAGAGAGTGGGAGGTAGAGAGAGATGGAGGGAGGGAGGAAGAGAGAGGGAGGCAGGAAAAGAGAGAGAGGAGGGATGGAGAGAGGGAAGGGAGGGAGAGAGAGAGATGGAGGAAGGGAGGGAGGGAGGGAGGAAGAGAGAGGGGGAAGAGGGAAGGAGAGTGAGAGGGAGAGGGAGAGATGGAGGGAGAGAGGGAGAGAGAGGGAGGGAGATAGGGAGGAAGGGAGGGAGAGAGAGAGATGGAAGGAGGAAGAGAGAGGGAGGAAGAGAGAGACGGAGGGAGGGAGGAAGAGAGAGGAAGAGAGAGGGGGAAAGAGGGAGGGAGAGTGAGAAGGGAGGGAGACAGAGATGGAGGGCGGGAGGAAGAGAGAGAGAGGGAGTGGGAGAGAGAGAACAAATTCCATTTACATCTTCATTTATAGGGAACTGAAATTAAGTATAATATGTATGATTGTTCCCTATCTGTTGAAGGTTTTATTTCTTTTTTTTAAGGAGGGGGGGTTAGAAATCCAGTTATCTTTTATACTCTCTCTCTATATATATGTATATATAGTATATTCCTGATCTGAATTTTTGTCACATTCCTAGTGTGCTCCATCTCACGCTGACAGCCGACACGACAGTGTGAGTCTCCCAAAGTTCAAAACGCTTCTTCTGGAGAGAAATGACTTCTACAGGTAGAAGTCAACCCTTTAAGCAGCGATTGTGACATTGTGACAGTCAAGGCTGGGAAATGCCGCTCGGAGTTCAACGCTCTGCTTCTCTCTTGAAATGTTTCTGCCACTTCCCTCAGCTTCCTCTTCTTTCTTTCTTTCTTTCTTTCTTTCTTTCTTTCTTTCTTTCTTTCTTTCTTTCTTTCTTTCTTTCTTTCTTCTTTCTTTCTTTCTTTCTTTCTTTCTCTCTCTCTCTTCTCTCTCTCTCTCTCTCTCTCTCTCTCTCTCTCTCTCTCTCTCTCTCTCTCTCTCTCTCTTTCCTTCCTTCCTTCCTTCCTTCCTTTCTTTTTTTCTTTAGTCTTCCACTGCTGCTTACAAACCCATGTCGGGTTATTTTTAAACCAGAGTTAAATATTTCCACCCTCCCTCTCCCTTTCTTTCTCCTCCTCTCTTTCTTTTCCTTCCTCCCTTCCTCTCTCTGTCCCTGTCTCTCCTCCCTCCCTCCCTCTCTCTTTTCCTTCCTCTCTTTCTCCCTCCCTCCCTCTCTTTTCCTCCCTCCCTCTCTCCCTGACTCTTTTTTCTTCTCTTTCTCCCTCCTACCTTACTCTCTCCCTCCTTCTCCCTTTCTACCTCCTTCCCTCTCTTTTCTTCCCTCCCTCCCTCCTTCCTTCCTTCCCTCTCTCTTTTCCTTCCCTCTTTCTCCCTCCCTTCATCTCTCTTTTTCTCCCTCCCTCTCTCCCTCCCTCCCTGCATTTCAAGGAATATTAGTGTACACATCCATTTAAATCTGATTTGCACGTTCTTATTCAACATCTATCACTTTTAAGGAGAAAAGATTATAATAAGTCGAAATTGTTATTCACCATCTTCCCTACACGAATTTGTATGCAGCTTTCCAAAGTGTACTTTTTCTAGATACAAAATTTAAGTGCAGAATTAGGATGCCAGCAAATGCTACACGTTTGGGCCCTCGCTGAAGTTGTCTTGGTGTTTCGTGCAGCTTCTTTCCCCTAAATTCCATGGTGGATTTATTTTACATTCCTTCCTTAATAAGCTCCCTGAATTTGAACAGGGATGCTTAAGAAATTCAGTCTATGAATTTTGATGAAAGCTGACCTGGTGCCCTTATTACTAATACTTGAATCAGAATAAAGCCGTCCTTTGGACGGCCTACTTTTCAAAATGTGGCAATGCAGTCACCGCCTTAAAAGATAAAAAGCAAAATAATCTTTATATATTTCATCAGGGGTTTTTTTCCCCCCATATTGAAAGAAAAATCTTCATCAGGGTCCAGTCCAAGCTGGGAATAAACAACATGGAGACTGCTTTAGAAAGAAGGTTGTAGTTTATTGGAGAGGAGAGTCAGACAGAAAGATGGCTCTGGAAAAAGTGACCACATGTAGCAGGGAGTGGATTTTTATACCTTGTTGGGCTTTTGTTTGGAGTTGTTCCTGTGGCATCAACTTTGACCTGAGTCTGAGTGTGCCTTTCTGGTATTCTGATGGTGGTGGGTCCCAAAGGTCATATCCTGCTTCCCTGGGGCTGTGGCTGATGACTATGTCCTGTGTTGGATTTTTTTGGTGTGAGGGATTGTTGATTCTAGGGATCTTTGTCTTTCTAATCCCAGATTCCTGGCTCCAATCTTTCTGACAAGATAATCACATCTGCATTTCTGCAGACCTGGTTTTATTTATTTTTAATATCTGAAGGATTCTGCATGACACCCAAACTTTTAAAATGATTTTTCCTTAGAAAAAGTTTTAGTTCTACATTATGTGAAACTGAATTGCCTTAGAACATAGAATAATAGGATTGGAAGGGATGAGATAGGCATGAAATCCTATAGCATTCCAGCATGTATGTATGTATGTATGTATGTATGTATGCATGTATGTATGTATGTATCTCTCTCTCTCTCTCTCTCTCTCTCTCTCTCTCTCTCTCTCTCTCTCTCTCTCTCTCTCTCTCTCTCTCTCTCTCTCTCTCTCTCTCTCTCTCTATCTATCTATCTATCTATCTATCTATCTATCTATCCACGTATGTATCTTACACATCGTGGCTAAATAAAACATTAGCATAATACATTTATATTATTTGTATATTTATATACAAATTATAGAAGAAGAAAAAAGAAAGAACACTAAAAAAGAAACAAAACATGCAAAGCACATATGCACATACACATGTGCATAGAATGTTGTACAGTAAACATTTAATGGAAAAAATCCTTGAATGATCTTGAATCTCCTACCTATTTTAAAAGCAGTTTGCTTTTAAACTCCAGTGGGGTTAGACTGGATGACCTCTGAAGAACATTCCACATGTACAAATGAGGAAACTAAAGCAAAAAAACCCAATGGCATCTTTCTTATTCTTTATGATGGGAGACTAGAAAAACGGAATAAATAAAATAACTAGAACAAAATGATACGTTATTACACATATAATTTAACCACCAATTAATTGGGAAAAAAAAGTTAGGGTGTTGCCTATTTCTGACACACCACGGACTGCAATGTTATTACAGAATAAATTAATTCTGGAGAGAGAGAGAGAGAGAGAGAGAGAGAGAGAGAGAGAGAGAGAGAGAGAGAGAGAGAGAGAGAGAGAGAGAGAGAGAAGGAGAGAGAGAGAGAGAGAGAGAAAGAAATATTTTAAGCAATCCATTCTTGCAACAATTCCTTTCAGTCCCTAAGAATATCCACACTGGATTGGCTTGACTCTTTGATTTAAAAACCTAATTTAAACTTTGTGGCCCCTAGCAACTTTTACTTCTGAGAGGACGCAAATGTTAAACAACTTAATTTAACCAGGGACCGGTTCTTTCAGGCTCCAAGCCAGACAGAGAGAAGGAAAAGGGGATGAAATCCCACAACAGTAAATATATTTTGATGATGAATTGAATTTCCACTGGATGCCACTGTAGGTCCATAAAACCTCATAGTGAGTGCAAGTTTCTTTGGCAGTAGGGAACGGTTTCTCTCTTTTTTTCCCCCCCTGTTAAAAATAGTTGATATTTTCTTGATTCAGAATTCCTGCAGGGAGATTGTCTGATTGTGATAGAAGCCATTTGAAAAGGTGAACACTTATTCCTTTAAGTAGCCTTGCATTACAATGACACCTTGCACACAGCTTGATGTCTTTAGAGCTGTGGTTAGCGCTCATATTTTAAGGTGGTAAGAAAACCATCCTGTCTTAACAAGCTAATCCATTGTGGGAAGTTAGCCCCCCAGAGAAGGAAATATTAAAAGGGCAGACTATATTTCCCAAAAGGATTTTAAAAGCAGAAACCAACCCTGCCCGCAAGTCTCTCTGTCCCAAGCAGAAACTGGCTCTCTACAAATGCAGATGTAAAGGTTGCAGCTGGAACATTAAGAAGACAAAGACCCAAAATCTGCATACCTCACCCAAACTCTAAGAGTCATTAGCCCCAGCCCCAGGGAAGCAGGACATGACCTTTGGGACATAATAAGATTAACCCACAGATGCTAAAGGGAAACCCAGACTCAGCTCAGAATACATGACACAGGAAATAGCCTCAAACAGGAACAGGAAGCAGCTCCAAACAAAAGGCTCCAGAGGGTATAAAAACCCACTCCCTTCCTGTGTTCACTCTCTTTTCTGCCAGCCATCTTCCTTCCTATTTCTCCTTTTCAATAAACTACAACCTTCTTTCTAAAGCAGTCGCCATGTTGTTTATCCCCGGCTTGGACAGAACCATGATGAAGACTTTTCCTTCAACACCATAATTATCGCTTTGGTTTTCTTAGAGAAAAAAATAATAAAGCAAGGGGCTGGATGAAGGCCTTCATTCACTTGGCTGGAACTTGCCAATTAAGCCAGGATGTATTCCTTGCCTTTCTGTTCTGTTCCTTGAAATTTAATCGAATTGTGAGTTCAGTGTTGAAAACCTGTCCTTAATGTATTGGAGATGATATGTTTCAAGCTCACCTTGGAAAGTATCTGGAAGGTTTAGTTGGTCTGAAATGTGGTGCCCCCCATGGTTTTGTGAAAGTCTAGATTTGCACATTGTATCACATCTCAGGAGCCTTACTGGCTGATTATTTCTTCCGTGTTCAATAATCACAATCACAATCGTAATCACAATCATAATCATAATAATAAAGTTGAAAGGGATGTTGGAGGTCAACTAGTCCAACCCCCTGCTCAGGCAGGAAACCCTATACCATTTCGGACAAATGGCTGTCCAGTCTCTTCTTAAAAACTTCCAGTGTTGGAGCATTCACTGCTTCTGGAGGCAGGTTGTTCATTGGTTAATTGTTCTAATTGTCAGGAAGTTTCTCCTTAGTTCTAGTTTGGTTTTCTCCTTTATTAGTTTCTATCTGTTGCTTCTTGTCCTGCCTTCAGGCGCTTTGGAGAATAGCTTGACTCCCTCTTCTTTGGGGCAGCCCCTAAGATATTGGAACACTACTATCGTGTCACCCCTGGTCCTTCTCTTCATTAAACTAGAATACCCAATTCCAGCAACCATTCCTTATATGTTTTACCTCCAGTCCCCTGATCATCTTTGTTGCTCTTCGCTGCACTCTTTCTAGACTCTCAACATCTTTTTTACATTGTGGTGACCAAAACTGGATGCAGTATTCCAAGTGTGGCCTTACCAAGGCCTTGTAAAGTGGTATTAACACTTCACATGATCGAGGTGCTGGTTGTCACCTTAAATGCCCTACATGGCCTCGATCCAGGTTATTTGAAGGATTGTTTTTTTCCCCCCAAGTCATAGCCACCAGAGTGTGGAGGCTGCCAATATTACAGATCCCCTCTCTCCATGAGGTCCCTAAAACCCTAGTGAGACCACACCTGGAATACTGCAACCAATTTTGGTCACCGTACTATGCAAAAGATGTTGATACTTTGAAAAAAGTTCAGAGTAGAGCAACTAAGATGATCCAAGGCCTGGAGACTAAAACATATGAAGAACGGTTGCGGGACTTGGGTTTGTCTAGTCTAAAGAAAAGAAGAAACAGGGGCTACATGATAGCAGTGTTCCAGTATTTGAGTGGCTGCCACAAAGAACAGGGGCTCAGGTTGTTCATCAGAGCACCAGAGGAAGGACGAGAAAGAATGGTTGGAAACTGACCAAGAGAGAAGCAACCTGGAATTAAGGAGAAACTTCCTGACAGTGAGGACAATCAACCAGTGGAACAGCTTGCCTCCAGAAATCGTGGGCGCTCCATCGCTGGAAGTTTTTAAAAAGAGACTGGACAATCACCTGTCTAAGATGGTATAGGTTCTCCTGTTTGAGCAGGGCGCTGGACTAGAAGACTTCTAATGTCCCTTCCTATTCTATTCCATTCCGTTCCGTTCTGTTCCGTATCCATTCCGTTCCATTCCGTTCCGTTCCATTCCATTCCATTCCATTCCATTCCATTCCATTCCATTCTATTCTATTCTATTCTATTCTATTCTATCTATTCTATTCTATTCTATTCTATTCTATTCTATTCTATTCTATTCTATTCCACTCTATATTCTATTCTATTCCATTCCATTCCATTCCATTCCATTCCATTCCATTCCATTCCATTCCATTCCATTCCATTCCATTCCATTCCATTCTATTCTATTCTATTCTATTCTATTCTATTCTATTCTATTCTATTCTATTCTATTCCACTCTATATTCTATTCCATTCCATTCCATTCCATTCCATTCCATTCCATTCCATTCCATTCCATTCCATTCTATTCTATTCTATCTATTCTATTCTATTCTATTCTATTCTATTCTATTCTATTCTATTCTATTCTATTCCACTCTATATTCTATTCTATTCCATTCCATTCCATTCCATTCCATTCCATTCCATTCCATTCCATTCTATTCTATTCTATTCTATTCTATTCTATTCTATTCTATTCTATTCTATTCTATTCTATTCTATTCTATTCTATTCTATTCTATTCTATTCTATTCTAATGGGATCAAGAAGAAGGGGCTTCTCTGTGGTGGCCCTCTTACTGTGAATCATCATACCTACGGAGATAAGATTGACCGATGTACAAATAGAGAAAACATATCTGAGGAGTGGAGTTAAATGTGTCATCAGCTTAGAATCCTTACATTGCCACAAATGATTCAAACCCCTTGAATCCATTGACTTTTATCTAGCACCCATCCCATGCTGTTAATTGAGTATATTCTTCTGTATAGACTTGAATAAATCTTCTGTGCTGCAACTTAAAGTGTGGTCCTGATTCTTTGCACCTGAAACCCCCACTTTGACACTCTTTAGCTAGGGCCTGAAAACATGCTGCTGCCAACAGCCTTAGGGATCCCAGGGTGATATGGAGACTACTAAATGGCTGGTGTGATTGTTATCACTAAGGGGGTGGAGGTTTACTGGATTGTACACTGAGGCTTTATATTTGTAAGGCCCCTGGAGTCACCTCGAGTGAGTTAGGCGACCACATACATTTTCTTAATCAAGAAATATAACCTGGGTGATAAAAAGAGTATTTTGTCACTCGTTTTCCGTAGCATACACCCATTGTAATTTAGACGGAGCTTCTCCGAACAAAAGTTTTAAATTTGACGGAAGAACGATAACCAGGGGCATTCATGACTGTGTAATCAAAGCCCTGCTCCCTTTTCACCAGTGTTGTGCATTTGAAATTTGCAAAAAAAATAGTCATCTCTTCGATGGCATGCTTGCAACTGCCATTTTGACGCATATAGCCTCTCACTACAATGCAACGGTAGGACTGAGAAGGGAGTGCATCTCAGATTGACTACATAGCCAATTGGCCCCTGAATAGGACAGATAGTCCTTGCTATACACTTGGCAACTGACTCATATTTATGACAGTTGCACTGTTTCTCCTTAGTTCTAGGTTGCTTCTCTCCTTGGTTAGTTTCCATCCATTGTTTCTTGCCTTGCCCTTTGCATGTTTTGGAAAATAGTTTGACCCTCCCCTCGTCTTTGTTGGATCCCCTCAAATACCAGAATATTCAAATACCCTTCTATCAGAAAACCAAGGTGGTTCCAACAGATGAAAACTTTGAGGCATTGTTTACCTTAAAGAATCTTTATTGGAGTAGCATATCTTCAGCACTAACATAGTTGAAGCCAAAATCTGAATTCCCTCCCTTGAACACATGGTATCAAAGCACAAGCCCCTCCTCTAATTTACAGTCATAAATCACGTTCTCCAACTAGTTTGAAATGTAGACTTTCCCTCCATTACTCCATTCCACCATTCCTTACCACCTCTTATTTCAAAAGCCCTGAATTCACACACTATTACAATATTGTTATGTCTAACTAACCCCCATCACACAAGGATCTGATATAGTGAATTGCAACCAGGTAGTAGTTTAACAATGTTTTTAGCTGCAAACTACATTGCTGCTTGCTGGCTGAGAACGTTTGAAACTTCTCAACCGATCTACAGTCCAGCAGATTACTTAAAGCTGTCTGAAGGCCAAAACGGTAAATATTTGCTGGAACTGGCTTCAGCTTAAGAAACATCAAATCTGGCGCAACCATCCGTTTCTGTAAACAGCAGACGAATATATGCATAGGTGATAAAGATGAATTATGAAAAAGGGCAGGTATCACATTAACCTCCTGAAAGGCAATGAAAATATCCAAATAGATAAACATTTGATTCAACAAGCGCTTCCAGATTAAGAAAATGGAATCTGAGCGAGCAGATGAACATTCAGACCCACAGCTAAAGAAGAAAAAGGATAAATTCGTTAACGCCAATGATAAAATGCTCAACCTAAAAAAAAAATTCAGAGTTTTTTTTTCCTAATGATTTTCATTCCATTTGATAGAAAGTAACTTGCTTTTATAACACAGCGTGGTCTCTTTTCCCACATTTCCATGAAGGAGTAAAATCAAGGAAACAAACAAAAGGGAGATTCTCTAATGGAACTCCAGCAAGTTAGGAAACATAGATATTGCGAGAGCTGCAAAGTGTTTTGGAAATGTCAGGTGGTTTGCGGATGCTTCATTACACAGCTCACATCACCAGGGTGAGTGAGTGTGGGGTATGCTGTCTCTTTATATGCAGTCTCTTCCCTTGCCAGCTTTGATGGGAGAGTGGTTTTCTCCTTGATTAGAACATTGTTTTCTGTCTGATTGTTTGTCTGGGGTCAATCCCTGCTTATCTAAATGTTGGCTACTGGAGGGAATGCCTTCCAGCCTTTTTGTTTCCTTCCTAATTTTTTTTTAAAAATTGTTTCTTTTGAATGGTGTGTAGTTGGATAATGAAATGTCCGTAAGCAAACAACCAAGCTCAGAGAGCACCAAAGCCTCCACAGTCCAACATCTGAGCTACATATGTTCTCATCGATTGAGAACATCTGTATTCCAGTATTTGAGGGGCTGCCACCAAGAAGAGGGTGTCAAACTATTCTTCAAAGCACCTGAAGGCAAGACAAGAAGCAATGGATGGAAACTCATCAAGGAGAGAAGCAACCTAGAACTAAGGAGAAACTTCCTGACAGTGAGGACAATTAACCAGTGGAACAGCTTGCCTCCAGAAATTGTGGGTGCTCCATCACTGGAGATTTTTAAGAAGAGACTGGACATCCACCTGTCTGAGACGACATAAGTTCTCCTGCTTGAGCAGTGGGCTGGACTAGAAGACCTCCAAGGTCCCTTCCAGCTTCTATTCTATTCTAAAGTTACTTGGTTAGATAACGAAACCTCTCAGCTTTGGTAAACTTTGGTCCAATTGCCACGATTTAGCCTTTTTTTAGATGGCATGTTCAACCTGAGGATAGAAAAGGCTCCTTTTTAATCATTCGCTGCAGCATTGCTGGTTCTTCCCTTTTCGGAGAAGGATTTAAGAATTATTGTTCTTTCATAGTAATCTTTCCATAAATAGCTAGAATAAGATGGTTAAATATGAACATGAAAAATAGATATTTCAGATGTCTTACGACTTCTTAAACCTATTAATTAGACAATGGGGGAAATGTGTTGGCAGGCTGCTGATCCCCTCTCTCGCAACGCATCACACACACACACTCACTTCAGATTCCTTCTTAATCCCCGCAAAAATTCAAACTTATGCATATTACGAACGTAGCCAATGCAGCCGCTAAGAATACTGGGCAGTCATAGCGGAAATTAGATTTAATCCCCTAAAATGAAGCAAGCTTAGGTTTTCTAATGCTTCTTTACAGAAGTGAACGAGAAGGAAGCAGGAAATGTGGGTTTGTTACAAAAATCAACTCTTCCCCCCCCCACAGACACACTTCTCAATTCAACTTCTGTTTTTAGCAAAAAAAGTATCAGGGAATCCCTTTTATTCTGGGCTAGCCTGTTCTTCTGTCCATCTGGGTCTGCTACGTGGGAAGTCAGCCCCCCAGAGAAATAAATATTTTTGGAAATATTTAAAAGGCAGAATATATTTCCCTAAAGGATTTTAAAGGCAGAAACCAACCCCTACCCCAAGTGTCATTGTCCCAAACAGAATTTCAGATATGATAATCTTGTCAGAAAGACTGGAATCAGGAATCTGGGATTAGGAAGAAAGATCCTTAGAATCAACACCAAAAATCTAGGAGTCATCAGCCACAACCCCAGGGAAGCAGGATCGACCTTTGGGACATAATAGTATTAACCCACCATCAGAATACCAGAAAGGCACACTTAGATTCAGGTCAAAGTTCATGCCATAGGAACAACTCCAAACAAAAGGCTCAAGAAGGTATAAAAACCCACTCCCTACATGTGCTCTTCTCTCTTTTCTTCCAGAGCCATCTTTCTGTCTGGCTCTCTTCTTCAATAAACTGCAACCTTCTTTCTAAAGCAGTCGCCATGTTGTTTATTCCCACCTTGGACTGAACCATGATGAAGACTTTTCCTTCAACTATGAAATGGTACATCTGGAATTCCTACAATGGGGGAACCGCTCAACTGGCTTCCAAACTCCCTATTCACTCTGCAGCAGCCTTTAGGTGATGATGGGCCAACCAAGGATGAGGGCAGTTGTAGTCAGGCTACTCTCCAAAGCACCAGAGGGCAGGACAAAATACAACGGTTGGAAACTGATCAAAGAGAGAAGCAACCTAGAATTAAGGAGAAACTTCCTGACAGTGAGGACAATTAACCGGTGGAACAGCTTTGCCTCCAGAAATCGTGGGGGCTCCATCCCTGGAGGTTTTAAAGAAGAGGCTACTAGACAGTCACTTGTCTGAGATGGTATAGGTTCTCCTGCTTGAGCGGGGGGCTGGACTAGAAGACCTCCAAGGTCCCTTCCAGCTCTATTCTATTCTAGTTCAAGGAGTCTCAAGGCTGCTAGACCGCCTTCTGGTTTTTAGGGAACAGGAGAGCCATCTTTGGCTTCTTGCACAAACCAGCCCCCAAATTTTAAACTCTGCATCTGAAATGATAGAACTGCATATTTTCAACAAGGCTGGCAAGGTATATTTTATTTTATTTGATTACTAGCTTATCAGCTGCAGGGAATCTCTTAACAACAGTGGCAAGTAAGGTTGTGAAATGGGGCAAAAACTCACTAAACAACTGTCTCACTTAGCAGCAGAAATTTTGGGCTGAGTTCTGGTCGTTAAGCTGAGGTCTACCCATATATGTCTCGTTTACCCATTTTGCTTGTTTGTTTGTTTGCCTCTCTGGCGTTGCTCCCCATGATAAGAAGAGACGGTGTCCTCATTTAGGACTAAAGAAACTTAAAATGTACCATATTTTTTTCTTCCTCAGGAGATAATTAGACCGTCATTTGATGAACTTTTACTTTCACCGAAAAAGTCCCATTGAAAGCAGAACATGCACGTCTACTCAGAAGGAAGAACTGTTGGGTTCAATGGGGTTTATTCTCTGAGAATTATTTATAATATTGCAACTGAGATTTATAGTAATAATAATAATAATAGTAGTAATAGTAGTAGTAATAGTAGTAGTAAAGTTGGAAGGGACCTTGGAGGTCATCTAGTCCAACCCCCTGCTCAGGCAGGAAACCCTATACCATTTTGGACAAATGGCTGTCCAGTCTCTTCTTAAAAACTTCCAGTGTTGGAGCATTCACTGCTGCTGGAGGCAAGGAGTTCCACTGGTTAATTGCTCTAACTGTCAGGAAGTTTCTCCTTAGTTCCAGGTTGCTTCTCTCCTTGACTAGTTTCCACACGTTGCTTCTTGTCCTGCCTTCAGGCGCTTTGGAGAATGGCTTGACTCCCTCTTCTTTGTGGCAGCCCCTGAGATATTGGAACACTGCTATCCTGTCCCTTGTCCTTCTCTTCATTAAACTAGATGTTTGGAAGGGATGTTTGGAAGGGACCTTGGAGGTCATCTAGTTCAACCCCCTTCTCAGGCAGGAAACCCTACACCATTTCAGACAAATGGCTGTCCAGTCTCTTCTTAAAAACGTCCAGTGTTGGAGCATTCACCGCTTCTGGAGGCAGGTTGTTCCACTGATTAATTACTGTCAGGAAGTTTCTCCTTAATTCCAGGTTGCTTCTCTCCTTGATTAGTTTCCATCCGTTGCTTCTTGTTCTGCCTTCAGGCGCTTTGGAAAATAGGATGTCTGTGGCAGACCCTCAAATACTGGAACACTGCTATCATGTCCCCCTTAGTCCTCCTTTTCTCTAGATTGGCCGTACCCAAATCCTGCAACCATTATTCATATGTTTTAGCCTTCAGGCCTTTAATCATCTTAGCCGTTCTTCTCTGCGTTTTTTTTTTCCAAAATCTCAACATTGATTTTTTTGTACTGTGGTTTTGTAATTTGGCATTCTTTCTTTTCTTTCCTTTGCTTTTTTTTTTTAGTGGAAGGCGATAACTTATTGAAGGTTGAGAATATCACAAGGAAAGCTGAAGCAGATGTCCCGAACACTGTTCTCAATATCATGCTCAAAACACAGATCAACCTGTCAGATGATTCCTGAGAAGGCTAGGAAAGTAGTAGAAGACACGGCAAGGTAACATTTGTATGCAAAACTAAGGAACCCACCAGGAGGTGAATTCCCACGCGTGAACTATTTAAGTGGAAAAAAAATGGAGTTCTCCACCATTCCATAACCTATGTCTGGAACCCCTTTTGACAGTCACAACATGTGTTAAGTAGATATAACAGACGTGGTCAGGCCAAACCCATGTGGGTCGTGTTAATTCCTGTCAGTTCTTCTTACCTAGTTAGGGTAATGAAACGTCTGCAAGAAAACAAGCAAGTTCAGAGAACACCAAGGACCCCATAGTCCTTTGCTACCTCCTCCTCCTCCTCCTCCTCCTCCTCCTCCTCCTCCTCCTCCTCCTCCTCCCCAAATCCCATTCCCTTTTAGCACTGATGATGTTCCCTAGTTAGGGTAATGAAACACCTGCAAGAAAATAAACAAGCTCAGAGAGCACCAAGGACCCGTCAAATGTACTTTATATACAGTACTATACTATATATATATATATATATATATATATATATATATATATATATATATATATATATATATATATATATATGTTTCTCTATGTGTGTGTGTGGCCCTGTGTGTGTGTGTGTTTGTGTGTGTATCATCATCACCATCATCTTTCTAGCCATTGTCTGCCCACTGCAGGATGAAGGCCTCTTCCACATGTTTCCAACCAAAAACGGTCCTGAGATTTCCTTTGCCAGTTGGGCCCCCAAATACTTGCTGATGTCATCAATCCATCTTGCTTTAGGTCTCTTTTGTATTTATTTTTAGATCTCTTTTATATATACATAATTTTTTGAGGACAGGCATCAGGATTTCATTTTTTAATGTACGCCAGTGTGTTCATAGAAAAAAGTGACAATAAAGGGTATCTCCTCTCCTCCCCTCCTCTCCTCCCCTCCTCCTCCCCTCCTCTCCTCCCCTCCTCCTCTCCTCCCCTCCTCCTCTCCTCCTCTCCTCCCTTCCCCTCCCCTCCTCCCCTCCCCTCTCCCCCTCTCCCCTCCCCTCCCCTCCCCTCCTCCCTTCTCTCCTCTCCTCTCCTCTCCCCTCCCCTCTCCTCTCCTCTCCTCTCCCTTCCCTCCGCTCCTCTCCTCTCCTCCCCTCCTCCTCTCCTCCTCCTCTCCTCTCCTCCCCTCCCCTCTCCTCTCCTCTCCTCTCCCCTCCCTCCTCCCTCCCCTCCCCTCCTCCTCCCCTCCCCTCTCCTCTCCTCCCTCCCCTCCTCCCCTCCTCTTCCTCTCCTCCTCCTCTCCTCTCCTCCCCTCCCCTCCCCTCCTCCCCTCTCCTCTCCCCCTCTCCCCTCCCCTCCCCCCCCTCCTCCCTTCTCTCCTCTCCTCTCCCCTCCCCTCCCCTCTCCTCTCCTCTCCTCTCCTCTCCCTTCCCTCCCCTCCTCTCCTCTCCTCCCCTCCTCCTCTCCTCTCCTCCCCTCCCCTCCCCTCTCCTCTCCTCTCCTCTCCTCTCCTCTCCCCTCCCTCCTCCCCTCCCCTCCCCTCCCCTCCTCCTCCCCTCCCCTCTCCTCTCCTCCCTCCCCTCCTCCCCTCCTCTTCCTCTCCTCCTCCTCTCCTCTCCTCCCCTCCCCTCCCCTCCCCTCCCCTCTCCTCTCCTCTCCCCTCCCTCCCCCTCCCTCCCCTCCCCTCCTCCCTCCTCCTCCTCTCCTCCTCCTCTCCTCTCCTCTACTCCCCTCCCCTCCCCTCCCCTCCCCTCCCCTCTCCTCTCCTCTCCCCTCCCTCCCCTCCTCCCCTCCCCTCCTCCCCTCCCCTCCTCCCCTCCTCCTCTCCTCTCCTCTCCTCTCCTCCCCTCTTCTCTCCTCTCTTCTCCTCTCCTCTCCCCTCCCCTCCCTTCCCATCCTATCTTATCTTATCCATTTGCATGAATGGCACACACACACACACACACAAACACACACAGAGACAGAGGGAGGGAGGGAAGGGTTGCAAAGCTGGTCAAGGAAAGGGAAATAAGCTTAATTCTAAGAAAATGTAATTATGGATCCAAGAACATGTTCCATTGATTTTGGCGAGGCAACCTGGCTTCTACCGTAATCGAGGCAACTGTATAAGCGCATTAAAGCTGAACACTTAACGGCTTGTTTTCTCCGCTCACTCACAGTGAAACTGAAAATATACCGCAAACACTAATGATAAGAGGAGAACTCCTGATCTCCTAGCATTATTCATCTTTTCATGGAACAGTTTCAGATATAATAATGTCATACACTCAGTAGATAAGAATAACTATAGCCGTTCATAGCGAATGATAAAGGGGTGGGAAGGGATAAATAGCCCCGTCCTACCCACACGTTCGCTTGTGCCATTTTATGCAACTGAATTATTAACATTTAAGTCAGCTCACTTAACAGTAGGAATAAATGCAAATTAAGCAGGGAGACTAATACATACAATTCATATTTCTAAAGAGCGCTCCAAACACTCTTGACAGTAAAATATTTGCTCTAATATGAAAAGAGTGGTGTACTCTTTAGACCTTTGTATAATTGACCTAGAAGGAGTACCTTTTCAGCTTGGCAGAATTAGTCTCTTTGAAACCATAAAAGCAGACAAGATTTACTCCTATTGTCTCTTTGTTATTTATAATGCAAAAGAACATTCGTATATGTAGGAGTCAATGAGGCCTTCAGAATGAAATCAGTGTGAGAAATGAATACCGTTGCACTCCTCCTAAAAGACTATAAAAGCTTGGGCACTTCCTTAAATGGAAGCTTTTAGATTGCTTTCTTTTATTTTGATAAATTAATCTCAGGCCCAAAGAATCAAAGGACCCATAGGTTAAGCTGCAGCATAGAAGATTTATTCAAGCGTATACACGGGAAACCAGACAACTGAAGTGTAACACTAAATTGGTGCCAGATCATTCAATAGAATTCAAGAGGGATTGAACTTGGACTATTTGTGGCAACATAAGATGTCATGGTTCCAAAAGATGCAACTCTTCAAAAGAACTTTGAGGCATTGTTTACGTTAAAGAATCTTTAATTGAGCAGCATAGCTTCAGCACGTACATAGCTGAAGCCAAAATCTGAATTCTCCTCCCCTAAAAACATAGTATCAAAGCACAATTCCCTCCTCCAATTAACAGTCATAAATCACATCCCCCAATTAGTTTGAAATGCCAACTTTCCCTCCAGTTTCATAACCCGGCCATTTCTTATCTTCTCTTATTTCAAACAACCTTGAAGAATACTCTACGGCGATATTGTTATGTCTAACTAATCCCCATACACATTATTCCCCCTCCCCCCCGTCACCATCTAATTCTAACTCTAAAAGTAATACACAGGTTAAAGAGAAAATGGCTGCATCTTCATATATTGTCAAAGCAAGACCATCCGATGTTAGCAGCGTTGACCTAAGAACTCTAAGCTTATGACACACTTAACTCCACCTGCTCTACTCTTACAAATATATTCAAACTGATTTGTGCCATTACTGGGTAATTTATTAGCAGGGATGGCTGATGGATGGATTTTCTGTGTCAGAAATGAGGTAGACACAGTGAAGAACAAGTGTACACTTGGAATACTGCATCCAGTTTTGGTCACCACGATGTAAAAAAGATGTTGAGACTCTAGAAAGAGTACAGAGAAGAGCAACAAAGATGATTAGGGGACTGGAGGCCAAAGCATATAAAGAACGGCTGCTGGAATTGGGTATGCCTAGTTTAATGAAGAGAAGGACGAGTGGGGACATGATAGCAGTGTTCCAATATCTCAGGGGCTGCCCCAGAGAAGAGGGAGTCAAGCTATTCTCCAAGGCACCTGAAGGCAGGACAAGAAGCAACGGATGGAAACTCATCAAGGAGAGAAGCAACCTAGAACTAAGGAGAAACTTCCTGACAATTAGAACAATTAACCCATGGAACAACCTGCCTCCAGAAGTTGTAGGTGCTCCAACACTGGAAGTTTTTAAGAAGAGACCGGACAGCCATTTGTCTGAAATGGTATAGGGTTTCCTGCCTGAGCAGGGGGTAGGACTAGATGACTTCCAAGGTCCCTTCCATTATTATTATTATTATTATTATTATTATTATTATTATTATTATTATTATTATTATTATTATTATTATTATTATTATTATTGTTGTTGTTGTTGTTGTTGTTGTTGTTGTTGTTGTTGTTGTTGTTGTTATTATTAGTATTATGAATGCCACCTTTTCTAAGGCAGAGCTGAAACCTTTCAGATAGTGTAAAGAGGGTGGAATGAGTGATCTATGTCTCACAGTCTCACCAAATTCCACTTATTTTCAAAGCGAGCATGACATGTTATTTTACCAAGGGCAGTGATCAGCTGACCGGATTCTTTTCTTTTGGAGCCAGTCAATACATACACCAGCGGAATAAAAAAGATTTTACCCTTTGTTGTTTAACTGGAAATTTAAATAACTGAAAGCAAAAGGAGAAGAAGGGGATAGCAGAGGATGAGATGGTTAGATCATGTCGTGGACGCACCGAGTATGAATTTGGCCAAATTCCAGGACACAGTGAAAGACTAGGGAGAGAGGGCGGCTGGCGTGCAACTGTCCGTGGGGTTGCAAAGAGATGGACATGACTTAGTGACTGTACAACAAAATATCTTTAAAAGCACGACATAAATACACACCAAACAAAAGGATACACACAACTCTTACAAGCTGTTAGGAGTTCCTTAATAACGACCGTAAGGATGCCCACAGTAAATTTTCACAGTACCTAAAGTTAGGTTCTTTGCACAAGATCCCAGCTTAAAAGCCAGTATCACAATTAAAACCTGGGATCACAAATCATGGCCCTGCCTCTACGGTCATGAGACTGCAAGACCTCACCTCGACTGGAGACACACAGCTCCGTAGTCTGAGACTTTCACAGGCAAGAAAAGCTTTGTGCCACTATCTTTTATCCTTTATTCAGCAACCAAGAGTGAGAAGCAAGCAGGTCAGTGAAGAACGCGCTCTAAGCATCTAGACTTTTTTTAATGGGAAAGAAATCAAAATATGTCGCTAAACATTTCATATTAATAATGGTCTTCTGCTTTGCTCTCAGACAGGGGTCTTCAAACTTGGCCCTTTTATGACTTGTGGACTTCAACTCCCAGAATTCCTCACCCAGGCACGCTGGCTGAGGAATTCTGGGAGTTGAAGTCCATAAGTCACAAAAGGGCCAAGTTTGAAGACCCCTGCTCTCAGACATCAATCTCTAAACTGTGTATCACTGCTGAAATTTTTAGGGCTATTATTTTTTACTAGGAGTGCAAATCTGGGCACAAAAGTACAGAAGCGATCAAGCTTGTTATGAAAGTTTGAATCTAACACCAATCCTTTGATTTGAATGGTCAAGATAGAATGACTCATGATTGGAACTGGATCAATGATCTGAGTTAAGGTGACTTCTAGAACTGCATCAGTAACTTTTCTCCAAAGCCTATTATTATTATTGATGGTCGCACAGTCAGCCAGATGTTCAGATTGGGTTTGGCATTTTTGTCTACCGATTGAGTCCTTCCCAAGGACTTGGGATAGGCAGATGTGGATGTTTAATGGCATTACAGATATCATCGCAGGATGGAAGCGGTTCCCAGTAAGGCCGCTTTTTGCAATTGACTGATGGTGAATTTGTCAATGCCAATGATGGTGTCCAAATGGTGTTCCAGTTGTTTTGGGATTACACCCAAAGCACCTATTACTATTGGTACAACCCTTGCTTGTCTTTGCCACAGTATTTCTATTTCTATTTGTAGGTCTTTGTATTTTGTTATCTTCTCCAGTTCTTTCTATTCTCTTCTGTTGTCTCCAGGCACTGCCACGTCCACTATCCAGACTTTTTTGTCTTTCTTATCGACAATTGTTAAGTCCGGGGTGTTATGTGACAGCTGCCTGTCTGTTTGAATTCTAAAGTCCCAGAGCAATTTAACTTTTTCATTTTCTATGACTTTCTCTATTTTATGGTCCCACCAGTTCTTGCTTGCAGGCAAATGATATTTCTTGCAGATCTTCCAATGCATCATTGTTGCTACTTTATCTTGGCACTGCTTGTAGTCGTCGTCATCGTCATCATCGTCGTCGTCGTCGTCATCATCATCATCATCATCATCATCATCATCATCATCATCATCATTATTATTATTATTATTATTATTATTATTATTATTATTATTACTACTACTACTACTACTACTACTACACCCAGTACATCTTCACATATACTGGGTCCTGGAATTGCATTGTTACTACAGAGATCCCAAATGCGATATTCTAAATATATCAAAAGGAGCAAGTCTGTGTAATTTACTCTATCATTCCTAATGTTGGTTAAAAAAAAATGTAGATGAGTTCTGTGATAGCTCTCCTCAAACTCATTTTCTTTTAACAAGACTTAAAACATCGTTCTTACAGAGAGGGGCTGACAACTTGATGGGAAATATATTGGTTTTGTAAATCTAGTCAAGTCAACACAGAATGAAAGACTCAAGAGCAAAAAAAAAAAGAAAACAAGGGTAATATAAGCATGTACTGATTGGCAGGTGGCTAAAAAAAATATACCATTGGTGTATCTACTCACTCAAAGGTTCAGAGGATCACGTAACTTCTAAGTAGCTGTGCCTGAACATAAGGTTCAAAACAGGAGACCGTTTTGAATGGCAAAGTTCATTCCTGTGTATCTAATTCTGAAAACAAGATATCCCCCATCCCTCAAATTAATTACGCTACATGGTTCTCTAAGTGTCCCAAAGGTGCTTCAGGCTGACTCTGTAAATCGCTCAGAGTGGGCTGTAAAGCACTGTGAAGTGGTATAGAAGTCTACGTGCTATTGCTATTCCTTCCTCCCCTCCCTCCTCCCCTCCTTTCCTTTCTTCCTCCCTTCCTTCACACCCTCCCTTTCCTCCACCTTTCCTCCCTCCCTCTTTTCCTTTATTTACCCCCCTTCCTTCCTTCCTTCCTTCCTTCCTTCCTTCCTTCCTTCCTTCCTTCCTTCCTTCCTTCCTTCCCTTCCTTCCTTCCTCCCTCCCTCCTCCCCTCCTTTCCTTCCTTCCTTCCTTCCTTCCCTTCCTTCCTTCCCTCCCTCCCTCCTTTCCTTCCTTCCTCCCTTCCTTCACACCCTCCCTTTCCTCCACCTTTCCTCCCTCCCTCTTTTCCTTTATTTACCCCCCTTCCTTCCTTCCTTCCTTCCTTCCTTCCTTCCCTTCCTTCCTTCCTCCCTCCCTCCTCCCATCCTTTCCTTCCTTCCTTCCTTCCTTCCCTTCCTTCCCTTCCTTCCCTCCCTCCCTCCCTTCCTTCCGCCATGGTGGTACAGTGGTTAGAATGCAGTATTGCAGGCTAATCTTGCTGACTGTCAGGTGTTCGATCTTGACCGGCTCAAAGTTGACTCAGCCTTTCATCCTTCCGAGGTTGATAAAATGAGGACCCAGATTGTTGGGGGAGGGGCCATAGGCCGACTCTGTAAATCACTTAGAGAAGGCTGTAAAGCACTATGAAGCAGTATAGAAGTCTAACTGCTATTGCAATTGTTATCAGAAATCAAAGGGGGGGGGGGAAGTCAAGAGAGTCCAGTCGCCATTTGGAGAAGCGTCTTTGGATGAGTGAGAATCTCCACAGACATTGTTCTCCAAGATTGCCTGTAGTAGCTTTCTGTGGTCGGAGCATTGCTTCACGGATCTTTGCGCGCAAGCAGTTTCCAACAACTGATACTACATATCCACGTCTGCAAATTTTTATCTTCCACGCTCTGCAGAGTAACGTAACTTTCCTATTATTGTTTGTTCTCCCTGAAGTTGGGCACGACACTATCAGGTGCCCTTTACAGGACAAAGGGACAGTAGGGTATAGTAACGTTTTAAAAACATATCATCTCCTCTTGAGATAATGCTGCAGGTGATGGAAAATTTAAGGACTTTTTTTTAAGGTTAAGGTTTATGTTTTTTGCCACTGCGACAAAGTATACATAATTTATATCTCATTTAAGAACCTAGCAAAGGTGTTTTCCTGAGATAAGGGGGCCTTGCTTCTTATACCTGTTCTTTTTCTTGAAACACAAGGTATACGTGCATTTGCTTTAAAAATAAGTTTATAAACGTTACTTACTATGACATTTGCTAATATTTTAAGGCTTTTTTCTTTGCCTGGAGCCCAGGCCAACAAGTGGCATGCTAAATGGGAATTTTTAGGCACTTTATTTGATGAGCACTAAAGATCAGCCTGCTTCAGATAACCGACGCCCCTTGCTGGGAATGCAACCTATTAGCATGGTTTGTAGATTTAAATTCTATTAAAGTATGAAGCATCATTTATTTATTTATTTATTTATTTTTATTGGACTTATATGCCGCTCCTCTCCGAAGACTCGGAGTGGCTTACAACATATATATAAAACAACAATTTCAATCTAAGTCCAAGCAAAAAATATTTAAAAATAAAACCTTACACATATTCATCAGTCACACAACAATCCACAATCATCCCCAGGCCTGCTGGCAAAGATAGGTTTTAAGATTTTTACGGAAGGCCAGGAGAGTTGGAGAAACGCAGACTTCAGGAGGCAGTTGGTTCCAGAGGGGTGGCGCCACAACAGAGAAGGCCCTCCCCCTAGGGCCCGCCAGACGACATTGTTTCGCTGATGGGACCCAGAGGAGGCCGACCCTGTGCGCTCTCACTGGTCGTAGGGAAGTATGTGGCAGAAGATGGTCCCATAAGTATCCTGGTCCAATGCCATAAAGGGCTTTATAGGTAATGACCAACACTTTGAATTGCGCTCGGAGACCGATAGGCAGCCAATGCAGCATGCGGAGAGTTGGTGAAATGTGGGCACGACGTGGAAGGCCCACAATTGCTCGCGCAGCTGCATTTTGCACTAATTGTAGTCTCCGAACACTCTTCAAGGGTAGCCCCATGTAGAGAGCGTTGCAGTAGTCGATCCTCGAGGTGACAAGGGCATGTGTGACCGTGAGGAGAGACTCCCGATCCAAATAAGGGCGCAACTGGTGCACCAGGCGAACCTGGGCAAATGCCCCCCTCGCCACAGCCGATAAATGATGTTCCAATGTCAGCTGTGGATCGAGGAGGACTCCCAAGTTGCGGACCTTCTCTGAGGGGTTTATGGATTCACCCCCCAGAGTAATGGAAGGACAGATTGAAGTGTCCTTGGGAGGCATCACCCACAGCCACTCTGTCTTGTCAGGGTTGAGCCTTAATCTGTTAACGCCCATCCAGACCTTCACAGCCTCCATTTACTACTCAAGCATGCTAGGTGCTGCCAGAAAGCATAAATGGAAACATCTAACATGCAGGAAAACCTGCTTCATTGCTTATTGCTGGGTTGTTTTTTTTCTTTCGCAGAAGTTGGAAACCTGTACTTGAAAAGTATTGAAACCTAATGATGGGGAAGAACTAATTTAACATATCTCTGAATCAGATCAGTGAAATGCTCTGTTTTGGAAAGGAGAGAGAACTTTCATCTGAATTTTGCCCCAAACCTGTCTGAATGTTCATCCTTCGAGTTCCACTCAGTCCAACGATCATTGGGTTTTCAACGCTTTCCTGCATCTCACATTTACTGCAAGGAGTATGGGTTCTCCACCACCACACAGCAAAATTTACATTCACCTCCTTAAGCAAGAAACCTTAACATCTCCACAAGGATTCCTTGTGCATTTGTCCATAACTATGTTCAACAGTCAGGGGACATCATACATCCTCGTCTTACTGTTTGGTAGTGAACCATTTCCTAAGCATAACAGTTAATTTCGTACGCTTTACTTCCATCACATAATGGTCTCGCGGCTTTCAGCAGCAATCTTCAACTCCATATTCGCAGAAAACATTATGTCGTTCAAACCTTAGCGAGCATTCTCTTTATTGTGTGTTTTCCCTACCTCAGGGAAAAGGACAACACAGTTTATTTTTAAAATTCTAAAATTTTAAAATCCCTCAATTATCTGATGAACAAAAATAAAATGTAGCCTACAGACCTCCTGTCCAGTGAAAATTGTTCCTTATTTTCCCTGGTTGTCTCATTATCTTATGTAACTGGGGGGGGTGATGGCTGAGTGGCTAAAGATTTAACATAAGCTATATTGGCATTTTTTTTTACTATGGGCACATTGGCATTCATTAAAATGAAATTCTGTTGCCTAGTCTCAAAAGTATACACATACATAACACACATATAAACATGCTGTATACAACATATGTATAAAGCTACATCCTTATGTATAAATAACATATAAATATTAATCACAGTCCACAATAACTAGAATTATCCACAACAACCACTGTCTACAACAACTAGAAACAAAGTAAGTCATAACTAGCAGCCAGCATGGGTTTGTTAAAAACAGATCATGCCAAACCAATCTTATCTCATTCTTCAATAAAGTGACCAAGCTAGTAGACCAGCCAAATGCAGTGGACATAGCATACTTAGATTTCAGTAAGGCATTTGACAAAGTAAACCACAACCTACTAATTGGGAAGCTAGAAAAAGGTGGGATAGAGAACATCACCACCAGATGGATCTGTAACTGGCTGACAAACCATACTCAACAAGTAGTCCTCAACGGCACTACATCCACATGGAGAGAAGTAAGCAGTGGAGTACTACAAGGCTCCATCTTAGGTCCAATATCTTCATTAGTGACTTAGATGAAGGAATTAAAGGGGAATTTGCAGATGATATCAACCTGTCAGGAATAGCCAACACCCCAGAAGGCAAAGTCAGGATCCAAAAAGATCTTGAGAAACTTGAACAATGGGCCCTATCCAACAAAATGAGTTTCAACATGGAGAAAAGCAAAGTCTTACACTTACTCAGGAAAAACCAAAGGCACGAATACAGATTGGGTGAGACCTGGCTTAAAAATGGAACGATGAGAGGGATCTTGGAATCCTAGTGGACGATCACTTGACTATGAGCCAGCAGTGTGCAGCAGCAACCAAAAAAGAGAATACAATCCTGAGTTGTATAAACAGAGGCATAGAATCAAGATCATGCAAAGTACTAATACTGCTTTACAAAGCCCTAGTAAGCAGGTCTGGAACACTGCAGCCAATTTTGGTCACCATATCACAAAAAAGATGTTGAGAGTTTGGAAAAAAATTCAGAGAAGAGCAACTAAGATGATCAAAGGCCTGGAGGCTAAAACATACAAAGAATGGCTGCAGGACTTTGGTTTGGCTAGTCTAAAGAAAAGAAGAAATAGGGGACACATGATAGCAGTATTCTAGTATCTGAGGGGCACCAGAAGGAAGGATGAGAAACAATGATTGGAAGCTAACCAAAGAGACAAGCAACCTGGAATTAAGGAGAAACTTCTTGACAGTGAGGACAATCAACCAGTGGAACAGCTTAGCCCCAGAAATCACGGGTGCTCCATCACTGGAGATTTTTAAGAGGAGACTGGACATTCACCTGTCTGAGATGCTATAGGTTCTCCTGCTTGAGCAGGGGGCTGGACTAGAAGGCCTCCAGGGTCCCTTCCAGCTTCTATTCTATTCTAAATTCTAAATGCCATTGTGACTTCGAACAATCACTAAATAAATGATTGTAAGTTGAGGACTTCATCTATTCCCATCTTAATCAATCTCTTGGAATCTAAAATTAGAGTATAAATGAAATAATCAATGATCAACTGCAAAAAAAAAAAAAAGAGAGAGAGAGATCTACAATCCTTGTGTCCAGTCATCCATTGTAACAGATGGAATGTCAAATGAAGTACATTTTGCTTTGGTTTTTACGCCAAGCTGCAGTAGCTTGGAAGTACTTTGTTGGGTTTTTAATTAATTTTCATAATGCAAAGTTTTGCCAGTCTTAGGCATATCCGAGCGCAGATGTTGCGCAGATGTTCCTATTGAGTGATATTTTCTAATATAAAGCCATTTAATTTCTTACCTTCACTTGGCATGGAAAGTTTTTTTTTTTTTCCCTTTTCTGCCTAATGCAATCACTCTGCTGGTTGCGCAGCTTTCAGGAATGTTAAAAAAAAAATTACAGATCTCTGAAATGTGAATTTGATGGCATTATGGCATTTCTTGAACCCCTAAAGTGCTTTAAGCAGGTCTAAAAATATGTAGCATTGTGAAGGATGCTATTTTTGTCGAATGTCAGAACTATGAAACAGGAAAATAAAAGCTCCTTAAGCTTGATTCCCCTATGGAAAAATCTAGAAATTTCAGAAATATTGCCAGTTGCCTTAATGTTTTCAATAATCATTAGAAGTAGATAATTAATGATTGGGTATAATTAAGTCATCGACAGACCGTAAAGTCTTTGTGGCTTCTTTGATAGATTCCAATCCTGTCCTTTGATTTATCCTTGCCTCTATTATTTCTCTGCAACTGAAGGCAGTGAATATTATATATCTAGGCATAGGAAAATGTATTTCAATTAATTGAAAAAAAAAACAGAACAAAGTCTTTTGAGCTCTGAGGCTGGAGTTTGGAGCAAAACCAAACTCAAGAAACAAAGGAAGGAAATCAACTGTGGTTCTCTGCATTTTATTATCCTTCGTTCAGTTTCATGCTGATTTCTCTGTCTCTTTGGGCTCCTTACCAGAAACATTTGTGTAGAATCGCACTCTTATTGCCATATGGATCCAGATCCAAGAAAATCTGAGGTTATGTACTATTTTGGGTAAAAGAATTATTCCACAATTACCACATGGAATTTTATAAGGCTTCAACATGACCTGAATTTGGGAAAAGAAAAAAAAAACGAGTTAGAAACAGCAATATCTTTCCTGGAACAAAGCTGAAATAAAGAGATGCTTTGGTTTGGGGAACTAAGAAGCCAGCGTGAATTGCTGAAACACTGAAACAAGGTTTTTTTTTTCAGCTCGGTGTGTGTGTGTGTGTGTGTGTGTTCCTGCTTCTTTTCAGCATGTAAAGTTACATTTTGATGCCAATAGATAACCTTTATT
Source organism: Bothrops alternatus (assembly GCA_034064705.1). NCBI lineage: Eukaryota > Metazoa > Chordata > Lepidosauria > Squamata > Viperidae > Bothrops > Bothrops alternatus. Next base: position 27,011 of record JARGCV010000238.1, read on the forward strand.
GTCATGTTTTCCTGTGGGCGGAACGGCGCACATTAAAAATAAAATTTAGTTGCTTCCTCTCAAAGTGTACACATACACAACACACATTTAAAACATACTATACACAACATATGTATAGACCTACACCCTTACATATAAGTAACATATAAATATGAATCACTGTCCATCTTGAATACATAACGGAAGGAGAAATCTTTAGAGTTCACAAGGTGACACTGTATGGGACAAAGCTGTATATTCTGCTTCGGATACCACAGAGCCCTCCCCACTCCCAGAAGGGGGTAACAAGAAAAACAGGTCGTGAAGAGGATGTGTCATGTCCCAGACAATCTTACGGACCCTGCTTAAGCAACGCTTATGTGCTATGTGCTGGGTGGGAGGGAGGGAACTGCCAATGATCTTTTCTGCCGTCCTCACCACTCTCTGCCTTCCTGTCTGAAGCAGTGATTCTTCCAAACCAGACTGTGATGCTGTATGACAGGATGCTCTCAACCGTCCCTCTGTAGAAAGTGGTAAGGACAGGGGAAGGAAGATGTGCTTTTCTCATGGATTGGGAGTTGGGGACCCCTGCTCTGGACAAGTTCAAATCACCAGGATCAGATGGATTACATCCCAGGGTTCTCAAGGAACTGGCAGACGTGACCTCAGAACCACCAAAGCATATCTTTCAAAGAACCTGGAGCCCCAGGGGAACCACCAGAGGACTGGAAAAGAGCTGACATAGTTCCCATCTTCAAAAAAGGAGGAAAAAATGGATCCAGGAAACTATACACCTTCCAGTCTGCCATTAGTTCCTGGGAAGGTCAGTACCTGGGAAGACCAATACCCAGTGGTCATCCATTTTCGTGCATCCCAAACTGTATTTGTGTGGATTATCATTGCATCACTTCAAAGAAATTGTTTGTTTTCTCTTTCTTTCTTTCTTTCTTTCTTTCTTTCTTTCTTTCTTTCTTTCTTTCTTTCTTTCTTTCTTTCTTTCTTTCTTTCTTTCTTTCTTTCACTCATTCCTTTCTTTATTTCCCCCCCTTTTGCCTCCAGTAAAGATCAATAGGCTGATTGGATCTGAGTGATTAAATCAAGAGTGATACCTTTCGTGCAAATATTATCCTTAATTGTGTACAAATATCCATGTTACCATTTCTATACTTTCCGGTGAATTTATTATTTATTTATTACTTGAACTTATATGCCGCCCTTCTCCTAAGACCCAGGGAAGCTTACAAACAATACAATAAAATTATAACAATAAAATTAATCACATTCATACAACATACAAGCACAGTCAGCTCACATTTGCTGATGGAGTCTAGTGATAGACTCATTTATTACTGAAAATAAACTTTGATGGGAGATGTACCTGCACATAAAAATGTTCCTATATTTGCATGAAGTAATCTTTCCTCCACTCCAGCATATATTTTTTTTCATAACGTTCCAGTGTTTTTCTAAACTTTATTCTGCTTTTGTACCAAATACCCTTCTAGTTCCTCATACTTTTTAGGCAGAGATCAATCAAAAATAAATGAAACAAAAGATTAATCAAATCCCTATGAAGGTCATGTAATAATAATAGCCGATTAATCTATTTATCTGGTATTGATCACTGTGAATGACAATAAGGCTGAAAAGGTCTTTAACATATATGAATTTCACATAAGAATTTCTCTTTTAAAGCAGCTGCAAGTAAACAATACGTAAGGGGTACAATTTTAATCTGTTTTAAAATTCCGTACTTTCTGCCACCTGTGGAAACAAGGAACAATCATCACTTCAATAATGGTAGAAAAAAGCTTTTTAAAAAAACAGGAATCAAACTATGATGGCAATGATGATGATGATGATTGAAAATTGGTTCCCTGAGCAGTTTGGAAGAATATTGTTAGTCACAAAGAAGCAGTAAATTTACTGTACCGAACACATAATTGAGAACAGTTTGAACAGCCTTCAAACTTCATAAGTGCAAAATGTACTGAAAGCTTTTAAAATATTCCCAAGCAGCATTTTGATAGTTTTTCAGGGGGACCATTAGTGAGATGGAAGTTAGGCACAGATTTAATTCCCCACAAGTATGGGATTTGACTACTGTAAATTGTCATAATTTAAGAATGGAATAATATGTTGGTTCTCGACATTTTCTTTACCACAGACCCCCTTTAAATATCTTTTGTGGCCATGGACCAAGACTTAAGATTTAAATCATAACTTTTCTTCCAGCCTTCACAGAAACTTTCTCGTGACACAAGGCCTCTCAGCCATCTGTGGACTACAGGATGAGAACCACTGGAATAACAATTTCTTATTTATATTGATAATAGGACAGGAAGATCCCATCATGGGATGGTGGACTTAATTGTATTAGTCTGAAACCAAAGTCCTTAGTTGTTGTTAGTTGCGAAGTTGTGTCCGACCCATCGAGCCCCCATGGACAACGTTCCTCAGGTCTTCCTGTCCTCTACCATCTCCTGGAGTCCATTGAGCTCACGCCTGCTGCTTCAGTGACTCCATCTGGCCACCTCGTTCTCCGTCATCCCCTTCTTCTCTTGCCCTCAATCTTTTCCAGCATGATGCTCTTCTCCAGTGAGTCCTTCCTTCTCATTAGGTGGCCAAAGTACTTGAGTTCAGCTTCAGGATTTGGCCTTCTAGAGAGTCTTTTACTGTTGGCTAATAGATAGGGTATCTTTGAATGACCAGTGATGACCGGGAAAAGTACATTCAGGCCTAGGACTGACTCTACAGAATCAGGAAGATGACCTTGATTGAGATATGGAAGAGCTGAGTCCTAGACAACAGGGTTAAAGCATTTCTAAGTCCAGAATGTCCATTTGGAAGAGACACCTCCCTAATTCACCCAGCTATAAGAAGGCGTTGTAGAACACAATGAGACTCGCAAGATTCTTTTTATCGTAGCAAAATCGAAAGAAAAGGACTTTTAGTGGCATTGATTTTCTGGTCTCGTCGACCCAGTGGAGTTGACTCTGACTTTACTCACCCAAGCTGATCGTTGGATCTTCCTGGATAGAAAGAAAAAGAACTAAATGGTTTCCTACTCCAGGGAAAAGTGGCTTGAGCGTTTTCTGGAAACTGCAGTCTGTTTTACAGGCTTCGTTGTTCCTCACTTCTGATTTTTTCGGCTTCTTATAGATTCCTGAACTTCGTCATACTTCAGGCTATGTCTCATATCAGAGATATTAGATATTAAAGATTTTGGTACTTGAGTCCTATTATATATCATCTTCCTCCTCCTCCTCCTCCTCCTCCTCCTCCTCCTCCTCCTCTTCTTCTTCTTCTTCTTCTTCTTCTTCTCTTCTTCTTCTTCTTCTTCTTCTTCTTCTTCTTCTTCTTTTTCTTCTCCTTCTCCTTCTCCTTCTCCTTCTCCATCTCCTTCTCCTTCTCCTTCTCCTTCTCCTTCTCCTTCTCCTTCTCCTTCTCCTTCTCCTTCTCCTTCCTCCTCTCCTCCTCCTCCTCCTCCTCCTCTTCTTCTTCTTCTTCTTCTTCTTCTTCTTCTTCTTCTTCTCTTCTTCTCTTCTTCTTCTTCTTTCTTCTTCTTCTTCTTCTCTTCTTCGTCTTCGTCTTCTTCTTCCTCCTGCTCCTGCTCCTGCTCCTGCTCCTGCTCCTGCTCCTCCTCCTCCTCCTCCTCCTCCTCCTCTCTCCTCCTCCTCCTCTCCTCTCTTCTTCTTCTTCTTCTTCTTCTTCTTCTTCTTCTTCTTTCTTCTTCTTCTTCTTCTTTCTTCTTCTTCTTCTTCTTCTCTTCTCCTCCTCCTCCTCCTCCTCCTCCTCCTCCTCCTTCTCCTGCTGTGTTTTGACTGGCAGTTCATTCTTTCTAATGGTGTAATAAGCAACAAACGTCTATGCTGACATAATTCCTTTCCCCAGACATTATTTTAAAATTAATCAAGTGGCCTTTAGGTCATCTAAGGTACAACTGAACAGAGTGGCTGCAGAAATGCTACATCGTTAACTGGTCAGAAAAATAAAATTGCAATTTGGATGCAGTTCTCACCCATGATGTCTGCCGTTCATTTGACCTATTTGCTTTTGGGGTGAGTTTCAGCTTTCCCTGCTCTTCTGCTCCGCGTTCCAGCCTTGCCCTTCCTTTGATCTGAGTCAAAGCAAAGACAGTTTCCTTTTGCAGTAATTTCCATTCTGGGATCCTTACAATTCACTCTTCAATCTTGTAACGCGTAGGAGCTTAGTGTAATAAATGAGGCAATTTAGCAATCTGAAAGAATCCTAGAGTGAAAACTGATTGCTTTTCATTACATGATTTTATTCCCGTGTAGGTTTTCTGCACTCCTTTTGTGAATTCCTCTTAAGTGCATTTCAACAGTTCCACCTAGACTGAATGACTTTTGGCCTGCGTTGCAAACCCAGGTGATGTGCAAGGATGCAAATAGTCCCAGATGAGCAGTGGTGGGATTCAGCCAGTTTGCACCACTTTGGCACAACCGGTAGCTAATTTTTTTGTCGCCCAGGCCCAGAATGGACTTCCAGAAGTGGCATCCACACAGAGAACCGGTTGTTCACCTATTTGAATCCCACCACTGCAGATTAGGCTTAGGAAACAGGATCTGGGCATTTGGCTCTGCTAGTTATCAGGAACACAAAACGTCTTGGAAGTTCGGGAAACTTAAAGCAGTGTTTTAAGGGGAACTTTACTTTGCAGATTATAAACATGAAGTTATTAAGGCCTAAAACAAAGAACACCAGTTGAAATTTCAAAACTGTTGTGGTGTATTTTCTTGACTTTATTGGAGTGCATGTCTATGGAGATTCTCAACCATCCAGGTCGTGGTTGTTCCAAAGTTGTTTTTCAAAAAGCAACTGGGCTTTCTTGATTTTTTTTTTCTTGAAAAGAAAAAGAAAGAAAGTTCTGTTGACTTTTGAAAAGCAGAATAGCAGAATAACAGAGTTGGAAGGGGCCTTGAAGGTCTTCTAGTCCAACCCCCTGTTCAGGCAGGAAACCCTACACCGTGTCAGACAAATGTTTGTCCAATCTCTTAAAAACCTCCAGTGTTGGAGCACCCACAACTTCTGGAGGCAAGTTGTTCCACTGTTTAATGATTCTAACTGTCAGGAATTTTTTCCATAGTTCCTGGTTGGTTCTCTTCTTTGCTAGTTTCTATCCATTGCTTCTTGTCCTGCCTTCAAGTGCTTTGGAGAATAGCTTGAGCCCCTCTTCTTTGTAGGAGCCCCTCAAATATTGCAACACTACTATCAAATCACCCCTCGTTCTTCTTTTCATTAAACTAGACCAGAGGTAGGCCACCTTGGCTCTTTTGTGACTGGTGGACTTCAACTCCCAGAATTCCTGAGCCAGCCATGCTGAGGAGAAAGGGAGAGGTTTCCAAGCTGAGCCAGGCTGGCTCAGGAATTCTGGGAGTTGAAGTCCACCAGTCATAAAGCGGCCTAGGCCAGAGGTAGGCCACCTTGGCTCTTTTATGACCCGTGGACTTCAACTCCCAGAATTCCTGAGCCAGCCATGCTGAGGAGAAAGGGAGTGGTTTCCATGCTGAGCCATGCTGGCTCAGAAGAAATTCTGGGAGTTGAAGTCCACCAGTCATAAAAGAGCCAAGCTTGCCTACCCCTGAACTAGACATATCCAATTCTTGCAACTATTCTTTAGCCTTCAGCCCTCTAAACATCTTTGCTGCTCTTTTCTGCCCTCTTTCCAGATTCTCAAAGTATTTTTTTTACACCGTGGCAACCAAAATACACTTGAAACTTGCAAGGCTCTAGGTGATCAAGACCGCCATGAACCTTGGGCTATATGGAGAGAAATTAGATAGCAAAAGGCAAACCCAGGGACTATCCTTGGCTTATTCTTCCCTATTTTGCTCCATCTGTTTAGATCCGGCTTGTTTCAACAATTTCAGAAAAGCTACCAAAGGAGAATGAATGAAATGCTTACACTGGCTAAGGTAAGCACGTGAAGTGGTAACTTATTTAAGAACAACAATCTCAAGGGGGGAATTTGCTTCTACCGGCAACACTAATGCTACGAATGAAGAAATGCTCTGTTGCTGATAGGGAGCTATTATGCTGAACCTGTACTTGAAAAGATTCAGCCAGACAGCAGTCAAGCATCACTGCTTTTGATCCTGTGCCATGGAAGCCAGCAAAGCTGCTTTACTCAGAACTCTGAAATTCACCCAAGCAGAGAAGAGGAGAAAAACAGAAAAGCAGAAAGTACATCCCAGCTGAAGCGTCCAATCAAATAAAATCATTTTTGGTGTATGTGAAGCTAGGAGGCGGATGAACCTTGTCAGTAGTAATGCCACAGATCAGACGCAAGCCTATCAATACCGGCTCTTGTAGTCCCACACTCTGAAGGTGTCCTATTGATTTAGTGGGGAGAAGCTCCCAAGTCTACTTAGCAGCCAGTCAACTATTCTGTACCTCCACAGCAGAGTTTTCTTCCAAAGTATACCTGTTGAGTTCTATAAAGGAAATTGTGTAGAATAGAATAGAGTAGAGTAGAGTAGAGTAGAGTAGAGTAGAGTAGAGTAGAGTAGAGTAGAGTAGAGTAGAGTAGAGTAGAGTAGAGTAGAGTAGAGTAGAGTAGAGTAGCATAGAATAATGGAACAGAACACATTAGAAAAGAATAGAGTAAAGTAGAGTAGAATGATGGAACAGAACACATTAGAATAGAATAGAATAGAATAGAATAGAATAGAATAGAATAGAATAGAATAGAATAGAATAGAATAGAATAGAATAGAATAATGGAACACATTAGAAAAGAATAGAGTAGAGTAGAGTTGAGTAGAGTAGGGTAGAATAATGGAACACATTAGAAAAGAATAGAGTAGAGTAGAGTAGAGTAGCGTAGAATAATGGAACACATTAGAAAAGAATAGAGTAGAGTAGAGTAGAGTAGAGTAGAATGTTGGAACAGAACACATTAGAATAGAATGGAATAGAATAGAATAGAATAGAATAGAATAGAGTAGAGTAGAGTAGAGTAGAGTAGAGTAGAGTAGAGTAAGTAGAGTAGAGTAGAGTAGAGTAGAATAATGGAACACATTAGAAAAGAGTAGAGTAGAGTAGAGTAGAGTAGAGTAGAGTAGAATAGAGTAGAGTAGAGTAGCGTAGAATACATTAGAAAAGAATAGAGTAGAGTAGAGTAGAGTAGAGTAGAGTAGAGTAGAGTAGAATAGAGTAGAGTAGAGTAGAATAATGGAACAGAACACATTAGAATAGAATAGAATAGAATAGGATAGGATAGGATAGGATAGGATAGAATAGAATAGAATAGAATAGAATAGAATAGAATAGAATAGAATAGAATAGAATAGAATAGAATAGAATAGAATAGGCAGGGCAAGAAGCAACAGATGGAAACTTATCAAGGATAAAGCAATCTAGAACTAAAGAGAAATTTCCTGACAGTGAGAACAATAAATGAATGGAATAGCTTGCCTTCAGAAGTTGTGGGTGCCCCATCCCTGAAAGTTTTTAAGAAGAGATTGGACAGCCATTTATCTGACAAAGTATAGGGTCTCCTGTTTGAGCAGGGGGTTGGACTAGAAGATCTCCAAGGTCCCTCCCGACTCTGTTATTCTCTTATTCTGGTCTCCAGACTCTTCTAAATGCAAACGTATCCAAGAAAAAGAGCTAGAAAATGGCATGAATTGTCAGGAGAAGCAAGAAAGTGAAGAGGTGCTAAGGATCCGAAGGCACAGATCTGGGACCAGATGCAATCATAAGCATGAAAAATAGGATTCTGAGAGATGTCAAGAAAATAGAAATGGAAATTAAGGGAGGCTTTTAGTACTGAGTCAATTATTATTATTATTTTTTTAAAAAAGAACAGAATTGGAATCTTCTAGAGAACAGAGAGCGTCTATTCCGAAGAGTAAAGAGGTGAGGAAAAGAAATGTAGATGAGTTTGGAGAGAGAGAGAAAACTCTGATGCACGGAGGCACACAGGCACAAGGGAAGAATTAGAAGCGCAAAAGCAGTTTTGCTTAGAGGCAAAAGGAGAAAGGGGAAAAAGGAATCATTAGCCTACTTAAGAGACAGCCGAAGGAAATAAAGAAAAGTCAGAGGCAAAATTTCAAGTTAAGGGAGAGAGGAGCCCATTCAAGAGCAAGTAAGAGCGATAAAAGAGAAAGAACACATTTCTTTGCAGCTTAATGGGGGAGAAGATAAGTTTGGGGTACATATGGATTTAGGAGTACAGTACTAACATAGATAAAGACTGGTGATTTCATCAATAGGGAGATTGCCCAGTGAATCAGCTTGGGGAGAATTTAAGTTCCAAAGGGTGAAGAGAAGAAGTAGAGTAGATTTAGATGGCCAAGATGGAAGGAAGTTCATCCTGGAAGGAACAAGTAAAACCATGATTAGATTAGATGATCAACCAGTAGAACAGCTTGCCCCCAGAAATCGTGGGCACTCTATCACTTGAGATTTTTAAGAACAGACTAGATATTCACCTATCTGAAATGGTATAGGTTCTCCTGCTTGAGCAGGGGGCTGGACTAGAAGACCTCCAAGGTCCCTTCCAGCTCTATTCTATTCTATTCTATTCTATTCTATTCTATTCTATTCTATTCTATTCTATTCTATTCTATTCTATTCTATTCTATTCTATTCTACTCTACTCTATTCTATTCCATTCCATTCCATTCTATTTTTCTATTCTATTCTATTCTATTCTATTCTATTCTATTCTATTCTATTCTATTCTATTCTATTCTATTCTATTCTATTCTATTCTATTCTATTCTATTCCATTCCCTTCCCTTCCCTTCCCTTCTCTTCTCTTCTCTTCTCTTCTCTTCTCTTCTCTTCTCTTCTCTTCTCTTCTCTTCTCTTCTCTTCTCTTCTCTTCTCTTCTCTTCTCTTCTCTTCTCTTCTTATTCTGTTCCACATTCTCTTCTCTTCTCTTCTCTTCTCTTCTCTTCTCTTCTCTTCTCTTCTCTTCTCTTCTCTTCTCTTCTCTTCTCTTCTCTTCTCTTCTCTTCTCTTCTCTTCTCTTCTCTTCTCTTCTCTTCTCTTCTCTTCTCTTCTCTTCTCTTCCAGTGTCGCTGCATGTCAGGGAACTTATGTCTCTGTTGTTCAGAGACAGTTGCATACCGGTAGCTGTTGCAGTTGTACTTTTGTGAATACTAATGTTCTTGCTAGGGGGTGCTCAAGGAACAAAGCCTTCCAACAGGAAGTTAGATCAACCAATCCACATGCAGGGTGTGCATCTCCACCCAACACGTATTTGAGATTTGGGAGGTGTGCCTGTTGATCCATCTGCAACTATCTGCAATCTACGCTTCCCCATCCATCAAAGTCTAGACACATTTGTGGCCTAGTCTAAATCAATCTTAAACCATCACAAAGGGTGAGAACTTTAACATGAAAATTTGGGAGAGAGAGCGGTTTGCCATGAACACTTGGCCCAGGGAATTTGGTTGAAATAGATATAATTTTCAAATGACTGTAATTTTAGGGAAACTATTGGATATATTGTTAATGACTTGCTGGATCTGAGCCAGGTTCTCTGCAGGGCATAGAGCCTGTCATCCCATGGAGTTCGTTGATGTTTGAAGTTATTTTTCTACTTGTGTGACACTGCTGGCACATCTGTGCATTCAATCGTGTTTTTTTTTCTATAGCAACAGCAAAAAAAAATCTGTTCTTGTCTTTTCATCAGTGGAAGCTGGATATTTTTCTTATTGGATTCATAGAGAGAAGAAGGGAAATTGTCCCTAAGAGTCCCATTGTTGGTTAAACATTTGTCAGCAGATTGTTTAAAATGAATTTGTTAGGATCCAGGGAGAAAAAGCTTGCTTAGGAGATCACTTGGTGTGCCAGCTCACAAGTAGGCCCAGCTACTCTGCTAAAACAGGAGCTACAAGGAGAAAGAAAAGATGTGTTTTTTTTCCCAATCTTTTTTATTATTTTTTTCCCAATATATGTTAATTTTTCCAATCAACAAGTTGTCTGAAATTTGCTAATCTAATACATGTTCAATTCCTAATCCTTCCTTCTTTTCTCTAACCAAGAGTAAAATAAATTCCAAATTTGATAATAGTCTGTATCTTCTTCGTCTTTCAGCCTCATGGTTAATCTGTCCATCTCTGCACATTCCAAAAATCTTCAGAAAGAAAAGATGTTGTATCTGTGGTGTGATAAGTGAAAATCTATGATGTGTGGGATGTGTGTAGCCCACCCAGGAGCAAGGGTGAAGGATGAGGCCCTTTGAAAAGCATCTTTGGATGATCATGACCTGAATGGTTGAGAATCTCCATAGATGTAGGGCGTTAATGACTGGTTGTATTAAATATGTGATGTGAACAAGATCATTGTACCCATAATCCGATCAGTTACTGAAATACTGATAGAACCAAGGATAATCATGTGTAGTCTGCAAAAAAAAAAAAAGAAGAAGAAGAAGAAAAAAGCTGGATGCCCAGCATTTCTTAGACAGCTAAGAGAAACATAAAACCTCAAAGCAGGTCAGCTATGATAAAAATTCTATGGAGATACTCAGTGATCCAGGTCTGGGTTGTCCCAAAGCTGCTTGTTCAGGAGCTTACTGGACTTTCTTGTTTTTCTTTGAAAACATTTTGCTTCTCATAGAATCATAGAATCATAGAATCGTAGAGTTGGAAGGGACCTCCCGGGTCATCGAGTCCAACCCCCTGCTCGAGGCAGGATTCCCTAAACCATCCCAGACAGATGGCCGTCCAGTCTCTGCTTGAAGACCTCCATCGAAGGGGAGCTCACCACCTCCCGTGGCAACCTGTTCCACTGGTTGATCACCCTTACTGTTAGAAATTTTTTTCTAACCTCCAATCTGAATCTTTTCCCCTGCAGTTTCATCCCATTGTTTCTAGTCCTTCCTTGAGCAAGTGAGAACAGGGCTGATCCCTCTGCTCTATGACAGCCCTTCAGGTATTTATAGACAGCTATCATGTCTCCTCTCAGTCTTCTTTTCTGTAGACTAAACATTCCTAATTCCTTTAACCGTTCCTCATAGGACATGGTTTGTAGACCATTCACCATCTTGGTAGCTCTCCTTTGAACCTGCTCCAGTTTGTCAGTGTCTTCCTTGAACTGGGGTGACCAGAACTGTACACAGTACTCCACGTGAGGTCGGACCAAGGTAGAGTAGAGGGGAATAAGGGGGAATAATAACTGTGACAAACAATAATAACTTCTCATTCAAGAAGCTTCATCAGTTCCGACTGGATGGTGGGGAATGGAAGGATTTATATTCCTTGCAGAGTGCTGGTCATTTGCCTCCTTTTAGAGAGTCGTTGAGGCCACTTGGGGGTTAGTCTGCATCTTTATCCCCAACAACCTGCACCTGTCTTCAACAGTGAAAGGGAGACAGGGCAAAAAACATCCTGAAGCCACGAAGCTTCCACGCCCATTTGCGCTACTCAGGTGACCCTGAGGACACAGACTAACCTCCAAGTGGTCTCAGCGATTCTCTAAAAGGATGCAAATGACCAGCTCTCTGCAAGGAGTATAAATCCTTCCATTCCCTACCCTCCATCAGAGCTGAAGAAGCTTCTTGGTTGAGAAGTGGAATGTCTTCAAAGAAAAACAAGAAAGTCCAGTTGCGTCCTGAAAAAAAGCATCCTTGGGTCAACTATGATAGCTCTGTTGATCTGGCATCAGGGGAAAGCATAGAAAGCATGTGAATATGTGTGGATGGCCCCATTATCTTGGGGATAACTTGCAAGGTTGTGGATGCAGAATCGTGGAAGGACAGCAAGGAAAACACCCAATGTCCAAAGTCACCTGGGAACATATGGTGTCTTTAGGGAAACACCAAAAAGGAACATTTTTAGCTATTTCTGGTTTCTCCTTTCTTATCTATGGTGATCCAGCCTTTCTGGGTAAACTCTATCTTATGTGTGCCAGCTTTGGTGCGTGAATTGCTTATGTCATCAAAAAGTGTAAACACAAGGATTTCTTGTCTCGTTCAGAGGGCCCCGTCTTTGTTCAGCTGAATAAACACGTAAAGCTTAAAGGCAACTTCTAGTCTCTTGCATTTGTTCCCAAGCAACACTTCAGATCCTGCAATAACAGCTGGAAAAATAGGAAAACCCAGCAAATTTATTTGGTTTTTTTGTTTGTTTTTCTCACATGGTGCAAATTCACCCAGGCCATCCTCATATGAAATCTGGAATACCAGCAAAAAGGGTCTTCAGGAAGTCAACGCGTTTTTGCAAGATGTAAGGGTGATATAAAGAACTACACATCAATGCTGGGCTGCATTAACAGAGGGATAGAATCAAGATCACGTGAAGTATTAATATCACTTTACAAGGCCTTGGTAAGGCCACACTTGGAATCCTGCATCCAGTTTTGGTCACCACGATGTAAAAAAGATGTTGAGACTCTAGAAAGAGTGCAGAGAAGAGCAACAAAGATGATCAGGGGACTCGAGGCTAAAACATATAAGGAACGGTTGCTGGAATTGGGTATGTCTAGTTTAATGAAGAGAAGGACGAGGTGGGACATGATAGCAGTCTTCCAGTATCTCAGGGGTTGCCACAAAGAAGAGGGAGTCAAGCTATTCTCCAAAGCACCTGAAGGCAGGACATGAAGCAACGGATGGAAACTGATCAAGGAGAGAAGCAACCTAGAACTAAGGAGAAACTTCCTAACAGTTAGAACAATTAACCAGTGGAACAACCTGCTTCCAAAAGCTGTGAATACCCCAACACTGGAAGTTTTTAAGAAGAGACTGAACAGCAATTTGTCTGAAATGGTATAGGGTTTCCTGCCTGAGCAGGGGGTGGACTAGATGACCTCCAAGGTCCCTTCCAACTTTATTACTGTTATTATATTATCATTATCATTATCATTATAATATCAGGCAAGTAGCACCATGATAGATGAAAAAAGAGACAAAAATTTAGGTTTCTGGCTTGATAAATCAAAACTTACCTGCTAGAACCCTCAACTTTCTAATGTTGGACCGTGGGAGATTGATGCACACACAAAAGAAGTGTTAACATGTCCAGTAATGTCAAGTTGGTCCCTTTGTAGCTAAGAGAGTAAAACTTTGTACAGGGGGAAAAAAACCACCCACAATGCTTCTTAGAGTTTAAAATACAGTTGGGGACAGTGCTGTAAAGATGTCAGAGGGAGTTCATAATAATTTGGGGAACAAATTGCTTTGAGATTATGAATCTCACTGGGAAACCAGAAACAGTGCTTGTTCTGTCCAAATTGACATGGTGAGTGAAACTCCAGAAAAATCACTGCCACTTAAAAACAGATCAAAGGCAGAACTTAAAATTGAACTAAACCAAAGGATAATGATTTTGAAACAGCTTTGAGGGAGGGCAATGGAAACCAATTGTAGCAGATCTGTTCCATGTGCTAGCAGGGAGGGGGCTTGGGTGGAGAAAGAAATAAAAAAAAACAGTCATAAGCAATGAAAATGGGCAGGGATCCTTGCCATATATATGAGGAATTGATCTCTTCAAAAGTCTGTTAAGAACTTTGGAATCGTTACAGCGGACAGTAATATAATAGATTTTGGCATATTAGGATGATTAACCTATCGATGTATTGGACTCCATGTCCTTTCTAGAAATGTAACTGCAAAAGTGGAGAAATTCCAGCTACCATCTCTTCTAATGTGATACACATGGGTGTCTTCAGAACTGTATTTTCAGCAATGCTATCTCATAAAGCAAAACTGAATTTATTCCATTGATTACAGGGTAAACACACAAACGACATGCCTGCAAGCATGTTGCAGTAGGCTATTTCATTAAGGCTAGCTCTTGCAAACAGCAATTGGAGGGGTGAATCCATCTTTCAGTGGTACTGTTTGAAGAGTGGGGGGTCAACCTATTCTCCAAAGCACCTGAGGGCAGGACAAGAAGCAATGGATGGAAACTAATCAAGGAGAGAAGCAACCTAGAACTAAGGAGAAACTTCCTGACAGTTAGAACAATTAACCAGTGGAACAACCTGCCTCCAGAAGCGGTGAATGCTCCAACACTGGAAGTTTTTAAGAAGAGACCGGACAGCCATTTGTCCAAAATGGTATAGGGTTTCCTGACTGAGCAGGGGGTTGGACTAGATGACCTCCAAGGTCCCTTCCAACTCTGTTCTTCTGCTAACTCATGCCACATGACCCCAAAAGTTTCTAACCACTTTGGTGCTTATGAGAGACCCTTTCAAACTAAACACAGATAGAAAGAGCGTATCACATAGGATAATGTGTCTCAACTGTGGCAACTCTCAAATGGGTTAGACTTCAAATCCTAGAATACTCCAGCCAGCACGACATAGGAAACTTGAGAAATCCATAATTAGTTTTTAATGATATCGGGAAGAAAAAAATTGCTGTTCAGTGTTATGAACAAGTCTACGCAAGAGAGGCATACAGCAACTGTGTCCTCGGACACAAGGAGACATGGATGCATTAACTTCTGTGGCACGGGGAATTTATTTCCTATTTCTGATATCTGAATATGGCTTACATCTAATTATATATCCCGTGTATTATGCGTGTCTTAATCCAATGTCTATCTTGCTGCATATATTAACTCATCACATAATTATTCCTTGGATAACCTGATTCAGCTACCCTTGGATTTCTCCTCAATGCATAACAAACACAAGTCTCTCTTTTTTTTTTTAACTATTTGACGGTTTGCACTTTGGATTTTGATGTCTGACCTATATATCCCAAACCAGCTGTTTCTAAAATAAGAAGCATCCATTAATTTTTAATTTGTATATTTTGTCAGAGGAAGAAAATACTGAATACATGTATGTATTTCTGTATTTTTTGTTCATGTTTTAACCATATTGTTATTTTTTTCTTTTGAATTCCAAATCCCAGACTAATTTGTTCTTATGTGCACTATGCTATATCTTACACTATACAATCTCTTTTCCTTTCTTCGTTTCCCTCTCCCTCTTTCCTTCTCCCCCTCCCCCTCCCTCTGTCTCCCGCTCTCTCTCCTTCTCTCTCTCCCCCTCTCCTTCTCTCCCTCCCTCTCTGTCTCCCTCTCCCTCCCTTGCTCTCCGTCTCCTCCTCCCTCCCTCCTTTCTAGTGAATATAGAGCGTAGTGCTGTTTTACAAACAATTGTTTTGCAAACAATTCTCCATCACGCACCTGATTGTTGTACCCAACTGAATTAAAGGTTCAGTAGTATTACAGATAGCTAATTTATGTATAGCAAAATTGGAATACAGCCACAATCCTATGCTCAAATATCAATACATTGTTTTTTGGTGGTGGGACCCACTTTATTTTCTATGCGCAGTATGTAGATGATGCTTCTATAGTGTTTGAGAGGACTGAAAAGTTGAACATTTCGTTGCAGTGTTTCCATGGAGTTGTTGGAAAAAATATTGCCCTGTGAGAAACCAATCCAGTGTGAAGGTGTTTTTTCTTTGAAAGAAATCAAGTCCAGTTTAAGGGCGAAGGAAGACCACACACACACACACACACACACACACATATAGCAGAGAAAGAAATATTTTGGGGAATATTAAAAAGGCAGATTATTATATTTCCCCAAAGGAATAATGGAGAAAATCTTAGGCAGAAACTACTCCTCCCCCAAGTCTCTCTGCCACAAGCAGAAAACTAGCTCTGTAGAAATGCAGATTTGATCATCCTTTCAGAAAGATTGGAGCCAGGAAGCTTGGAGCTTATGGGATTAGAAAAACAAAGACCCCCAGAACCCGCAACCCCTCACCCAAAAAATCCAACACAGGACTTAGCCATCAGCCACAGCCACAGGGAAGCAAGACTTGACTCTTAGGACATAATAGGATTAACCCATGACCATCAGAAAGCAAAAAGGGCACACTGTACCTCAGTTCAAAGTTCATGCCACAGGAACAGGAACAACTCCAAACACAAAAGCCCAAGAAGGTATAAAAACCCACCAATCCCAGCACTATGTGATCAGCTGCCCAAGAGCCACATGCTGCTGTGGTTCTGCTCTTCTATAAACAAGAACCTTCTTTCTAAAGCAGTCTCCATTTCATTTATTCCTGGCTTGGTGGACCCTGATGAAAATTTTTCATTCAACAAGGGGAAGGGAGGGAGGGAGGGTGGAAGGAAGGAGGATGGAAGGAAGGAGGGAGGGAGGGAGGGAGGGAGGGAGGAAGATAGTTTGAGATCCTTGAGCTTCCTTCTGTTTATTTTTTGATAATTTGTGGTGGGATACACTAACTTACATTGTCTATGGAGATTCTCAGTCATCCAGGTCATGGTTGTCCCAACGGTGCTTTTTCAAGAGGCAACTGGACTTTGTTTTTCCTTCATAACTGTCGATGAAAAGATGTAAAAAGATGGAGTGCTTATCAGTGTCGGTGGAGAGCACATGGCTTCCTTGGTATTTCAAATGACAAGGTGGACCCAGTGAATATGAATTCAGATGCAAAAACAACTATGAAAATGAGACCTTCTTCAGAATGGATGGAAATGCCGAAGAACATGGTAAAAAACCACATGCAAATTAAATTCGTTTTTATAGAACCCAGCTGGATGACTTTGGATGAGTTCATCTCTCTCTCTCATTCTATTCTATTCTATTCTATTCTATTCTATTCTATTCTATTCTATTCTATTCTATTCTATTCTATTCTATTCTATTCTATTCTATTCTATTCTATTCCAATTCTTCATTTCTCTATTCTATTCTATTCTATTCTATTCTATTCTATTCTATTCTATTCTATTCTATTCTATTCTATTCTATTCTATTCTATTCTATTGCAAAATTCAATTATCAACCGTTTTGCTTAGCAACAGAAATTCTGGTCCCAGTTGCAGGTCTTAAGTCAAGGACTACCCCTACTAGATGTCTTAGTTGCGTGCCACTTGCTACTTCTTAAACTCTGTTTTAAGAGGTTTATAAACTCTTTTGATTATGGATCCATAGCTCATATTTTCTCCTATCCCCTTCCTGGCCCCTCTCCGGGAATAGAGCTGCAGTTGACCAATTTTTTTCCTTGAACTTCATAAAATACTTCAGCCGACTACTGATCAGTAAATCAATAAATGCCAGCTTTTCTAAGGCGTATCTCATCACTAATCCTTCTTACCGAAAAGTGCGGACTGAGGAGAAAGCAACAATGGAAGTTCTCCTGCCTTCCTTTCTGATAGGCGTTTTCAGACAAATGTGTTCTGGGATTCCTTTGACCTCGACTAATGATGTTTGGCCTAATGATGTTCTTGCATAAACTAAGTTTCTGATGGAGATCAGGAATCTAACAGTTTCTTTCTTTCTAATGACTTTCTCATTTGGTATAGTGATTAAAGTGTGGGAAGTGTTATGTGCTCCTGGCCACTTTCCTTCTTGACCAGAGGCGAGCTCACCTGACCAATAACCAGCGAAGACACAGTGAAGGCCTTTTGTTTTGTTTATTGCAATAAGCGGGGAGAGAAGCTATCAAAGCTTGGTTCTCTCCAAAGTTCCAACCCAAAATATCCCCTTCTTTATACAGCCCTGTCCCGGCCGCCACATCCCTCCTCTTTCTCCATTGGCTGAGGTACTATGAGGTTACACTCTTTCCAACCGCCTCCTACGTACCAAATCATACATCACATGTACATTAATAATATAAAATATTAGACATATTCAATTGTTGGTTTTGAGTTCTGGGCCCCTTAGAACAATAGGTTCTTTCCTGTTTTTCAGTTTAGTTAAGTTTTCCTGGCTAGACATTTCCTCTTACAGAGGTTTTTATAGCTTGTCTTCTTCCTTTCCCACTCTAAGACCCAGCTAATTTTTGCCTACATTTTTATCTTACATTTAGGCTATCCTTTCCTGTTTCCCAGCCATTATAGTTTTTTGTACGCTTGTTTGTCCAGGCAGTAAGTTTCCACTGCAGCAAATTCAATTTTAAATTTCTCTTTCAATATTAAATTTTGAAGCCCTTTCCTTTACTTCTATCAAGAATAATCCAGAGAAATAAATATTTTGGGGGATATTAAAAAGGCAGCATATATTTCCCTAAAGGAGTAACGGAGAAGATCTAAAAAAAAGGCAGAAACCAATCCCAGCCCCTCTCCCCCAAGCAGAAACTAGACAGAGACCAGCTTTTAGAAATGCAGATGTAATAATCCATTCAGGAAGGCTGGAGCCAGGGAGCTATTAGGAAGACAAAGACACCTAAAATCTACATACCCTCACCCAAATTCTAAGGACAGGAGACATAATAGGATTAACCCACCAATACCAAAAGGGCACACTAAGACTCAGGTCAAGGTGCATGAGACAGGAAATACAAAGCTTCAAACAGGAACAGGAAACAACCATAATAGCCCCAGAAGGTATAAAAACCCACCATACCCTGCTATATGTGTTCAGTTTTCCCGGAGTTATCTTTCTATCTGGCTCTCCTCTTCAATAAACTGCAACCTTTTTTCTAAAGCAGTCTCCATTTTCATTATTCCCGGCTTGGATTGGACCCTGGTGAAGATTTTTCTTTCCACAAAGGCATCAGGGGTTCCTATGAGTTCTATTCCTGCCTTAAGAAAGAACTGATGACCTTGGGCGAGTCCCCCTCTCTCAGCTCTATAAGGGAGGCAAACAGCTTTTGAAATCTTGGGAAGAAAGCTTTTTAATTACTCTCTACACTCCCATTTTGGAAACAAAACTAAATTAGAAATATCTGTGCTGTAGGCCAGAGAAGTTCCAGAAAGAAAACAAAAGATCACAGATATTTACACCAGCGAGGTTCCCTCAGATGATTGATGGCAGTGCCCAGATTTGAAAAAGGAACAGTTATGAAGGATGATCATTTAGAAGATAAAGAGAAAAAGTGCCCAATAAAGAAAACAAATTCATCTAGAAATTAAAAAAAAGGAGAAGTTGGGGTGGAGAAGAACAGCAAACCAAGGCCAGGATTTGAGGTGTATCTAAAGCAGAATTTTCAAGAAATTGTTCTGGGTATCAGATTTCTCAATGGGCCCAGCTATCAGATATTCCACCCTGCCTTCGGTGACCCAAGAATCTTTGCAATTTGATACAGATGGGGAAGTTGCTTGATTGCAGAGAAGCGTCAAGAATATGAACAAAAGCACATTTAGAGGGAGAACACGGGAATCAAGACATACGCATTATTATGTACTTTACATAACAGCCTTTGTGTTCAAATTCTAGGACTTCCTTTCAAGTCAATTAACCTTGGTTCCTCTTTTTTTCCCAGCCTTGAGATTTGGAAATATTTACAGAATACAGAAGAACAGAGTTGGAAGGGACCTTAAAGGTCTTCTAATCCCACCCCCTACCATTCCAGACAAATGTCTCTCCAGTCTCTTCTTGAAAATCTCCAGTTATGGAGCACCCACAACTTCTGAAGGCAAGCCGTATATACACACTTTAGAACAGGGGTCTTCAAACTTGACCCTTTTATGACTTGTGGACTTCAACTCCCAGAATTCCTCAGCCAGGCACGCTGGCTGAGGAATTCTGGGAGTTGAAGTCCACAAGTCATAAATGGGCCAAGTTTGAAGACCAGTGCTTCAGAACTAGAAGGCCGACATTTATCTCAGTGATATATAATCAGTCGCTGCTCTAGCTAATATTCTATATTCTAATATTCTTCATGACAGTCTCTTGATTGGGCCAATCTCCCTTTTATTGGAATGGATGGTGCAAGAGAATTCCTCAATGGATTCTACACAGAGCATTTTGCTCTACTTGAGTTCCCACTCAGTGTCATTAGCTTAATTGCCATTGATTTGCATATGACGAGGCAGCATCTGCTCTCCTCTATGCCTTTCATATTCCAAGGCTACGAGAACATTTCAGATTCATCCAATGTTGCCTTCAGAAGTAGAAATGCTTTTTCCCCGGTTCTCAAAATTACCTTTTCACAAAATTAAGTTCGTCTCTATGGTGGTACAGTCTTTTGTAATGCCTAACAGAAACAATTGTGGTGAAAATTCAATACGTTTTTTCAAAATATTTTGAAGTATCCACCATATTTTTATCCAAAAGGCCTTGATTTTTCTACAGCAAGACTGTTGGTGGTACAATATTGGAAGAAACCAGAATTACCATCTATTGAAGAATGGACCTTGAAAGTAATAAACTTGGCAGAAATGGCAAAAATTTCTGCATATTTGAAGGATCACTCAAACGAAAAATATATGTTGGACTGGAAAAAATGGATAGAGTATATACAAGGGAAATATCAATCTAAGAAATTGTATTTAGCATATAATTAAATACTTAGATGTTGGATTAAAAAATATAGTTAAATTTTCAATAGGACTTATATAATAATTTGGTGTAGTTTAGTGGGTTTTCTTGTGTTTTTACCCTGTATTCACTTTGGGAAGTCGGGGTGGGTGGGTGGGGGGGGGTTTATAATTTCCTCAACTGTAAGATGGTATTGTATTATATAAGTTGTGATGGGAAAAAGTTGTAGAAGATTCTATTCAGTTGAGTTGTTTTTATATTGATTTTTTGTTATACTTGTATTTATAAAAAATTAATAAAAATAAAATTATAAAAAAATTTACCTTTTCACCTAATTGGATTGCTTGCCCAAAGAAAATGAGCTTTTTGTCCTCTCCCCCCCCCCCGCCCCTGTTTTGGCAATCTGTCCCAATTTAGCAAGCTCTCAGTCCAGTTAGTACTTAGGAATAATGAAAACTGTAGCCAAAGACATCTGGAAAATGAAGGAAAATTTTTCTTAGCATTATCTTTTTCTTCTTAGAACTGGGATTTGCTCTGCATGCTCACTTTGGATTTCCAGAGTAGAATTAATTTGAGGGATACTTATTTTTTAAAATTAATTTGTGCAAAGAATATAGAAAGTATTGGAAAATTGACGATGGACTAAAAGAGTGATTAGTGATGCACTGATGATGTTACCTAGTTGAGTGATGAAACGTCTGCAAGAAAACAACCAAGCTCAGAGAGCACCAAGGACCCATACTCCTTCTCCTCCTCCTCCTCCTCTTCCTCCTTCTACTTCATTTTGCAAATGCCACTTCCTTTCTAGCGCTGATGATGTTACCTAGTTGGATAATGAAACGTCTGCAAGAAAACCACCAAGCTCAGAGAGTACCAAGGACCCCACAGTCGTCCTCCTCCTCTTCCTCCTCCTCCTCCTCCTCCTCTCTGCAAACCCCCCTCCCTTCTAGCACTGATGATGTTACCTAGTTGGATAATGAAACATCTGCAAGAAAACCACCAAGCTCAGAGAGTACCAAGGACCCCACAGTTCAACCCTCAGCTACAAGTATTCAGATTGTGTGCTTAGCAAAACCTGTGCAGAGCTGACAGGGAAAGGCAGTGTTAATATTGATTCAGCTAAGGCAGTGGTGGGATTCAAATAGGTGAACAACTGGTTCCCTGCGTGGATGCTGCTTCCGGAAGTCCATGCTGGGCCTGGGCAACAAAAAAAAATTAGCTACCGGTTCTGCCGGACTGGTGCAAACAGGCTGAATCCCACCACTGAGCTAAGGAGAACTTAAGGAGACCTCTAATATGGGCTAAGGATCTAAACAGAGCATCATCACGAGGATCCACCAGTAAAAGAGAGGTTTCCAGGACATGCGCCAGCTGCATCCCTTCCTAGACCAGGTCTCGCTACACACAGTCACTCATGCCCTCGTTACCTCCAGGCTGGACTACTGTAATGCTCTCTACATGGGGCTCCCCTTGAGGTGCACCCAGAAGCTCCAACTGGCCCAGAATGCGGCCACGCGGGTAGTGACGGGAGCGTCGTGGCGCTCCCATGTAACACCGCTCCTGTGCGAGCTGCACTGGTTGCCGGTGGTCTCTCGGGTGCGGTTCAAGGTGTTAGTGACCACCTTTAAAGCGCTCTATGGCATCAGACCCGGATACTTACAGGACCGCCTACTGCCAGCAAATACCTCCCGCCGTCCAGTACGCTCCCACAGGGACCCATCGGCCAGACAATGCCGGCTGGCGGCCACCAGGGGGAGAGCCTTCTCTGTGGGAGCTCCCACGTTATGGAACGAGCTCCCCCCAGAACTCCGTACAATGACAGATTTACGCACCTTCCGTCGGGAACTAAAAATGTTCCTTTTTTGACAGGCCGGCCTGGCATAGAAGCTCTGGTTCCAGTAGGGTTAGAATGTTTTAGAGGGATTGAGTAACTTTTTAAGATTTGTAAGTGTTGGGTTTTATGGCCAAAATTATTTAATTCACTTTTAATTATTTTAAATTATGTATATTTATATGTTTTTTAAATTCTTTGGCTGTACACCGCCCCGAGTCCTTTGGGAGAGGGGCGGTATAGAAATTTAACAAATAAATAAATAAATAAAATGCTTTAGCAGCAATTCAGTGGCAGGGAGAAGCCCTTGGTGGACAACTACCGTATGTCTTCTTTGGCTACATTTTAGGGTACTTTCAGCTGCTTACTGGTGATTTATTTATTTATTTTTATTTTATTTTATTAAATTTCTATACCGCCCCTCTCCCGAAGGACTCGGGGCGGTGTACAGCCTAAACTTTAAAAAACATATAAATATACAAAATTTAAAATAATTAAAAATAAATTAAATCATTTGGCCAAAATCCTAAAACCCAAAACATACAAAATTTAAAATCTTAAAAAATACTCAGAAGCTTCTATGCCAGGCCGGCCTGTCGGAAAAGGAATGTTTTTAGTTCCCGACGGAAGGTGCGTAAATCTGTTATTATACGGAGTTCGGGGGGGAGCTCGTTCCATAACGTGGGAGCTCCCACAGAGAAGGCTCTCCCCCTGGGGGTCGCCAGCCGGCACTGTCTGGCCGACGGCTCCCTGACGAGGCCCTCTCTGTGGGAGCGTACTGGACGGCGGGAGGTATTTGCTGGCAGTAGACGGTCCTGTAAGTATCCGGGTCCGATGCCATGGAGCGCTTTAAAAGTGGTCACTAACACCTTGAACCGCACCCGAAAGACCACCGGCAACCAGTGCAACTCACGCAGGAGCGGTGTTACGTGGGAGCGCCACGACGCTCCCATCACTACCCGCGCGGCTGCATTCTGGGCAAGTTGGAGCTTCCGGATGCACCTCAAGGGGAGCCCCATGTAGAGAGCATTACAGTAGTCCAGCCTGGAGGTCACGAGGGCATGAGTGACTGTGCGTAGCGAGTCCCGGTCTAGGAAGGGACGCAACTGGCGCACCAGGCGAACCTGGTGGAACATCCTCCCGGCCACGGCCGTCAGATGGTCCTCTAAGGACAGCCGTGAGTCCAGGAGGATTCCCAAGTTGCGAACCCTTCCTGTGGGAGCCACTGTTTCGCCCCCAATACACAGCGATGGAATCAGCTGGCTGTACCGGGACGACGGTAACCACAGCCACTCGGTCTTGGAGGGGTTGAGCTTGAGTCCGTTTCTCCCCATCCATACCCGCACGGCCTCCAGGCACTGGGTCAGCACGGCAAGGGCATCGTTGGGGTGGTTTGGCGTGGAAATGTACAGCTGGGTATCATCAGCGTACTGGTGGTACTCCACGCCAAAACCACGGATGATCTCACCCAGCGGCTTTACATAAATGTTGAACAGTAGAGGCGAGAGGACCGACCCCTGAGGTACCCCACATACGAGGGGTCTCGGGGTCGACCTCTGGCCCCCTGTCAACACAGACTGCATCCGGCCAGAGAGGAAGGAGGAGAACCACTGCAAGACAGTGCCTCCTATGCCCAGCCCCTCCAACCGTTGCAGCATGATACCATGATCGATGGTATCAAAAGCCGCCGAGAGGTCCAATAGCACTAGAACAGAGGAGCAACCCCTGTCTTTGGCCCGCCAGAGATCATCCACCAACGCGACCAATGCTGTTTCCGTGCTGTAGCCAGGCCTGAAGCCCGACTGGAACGGATCGAGATATGACGATTCCTCCTTTAGTTCTCTTAGTCAAAAATGTATCTTCTTTTCGTATTCAGCCATGACTTCCATCTGTCACTGGAGGAAGCATGTCAGGGGTCCCACCTGTTTATGTCTGCAGAGAGAACTTTGAAATGAAGGAGTCTTTCTGATGAAGTTCTCTACTGGGAAGATCCTTTTACATGTAGATCTACTGGCGGGGGGGGGGAGACGAGGGGTGGGCAGGGCTTCCAGGAAACAGGAAACTCCTTATGTTTTCATCTCTTCTTGGTTTCCTTGCTTTTTGGGATTCACCATTTAAGCTGTGAATGCCGAAAGGACGTGTTGCGAAGGCAAGGAAACAGATGGTGCTTGGGAAAAAGGAGAGGAACATTTGCAGGAGAGAGAGAAAGAGAGAGGGAGAGAGAGGGGGAGGAAGGGAGGGAGGGAGAGAGGGGGTGAAAGAGGTAGAAAGGGGGAAAGGGAGAGGGAGAAAGAGAGAGGGGTAGAGAGAGAGATGGGGAGAGGGGAGAGGGAGAGAGAGAGGGAGAAAGGGAGGGAGGGAGAGAGGGAGTGAAAGAGAAAAGGGGGAGAGGGAGAGGGAGAAAGAGAAGAGCGGAGAGAGGGAGAGAGATGGGGAGAGAGAGGGAGAGAGAGGGGAGAGGGAGGGAGAGAGAAAGAGAGGGAGGGAGAGGGAGAGGGGGAATAGGGGGAGAGGGACAGAGAGAAAGAGAGAGAGGGAGAGAGAGAGGGAGAGGGAGGGGGTGAGAGAGAGGTAGGGAGAGAGAGGGGTAGAGAGAGGGGATAGAGAGAGAGAAAGAGAGAGGGATGGAAGAGAGAGGGGGAGAGGGAGAGAGAGGGGGGAGAGAGAGGGAGAGGGAGAGGGAGAGGGAGAGAGAGAGAGAGAGAGAGAGAGAGAGAGAGAGAGAGAGAGAGAGAGAGAGAGAGAGAGAGAGAGAGAGATTGAGAGAGATTAACAGCAGGAGACAATATGCATCAGCCACTGAGACCACCATGAAACTAAACAGACCAGGAAATCTTTTGAGAACATTATGCACTGTAACTATCTTTGGCATATTTTAAATTAAAGTCAGCCTC
This sequence comes from Bothrops alternatus, assembly GCA_034064705.1. Lineage (NCBI taxonomy): Eukaryota > Metazoa > Chordata > Lepidosauria > Squamata > Viperidae > Bothrops > Bothrops alternatus. The sequence continues at coordinate 51,887 of JARGCV010000238.1, forward strand.
GCTTGATTAATTTTCCACAGAGAATAAGATTTAAGGTAGATTCTACGTTCTTGTATTCATCTGTGAACAAATTCTAAAGTCATTATTATTAAAAAGGAAGAAACATGTGAACAAAGAATTTAAAATTTACCTTGAACTGAAATCTAAAACATTTTTTTTATGTGAAATGATGTACTGTTGGTATTTAACACCTGATAAATTGTGAAGTGGGCTGGGCTGACAAAGGGCATGTGGCTCAAAGTGACCCAGCCAGCTTTCATACCTGAGGCGGGACTAGAACTCAGAGTCTCCTGGTGATTGGCCCAAAGTCACCCAGCCGCCATTCATGGCTAAGGCAGGACTAGAACTCAGAGTCTCCTGGTGATTGGCCCAAAGTCACCCAGCCGCCATTCATGGCTAAGGCAGGACTAGAACTCAGAGTCTCCTGGTGATTGGCCCAAAGTCACCCAGCCGCCATTCATGGCTAAGGCAGGACTAGAACTCAGAGTCTCCTGGTGATTGGCCCAAAGTCACCAAGCCGCCATTCATGGCTAAGGCAGGACTAGAACTCAGAGCCTCCTGGTGATTGGCCCAAAGTCACCCAGCCGCCATTCATGGCTAAGGCAGGACTAGAACTCAGAGTCTCCTGGTGATTGGCCCAAAGTCACCCAGATGCTATTCATGGCTAAGGCGGGAGTAGAACTCAACGTCTCTTGGTATCTTAACCATAATTAATAATAATTATGATGACGATGATGTTAGTAGTTATATTAAATAACATCTGATATGGGTGCATTTTATCTCTGGAAGGGGAATTTGCATATTTGTGACCAATAGAAAAAAAATAGATTCCTGCATTGTTTCCCCTAACTGTTTTATGAAAATATCCAATCCGTTAAAAATCAATCTTTCTTTTTCTCTCCTTAGATTTATATCCTCCAAAAAAAAAAAAGCTTACATAATATTGTTTTCTTCCTCCTGGTAGCTAAAGAGAAATTTGACCCTTTTCAAAATTTTGTCCTCTATCCCATGGCGAAAAGCTCTCGGAAAGTGATGAAACTGAAGGAAAAAAAAAGAAAAAAAAAAGATATCACTCAGAAATCCCACTCAGCTGAATGGGATTTATGCTAGGTAACTGAATATAGAATGTGACATTAACAGAGACATAATATAATTTTATCACCCTGCATTCCCCTGGTGTATTTGTTGAGAAGTAAACCCTGTCTATGTTAATTGCGTTTACTTGGGGGGGAAAGCATCCATAAGATAGTAGCCTCAGATTATAAATAATTCAGAGTCTAGAATCAGGACGTTATTTTTTTAATCTGCATTTCATGCTATGTGTGTTATGGGAAGGATATATTGAAGGCAAAGTGTATTTCCTCAAAAGACCACCTAGCCTATTTTTCACGTTATCTAAATTCCTCCAGGGAAGAAAAACATACCTTATTTGAAATAAAAGACAGCATTTTAAGAAATGCACATAGGGGAGTTTTTTTCCCCTCTATTTGAACAATTTAGATAAAATGGGAAATCTAATAAGTTTTCATTCAATGGTAGAAAGCCTTTGATCTCTCAATCATCTACCAGTCACAATGAAGTGCAAGCAAGAAGGCCTTAATAACTTAAATTAATTCTAAAAGCAGGGAAGAGGCCCCCTCGCTATTGAAAAAAAGCTCCAGTATTTGTGGAGAACGATTGCACTTTTCATAGGCTGAAGCCCAGGAAAACGTGTCATGAGGTTGACTTCAGAAAAAAAAAAGTCAGGATGCTTTCTTCGGTCTCCAGAATCCAATGTTTATAGGTTGGGACTGTGTGGACATGAACTCCTCACCAGCATCAAACATAAGCTGTTAGGAAGAGGGAGTGCTAAGTACATCACTTGGTTTTAGTAACTAAATATTTATAGATCAGCTGTGGCCAGAAAGGTTGCAAAAGGGGTGAAATTTGCTTAATAAATGTTGCATTTAGCAACCAAAAAATTTTTTGGCCTCAGTTGTGGCTGTAAGACAAAGATCACCTGATATGGTTTGAATGTCTGGGAACAATATTCAATATTTAACCCAAAGGTGCTTTTTTCCCAGGAGGCAACTGGACTTTCTTGCTTTTCTTTGAAGACGTTTCACTTCTTATCTAAGTAGCTTCTTCAGCTCTGACTGGATGGTGGGGAATGGAAGGATTTATACTCCTTGCAGACCGCTGGTCGTTTGTATTCCTTTAGAGAGTGGTTGAAGCCACTTGGAGGTTTGTCTTGTGTCCTCAGGGTCGCATCCAAATGGACTCCATTTGTTTCCTGCCTGAGCAGGGAGTTGGACTAGAAGACCTCCAAGGTCCCTTCCAACTGTTGCACTCTACTCTACTCTACTCTACTCTACTCTACTCTACTCTACTCTACTCTACTCTACTCTACTCTACTCTACTCTACTCTACTCTACTCTACTCTACTCTACTCTATACTCTATATTCCAATATCTATTCTATTCTATTCTATTCTATTCTATTCTATTCTATTCTATTCTATTCTATTCTATTCTATTCTATTCTATTCTATTCTATTCTATTCTATTCTATTCTATTCTATTCTATTCTATTCCATTCCATTCAATTCTATTCTGTTCTGTTCTGTTCTATTCTATTCTCCAATATCTATTCTATTCTATTCTATTCTATTCTATTCTATTCTATTCTATTCTATTCTATTCTATTCTATTCTATTCTATTCTATTCTATTCTATTCTATTCTATTCTATTCTATTCTATTCTATTCTATTCTATTCTATTCTCCAATATCTATTCTATTCTATTCTATTCTGTTCTGTTCTGTTCTATTCTATATTCCAATTTCTATTCTATTCTATTCTATATTCCAATATCTATTCTATTCTGTTCTGTTCCGTTCTGTTCTGTTCTGTTCCAACCCGTTCTATTCCATTCCATTCCATTCCATTCTATATTCCAATATCTATTCTATTTTATATTCCAACATCTACTATTCTATTCTATTCTATTCTATTCTATTCTATTCTATTCTATTCTGTTCTGTTCTGTTCTGTTCTGTTCTGTTCTGTTCTGTTCTGTTCTGTTCTGTTCTGTTCTGTTCTGTTCTATTTTATTCATCCCTACTCTCTGGAAGCAAAACACAGAAATAATGACAGTGTTAGGAAAAGAGAAAATGGAGAAACAGTGGAAGGATATGGAGGAAGAACAAAATCCAGAAAGTGTAAGCTATCATACCCTGCATTAAACATTTTTTTAAAATTAGATTTTATAATCTATCACACTTTTTTATGACCCTCTGCCCTCTTGTTCTGCTGTTCACTTTGAAATGCTAAGAGCACAAATGGCAGACGATGCCCAGAAAAATGGCTAAAAATGGATATTAAACCATCACCGGCAATCTTCAGTTTTTCTAAAACGTTTGTTAACATTGCATTCCATGCTTACTATCAATTTGTGCTTTTCTCTCTCTTTTTTTTCATTTATTCATCAAACTGAGTTGGAATGGATGAACAAAATAACCTTAACATTTAGAGGTTAAGTTCAAATTAACAACAACCACCAAATTCTAGTTGGTTAAAAGGCGGGCAGAACGCTTTCACTCTGGTGTTATTCTTTTTTCTTCTGATTATTTATGAAAATTTGAATCCATCCCTTTGCCAGAAATACTCCTGGAGCATTTTTAAGAGAGAAAAGCACCCCTGTAATTTAACTGGTGGAGTTAAAAAAAAAAAAAAAGTAGCATCAGAGCAGGCCAAATCATTCAAACCTGCTATTGATTTTTAAAGCTTGGAGTGGGGTGGGGGGTGGGAGATTTCTTAGCTGTTTGAAGATTATACCTTTTAGGCTTAAAAGGGCCGGCACAGCGACGAGACAAATAGATCAAACTGGGAATGCTTTGTGAGAAAGACGAAAGAGCTGTGCAATTTTTATTTTTATATTTTCAAGAGAAGACAAGGTGCTTTGCTAAAGTGGGTTATGATGTGGGTTAAAATTTGGGAAATAACAGAGGTAGTCCTCAACTTACCTATAGTTCTTTTAGTGACCATTCAACATTCAACAGCTCTCTACATGGGGCTACCCTTGAAGAGTGTTCGGAGACTACAATTAGTGCAAAATGCAGCTGCGTGAGCCTCGTTGTGCCCACATTTCATCAACTCTCCGCATGCTGCATTGGTTGCCTATTGGTCTCCGAGCCCAATTCAAGGTGTTGGTTATTACCTATAAAGCCCTTCATGGCATGGGACCAGGATACTTATGGGACCGCCTTCTGCCACATACTTCTCTACGACCGGTGAGAGCGCACAGGGTCGGCCTCCTTTGGGTCCCGTCAGCGAAACAATGTCGTCTGGCGGGCCCTAGGGGGAGGGCCTTCTCTGTTGTGGCGCCCACCCTATGGAACCAACTACCTCCTGAAGTCCGCGTTTCTCCGACTCTCCCGGCCTTCCGAAAGAATTTAAAAACCTACCTCTGCCGGCAGGCCTGGGGATGATTGTGGTTGATTGTTGCATTGAATGTGTGTTTTTTATTGGTTTTTTAGATATCTTGTTTGGGTTTTTATATTGTAATTCTCTGTTATATATATGTTGTTAGCCGCTCCGAGTCCCCAGAGAGGAGCGGCATACAAACCCAAATAAATAAATAAATAAATAAATAAATAAACAAACAAACAAATAAATAAATAAATAAATAAATAAATAAATAAATAAATTACAACTGAAAAAAAGTGACTTATGACCGTTATGAAGCTTCTTCAGCTCTGACTGGGAGGGTGGGGGAATGGAAAGATTTATACTCCTTGCAGACAGCTGGTCCTTTGCCTCCTTTTAGAGAGTTGTTGAAGCCACTTCGAGGTTGACCTGCATTCTCAAATGGTGCTTTTTCAAGGGGCAACTGAACTTTCTTGTCTTTTCTTGGAAGACATTTCGCTTCTCATCCCAGAAGCTTCTTCAGTTCTGACTGGAGGGTGGGGGAATGGAAGGATTTATACTCCTTGCAGACAGCTGGTTCATTCTGCCTTCTTTTAGAGAGCTGCTCAATTTTATTTTATTTTATTTATTTATTTCAATTGTATTGAACAGCCCTCTCTCAACAGAGGGGGAGGGATATAAGAACATAAGAACATAAGAAGAGCCATGCTGAATCAGGCCGAAGTCCATCGAGTCCAGCATTCTGTGTCACACAGTGGCCCACCAATTGTACATGGGGATCTTGAGCAGAAAGGGAAGGCAAAACCCTCCCTTTCCCTTGACCCCCAACAAATGGTACTCAAGGGAATCCTGCCTGCCTCAACCAACATAGAGGCGGCACATGGACATCCGTTTTAATAACCACCGATACACTTGGCATCCATGAATCTGTCTGACCCTGCCTTGAAGCTATCAAGGCTGACAGCTGTCACGACCTCTTCTGGAAGTGAATTCCATAAACCAACGACCCTCTGGGTGAAGAAATATTTCCCTTTATTTGTCCTTACTTTCTTACCTATGAGCTTTAGGGAGTGCCCCCTTGTCCTAGTATTGTGTGATAGAGAAAAGAATTTTTCTCTATCCACCTTTTCTATCCCATGCATGATTTTATACACTTCGATCAAGTCACCCCTTAAACGCCGTCTTTCAAGGCTGAAGAGACCAAGGCGTTGCAATATGGTTTCATAAGGGAGGCGCTCCATTTCCTTGATCATTCTTGTTGCCCTTTTTTGCACCTTTTCCAGTTCCATTATATCCTTCGTGAGGTGCGGTGACCAGAACTGTACACAGTACTCCAAGTGTGGTCTCACCATCGATTTGTACAGAGGCAAATATGACAATATATAACAATATGACATTATCAGCAGTTCCAAGAAGGATCCACACCCATTTACACCATTCAGGTGACCCTGAGGACAGAGATAAACCTCCAAGCGGCCTCAACAACTCTCTAAAAAGAATACTGAGAAATTAATCCTAAGAAAATTGTAATGGACAAAGATATCTTGACTATCGAAGGGAACTTAAAAACTAAACACAAGTTGGTAAAACAGGGCCTCCAGGAGGCAAATAACCACCTGTCTGCAAGGAATATAAATCTTTCCATTCTCCATCATTCAGTCAGAGCTGTAGAAGCTTCTTGTGTGTGTGAGTGCGCGCGCGCGCACACACACACACACGCACACACACACACACACAAGTGCACCTTTAGCTTTTGAAAGGCTCATTATTTTGGTCAACATTATAGAAACCTGACGAAACAGCAGGAAGATTTATGGTGTGGAAATTCTTCTAGGTTCTTTCGTATGGTAGCCCAAGAATAACTTCTGCCTTGGTTCTTGTCCATGATAATAGAATTATCGAGAAAACTCTGTTTTTTAAAAAAAATAAAATATGTATATTATATTGAATTATATGCCAATTGCTTGGTATTGAACAGAGGCAGTTTTTGATGTTCTAACAATAATCGCTAAGAAAAAAATACTATAATTCTAAACATAAAGGACTGGATTTCAAAAAAAGTGTGGTTTGGCCATTTTTTTGACAAAATTACATATTTGGTTTATTCTAGGGAACTATTTGGTATTTCCATTTCCAATGCTGTGACTTGTTAGCTGGGGTAGGGGGGGCATGTTTTTGAACAGGTTTGGCCAACAATAAAAGTTTAGTGTTTATTTATAGAGTTTACAATGTCAGGCAAACTTGGGATAGACGTTACACTTTTGGGGGGGGTAGAGTGTTCTTTGGATGTATTTTCTGATTGTTTTACACTTTTTATTTGCTTTGGGGTATGATAAAATGTTTACTTTTTAAATTGCTTTAGATGTTTCTGTTTTAAATTGGATCACTATAAGAATTGGGTTTTTGAGCAAAATGCCTGAATGGAGAAAAAGAAAGGGGAACTTGTACATCATCACTTAATCAAATCTGTTATCTTTCCATTTGGGATTTCAACCATAATTTAAGCTTCGTTCCCTTTTTTTTTTCCTCCTTCCAATTCAGGATTATTGAACCAAAAAGGCTATTCTGTAGTCTAGAGTGATATACAAGCTATTTGTGTGTTTTGGAAATCCATCTCTATCTATCTATCTATCTATCTATCTATCTATCTATCTATCTATCTATCTATCTATCTATCTATCTATCTATCTATCTATCTATCTATCTATCTATCTATCATCTGTTATCTAACTTTCTATCTCTCTATGTCTCTCTGTCTAGCTATCTATTTTAATTATCTATCAATTATCTATCCATCTAATTATCTATCAGTTATCTGCCTATCTATCTGTCTGTCTGTCTGTCTGTCTGTCTGTCTGTCTGTCTGTCTATCTATCATCTGTTATCTAACTTTCTATCTCTCTATGTCTCTGTCTGTCTAGCTATCTATTCTAATTATCTATCAATTATCTATCCATCTAATTAATCTATCTGTCTATCTATCTATCTATCTATCTATCTATCTATCTATCTATCTATCTATCTATCTATCTATCTATCTATCTATCTATCTACCTACCTACCTACCTACCTACCTACCTAATTATCTGTTATCTAACTTTCTCTCTGTCTGTTTATCTATCTATCTATCTATCTATCTATCTATCTATCTATCTATCTATCTATCTATCTATCTATCTATCTATCTATCTATCTATCTATCTATCTATCTATCTATCTATCTATCTATCTATCTATCTATCTATCTAGCTATCTATCTAGCTATCTAGCTATCTAGCTATCTATCTAGCTATTCTAATTATCTATCCATTATCTATCCATCTAATTATCTGTCTCTGTCTGTCTGTCTCTATCTATCTAATTATCTATCAGTTATCTAACTTTCTATCTGTCTCTCTGTCTGTCTTTCTGTCTGTACCTATCTAGCTATCTAGCTAGCTATTCTAATTATCTGTCAATTATCTATCCATCTAATTATCTATCAGTTACCTGACTGTTTATCTGTCTATCTACCTATCAATCTACCTATCACCTCTCTTCCCATTTAATCGGAAACAAGTGTTTATGAGGTTGAATTATGCATGCAGATTACTATAGTGAGTTTGAACTATTGTAATAAAAATGTAGCATTTATCTGCAGTTCATAATTACAGTAATTACTGTTTCCTCCCACAGTTGAAAACTGATTTAGAAACTTGATAATCCCATGATATGATGGCCTCACAAATATTCAGACAAATTAGCATGCTTCCTTTCAATGCTGCAATTTTAGGCAGAGGTATTTTTAGCAGATATAATGTAGAGGAAGTGGCTCTCCTGGCACACCGTATCTAACTTCGCCATCTATACATCTGTATTTGTATAGATCATTTTGTTACCTCAGTCCTTCGGGATTTTCTGCCATTTGCCGAATATATGAAGGTTTAAGAAGTTAGCTTTCACAGGCTGGGAACTTCTAGGATTTAGGTAAGTCTCTGAGGTGCAATTTCTTCTGCTGAATGAATAAGGGTCTTTTGTTAAATTATTCCATGTCTTACTGTATCCCTGCAAATATTCAACATATTAAATTTCCCATTCTCTATCATACATGTCCTCAAATATATAAAACATATCACTGATTTGGAGCGACAGGAGAATTTTACTCCAGAGAACAAAAAAGAGGCTACATTACTCTCAAGCTCAAGGCATTTTTAAGCTGTGAGAGGCCTAAGATCAACACTGACTATGTTTAGTTTAACGAAGAGAAGGACGAGGGATGACATGATAACAGTGTTCCAATATATAAAGGGCTGCCCCAAAGAAGAGGGAGTCAAGCTATTCTCCAAAGCGCCTGAAGGCAGGACAAGAAGCAACGGATGGAAACTAACCAAAGAGAGAAGCAACCTGGAACTAAGGAGAAACTTCCTGACAGTGAGAACAATTAACCAGTGGAACAACCTGCCTCCAGAAGCAGTGAATGCTCCAACACTGGAAGTCTTTAAGAAGAGACTGGACAGCCATTTGTCTGAACAGGTATAGGATTTCCTGCCTAAGCAGGGGGTTGGACTAGATGACCTCCAAGGTCCCTTCCATCTTTGTTATTCTATTCTGTTCTGTTCTGTTCTGTCCTATCTATATTCTATTCTATTTTTCATTCCATATTTTCTATTCTATTCCATTCCACATTCTATTCTATTCTATTCTATTCTATTCTATTCTATTCTATTCTATTCTATTCTATTCTATTCTATTCTATACATATTTATTCTTCTATTTCTTTCTACATCCTGTTTGAACATCTGTTTTCCTCCACAATCCTTTGGTTCACCAAAATCAGTACCCCAGTGATGGGAATGAGGTATGCAATTGAGGATATACTCTTGAAAAAAACACTTTAATTCATGTACTACATTTTTTTTAAAAAATCACGAACGCCAACTAGCAGTCAGAAGACCTGACGAAAAGTCCTTAATTTCACTTCATCATGATGTCATCTGGGAAACTCTGAACATCCTAGACCAGGGGTAGGCAACCTTGGCTCTTTTATGACTCGTAGACTTCAACTCCCAGAATTCCTGAGCCAGCATGGCTCAGCTTGGAAACCTCTCCCTTTTCCCTCAGCATGGCTGGCTCAGGAATTCTGGGAGTTGAAGTCCACGATTCATAAAAGAGCCAAGGTTGCCTAGCCCTGTCCTAGACCAAGCTAAGTTGAAAACCACAAGAGAGAATCCCAAAGGGGTTTCAAGAAAAAGCCAAGTTAGACAAAATCTTTCCTTTAATCAAAGTGGTCAGTTTTGCCATCTCCGCCAACTCCATTCATTTCAACCTCTAAAAAATGGATGCCCTATTTTTTTTTCTCTAAAGGAAATGGTTAAATATTTTATCTCAACACCAATTTAACTTCAGGTCCAATAACGTTAGATCAGCACTTCACCAATTCCCAAACGCCAAACTTAAAGCCCTCTCGCTATTGTAGGTAATAAAGAAAATATTACTATGGGCGGTTCTCCAACATTCAAGTCAGATAGAATTACCTTCATTCTTTTTTTTTGGCATAATCCTATCTAGGTTACAGAGAAATAGGAACAGAGTAGAATTACTAAGGGGAGTACATAATGCATTTTTACTGACTGTCCAGTCAGCCAAAGTCAATATCTGGAATAAGAAATTTCCCTTGTTGAACAGGTATAAATTCCAACCTCTTTTACTTTTCAGCAAGACATGGAGTTTGAACCATAAAGATTATTTTCAAACTTGCGGATTATTTTAAAATTCCCCAGGCAGTCAAATCGGGAGATTTCCCTAGATCAAACCCTTTTCCCCTTGAAAGAAGGAAGTTCAATCGTTTACAAGTTATCACTTCAATTCTCCTCCCTCCCTAGTTTTTTTTTTTTTTCATTTCTGTGGAGGCTTATTTTATTCAGTGATGACCGTCAGGATCTTTCACTTGTTTTAAACAGCGATTGCCTAGGGATTGAAAGAATGATGCCAGCAACACAGAGAAGACAAAATTGCAAAAATCAGATTATAAGTGATTAAAATATTGAACATACAGGAAATAGTGATCTCACAGGCCTGGGTCAGATGAAAAGGCAGCTAATGTAACGTATGAAAAGGAGAAGAAGAAGAAGAAGAAGAAGAAGAAGAAGAAGAAGAAGAAGAAGAAGAAGAAGAAGAAGAAGAAGAAGAAGAAGAAGAAGAAGAAGAAGAAGAAGGAGGAGGAGGAGGAGGAGGAGGAGGAGGAGGAGGAGGAGGAGGAGGAGGAGGAGGAGGAGGAGGAGGAGAAGGAGAAGGAGAAGGAGAAGGAGAAGGAGAAGGAGAAGGAGAAGAAGAAGGAGAAGAAGAAGAAGAAGAAGAAGAAGAAGAAGAAGAAGAAGAAGAAGAAGAAGAAGAAGAAGAAGAAGAAGAAGAAGAAGAAGAAGAAGAAGAAGAAGAAGAAGAAGAAGAAGAAGAAGAAGAAGAAGAAGAAGAAGAAGAAGGGGTCAAGCTATTCTCCAAAGTGTCTGAAGGCAGGACAAGAAGCAATGGATGGAAACTTATCAAGGAGAGAAGCAACCTAGAACTAAGGAGAAACTTCCTGACAGTGGGAAGTGTCTTGGAAGTGTCTTGGCAACGTTTCGACGAAGTCCCATTTGTCATCTTCAGCAATTGCTCCTAGAAGCATGAAGCCAAAAACACCAGCCTGAAAATGACGAATGGGACTTCGTTGAGGTTTTCGCAGGTGTTTGTATGTAGGTCAACGTATTCTTTTAAGCAAATGCTTCAAACTACAGGAGTAATTCCTAAAAAAACAAAACAAAAAAACCCCCTCTATAATAAAGGTTTTTTTTTTCCTCAAAGGAAGGGAACTTTTGTACATTTAAGTAACGTGCTTTTGATCTTAGGAGAATCTCAGTAAGAAAACAATATCATTACAGAAAGGGGATGTTGATTTCAATATGAAAGGTGGATCTATAGTCTATTTCCAACTCAAGAAAATGTTTTATGCGACAGATGGGATGTGTTTTGGAAAGGCAAAGCAACAATCATCTGCCAAATTCTTACTAATCAGCCATAAATTTCAATGTTCCTCAGTAACTGAGGACATAAATGTAGATTGCCCTACCAAAATAAACCTGTTTACAAAATAGCTATCCAGCCCTTTTAGAATCATGATTATTAATTTTGGCGTTGCATGATACTGTTAACGCTGTTCTACCTGCAGAGATGAAGTCCTTGACTTAAATTTAGTTGGTTAGGATGGGAATATCCAGCGTAAATCATTGTGGTTGTCACGTTGCATCATCATGTGACCACATCCCATTTTATGACCATTTTTTTAACCACAGTTGAAAGTCAAGTCATCCCAGTCATAGGTTGAGTCATGTGGTTTTATGTATGTCACATGACTGCAAATGAAAATCCAGCTTAACCAATGGTGTGGGGTTTCCCCCCCCGCAGGCCTAGAACGGACTTCCGGAAGTGAAATCCACGTACTTCCGGTGGGCTGTTCTAGGCCTGGGGGGGCTTCCTCCAGGCCTCTGAGGCCTAGAATGGACTTCCGGAAGCAGTGTGCATTCAGCCGGTTCTCCAAACTCAACAAAATTTAGCTACCGGTTCTGGCAAACCGGTGCGAACCGGTTGAATCTCAACACTGGTTGGAGATAAGTGGAAGCTTAAAAAAAAAAACTGTAGTTACTTTTCGTATTTTAGCTTCTGAATCCACTTAAATGAAGGAATATGAACAATGTATCTAAATGACAGTCATTTGATTACGTCTGGCTTGAGAAATTTTTTCAGGGAAAGGAAAAGGAGAAAATATTTTGATTGCATAAACATTTCAGTGAATGACCTTCAAATCGGGGAAATGTACAGCAAATAAGCAATTTATTTTTCATAAATCCATCTACTTCCGTGACTTGGAAGGATTAATTGTGCTTTTTTAAAAGCTTCATCTGCTAAAACTCTAGAAAAGGAAAATCTAATGAAAATCTTTCCAATTCCACCTGCCTGAAACATATGGTCAACATTTAGTTTAACTACTGCCTTTCCGAAAAAGATAATTTTTTTTTCTTTTTTGAAAAAGATTCCACTCAACCCATTTTTCACACAAGTTTTTTTGAAAATGCACTGATGGCTGTAGCAAGGGTTGAGGTTGTGTTAAATTCTTGTCAAGACCGAACTCGTCTGAAAATAAATCTCAGCGACTGATTGAAAAGCCTGCTGAGTCTCTAATAGCCCCAATGGACGTGGCTGTTAGTTTGATAGTGAATCTGCTTTGCGCCTGAGTGTTTTTGACTGTAAGTAACATCAAAGCCATGCTAGAAAATCTGTGGGTTGATCTTGAAATGAAAGATTAAAAAAAAGCAATATAGAAGAGAAACCCCTCCCTCATTTTCCTTCCTTCCTTCCTTCCTTCCTTCCTTCCTTCCTTCCTTCCTTCCTTCCTTCCTTCCTTCCTTCCTTCCCTCCTTCCTACCTTCCTTCCTTCCTTCCTACCTTCCTACCTTTCTCCCTCCCTTATGCCTTCCTTTTTCCCTCCCTCCCTCCTTCCCTGTCTCCCTCGTTATTCCCTTCTTTTTCCCCTCCCTCCCTTGTTATGCCTTCCTTCCTCTCTCCCTCTCTCCCTTGTTATTCCCTCCTTCCTTTATTCCTTCCTTCCTTCCCTTATTCCCTTCCTCCTTCCTCCATTCCTTCCCTCCCTCCCTCCCTTGTTATGCCTTCCTTCCTCTCTCCCTCTCTCCCTTGTTATTCCCTCCTTCCTTTATTCCTTCCTTCCTTCCTTCCCTTATTCCCTTCCTCCTTCCTCCATTCCTTCCCTCCCTCCCTTGTTATGCCTTCCTTCCTCTCTCCCTCTCTCCCTTGTTATTCCCTCCTTCCCTCCTTCCTTTATTCCTTCCTTCCCTCCTTCCCTCCCTTCCTCCTTCCTCCATTCCTTCCCTCCCTCCCTCCCTTGTTATGCCTTCTTTCCTCTCTCCCTCTCTCCCTTGTTATTCCCTCCTTCCCTCCTTCCTTTATTCCTTCCTTCCCTCCCTCCCTCCCTCCTTTCCTTTATTCCCTTCCTCCTTCTTCCCTTCCTTCCCTCCCTCCCTCTCTCCCTTGTTACGCCTTCCTTCCTCCCTCCCTCCCACCCTCCTTCCCTCTCTCCCTCGTTATTCTCCTCTTTCTCCTTCCTTCCCTCCCTCACTCTCTTGTTATGCCTTTCTTCCTCTCTTCCTCCTTCCCTCTCTCACTCATTATTCCCTCCTTCTTTCCTTCCTTTATTCCTTCCTTCCCTTATTCCCTCCCTCCCTCCTTCCCTCTCTACCTCGTTATTCTCTTCTTTCTCCTTCCTTCCCTCCCTCCCTCCCTTTCTTGTTAGGCCTTTCTTCCTCTCTTCCTCCTTCCCTCTCTCCCTCATTATTCCCTCCTTCCTTTATTCCTTCCTTCCCTTATTCCCTCCCTCCCTCCTTCCCTCTCTCTCTTGTTATGCCTCCCTCCCTCCCTTGTTATTCCCTACTTCCTTCCCTTCCCCCTCCCTCCTTCCCTCCCTCCCTCCTTTCAGAATTCCACTATTCCTCCAGACTGTGCTGCTTCGAAAAAGCTACAGAATCCATTATTCCCAAGAAACTATGGCTCCATTTTATTTACTTCTCTTTGTAGCACGTTTTATCTCTGCCTCTTTCCTTGGCTGAAGTGTCTTCTCTACCATTTCACACGTTAAAGGATAGTTCCATTGCCATTCATATCCATTAAACTCTTTGCTTCCCGCTTGCCAGGTTATGCAAAACCATAGTAACCGGCCAATTAATAATCATCAAGGTAGCCTAACTTGTATTACCGTCATTCTGTAGTAATAGAGCAGAACTGCCTATGAGAATTCTGGCTTTGAACATTTAAATGAAACATTTAAGTGTTGAATCAAAGACCCAACTGTGGTTATTAGCAGTGAAGATCTCCATAAATCATTAAAATACTGGCAGATTAAAAAGATGGTGTTTGGTGTTTTGAAAGGAGAATATACATAATTTAAAATGTCCTGAAAAAAAAAAAACCCTACAAGTCAAGAAATTGTTTTTTTAGGCTTTCAACAGTGAATGCTTATATTGATGGGAATATCTTGCACTTACTGAATATTTCAATTTAAATATTTAAATTGTTTTCTAAGGAAGTGATAACGCAGTAATTGTATTTTAGTAGTAATTTAGAATTTCATGAATATGTTGTTGACTTAAAATGGGCAGATTCTCCCTCTTTGATTTATAATTTCTTTGCCTCTTTATACATATTTATCTTTAATGGGAAGACACAGAGAACTTGTTTCAACTAGAATACATTTTTTTTATAATTAAAATAGATGGTATCCTTTAGAACTAATAAGACCAACCGTTCTTCTAAATAGAACATTTTGGTAAATGATTCCTGCTTCTACATTTCTCCCTATGAAACTTTCATCATGTTAACATCCTCACTCAAGCAGTTACCTACGATTTGCAATATGTCCTCAATTTATGACTGCTATGGAGCCTGCTCATTCTTTGTTTCTTCTGTTTACATTTATAACGATATAATTAATAAAAAAAAGTAAAAAAAAGTTGTATAGGTCATAAAGTGGGCCACCCACGTGATTGGCCTGATTTTATTATCTTTTTCATCAGAGTCATTAAGTAAACACCATGGTTATTCAGTGAATCCGTTGTAAAATAATAATAATAATAATAATAATAATAATAATAATAATAATAATGGTGATGATGATGATGATGATGATGATGAAGAAGAAGAAGAAGAAGAAGAAGAAGAAGAAGAAGAAGAAGAAGAAGAAGAAGAAGAAGAAGAAGAAGAAGAAGAAGAAGAAGAAGAAGAAGAGGAGGAGGAGGAGGAGGAGGAGGAGGAGCAGTGTTCCAATACCTCAGGGGTTGCCACAAAGAAGAGGAAGTCAAGCTATTCTCCAGAGCACCTGAGAGCAGAACAAGAAGCAACGGATGGAAACTAATCAAGGAGAGAGAAGCAACCTAGAACTAAGGAGAAACTTCCTGACAGTGAGAACAATTAACCAGTGGAACAACCTGCCTCCAGAAGCTGTGAATGCTCCAACACTGGAAGTTTTTAAGAAGAGACTGGACAGCCATTTGTCCGGAATGGTATAGGGTTACCTGCCTGAGCAGGGGGTTGGATTAGATGACCTCCAAGATCCCTTCCAACTCTGCTATTCTATTCTATTCTATTCTATTCTATTCTATTCTATTCTATTCTATTCTATTCTATTCTATTCTATTCTATTCTATTCTACATGGAGCTTGTATCTACATCTAGATCTACATCTTTGAATAATGGGCCCTATCAAACAAAACAAAATTCAATGTACAGAAAAGCAGGGTCTTACACTTAGGGAGGAAAAAGCAAATGTACGGGTACAGATTAAGTGAAACATGGCTCAATAGCATTAACTTCGAGAGGGATCTTTTAATTCTAGTAGACAATCATTTAAATTTGAGCCAGCAGTGTGCTGCAGCCACCACAAAAACCCAATGCAGGTTTCTCCTGGTCTATACCTATACAGTTGGGTTTTTTTCCCTAGATATCTATCTATCTATCTATCTATCTATCTATCTATCTATCTATCTGTCTGTCTGTCTGTCTGTCTGTCTGTCTGTCTGTCTGTCTGTCTGTCTGTCTGTCTGTCTGTCTGTCTGTCTGTCTATCTATCTCTCTGTCTGTCTGTCTGTCTGTCTGTCTGTCTATCATCTCTCTCTCTCTCTCTCTCTCTCTCTCTCTCTCTCTCTCTCTCTCTCTCTCTCTCTCTCTCTCTCTCAGCTTCACTGCCTCTTTGTCCTCTGGAATTCAGCCCCTCCCTTATGGGAATCCAGACTACATTCCACCACAGTTCACAAAATGTGTTAGTGGTATGAATAGTGTTGCAAAATTAGCACTGATAAAAATGGACAAAGTCCCTCCAATATTATACATCCCTAACAGTTCAGTGTTCTCCCCACATCTGAAAATGGAGTAAAGTATTGCTGTATCTATATTAATTTCTCCCGAGAAAATACGTCAGCCAAATAGTCCAATACAGGTGTAATAACAATATATTTCTCTAGCTTAAAATAGAGGGTATAGTAACAAATGCATGGAAGGATTGCCCCAACTTTTTTTTTTTTTAAAATGTGGAGATCAGGATCTTTTCAGAGTTAAATAAGCAACTCATCCAAATAAACAACCCCCCAAAAAGGCATCAAAATATCAAGAAAACATTTACAAATCACATGAAGACTGAGGGGATTAATCTGAATGGCATTACCATGTATTAAAAATTCCTATAATAAATATCAAACTTCCCATCATAAATATCAAAGGCAGTCAAATATTCATGGCCCTTTTTCATGCAAAATAAGATTGTCAACTCCTCCGAGATTCAATTTGGTAAGAATGCTTACTTTTTTGCAGGCATCTTGAGGGGGAAGACATGAAGGCAGAGGAAAATGATCCGTAATGATTACGGATTTCAAGAGCCAGGGAGCTATCCTTAAAAAAAAAGGAAACTAGACACCCCCAATTCCTGCCACTGTTCTTCATATGTTTTAGCCTCCAGCCCTCTAATCATCTTTGTTGCTCTTCTCTGCACTCTTTCTAGAGTCTCAACATCTTTTTTTACATCGTGGCGACCAAAATTGTATGCAATAGTGTGGTCTTACCAATGCATTGGGTCTTGCAAAATTAAATTTTATTTAATTTGCAGTTATTTTTAGTGTTCCAATGTCATACTAAGTCATCACGCTAGTCACTGATGATGTTAGTCTGGATAATAAAACGTCTGCAAGAAAACAACCAAGCTAAAAGAACAGCAAAGACCCATCAATATGAGATTCACAATCTGGTCTCCTCTTTTTTAAAAGCAGATTTTTTTTCACCCCCCCCCCCGTAACTTCTCTTCTTTCAATTCTTAAGAAAAATCAAGGTGGCACATTCCCTTGACAGCAAAACATATTTAAATTTAGCAGTCTTTCTTCTGATTTAATTTGACATAATACAGTTAATCTTTGACTGTTTTGATTACTGCTGGAAGCTTAATGATTAAATTTCCTTGGCTGCTTCTATCAACAAGGTAGCATAGCATTTTGTGTATTCATATCTTATTTATAAGGTGCAGTCTTTGTTATGCATAATTAATCCGATGAAGACCTAAAAGCTAATAACAGCATTTGTAGTTTGACTGCGGAGCGGTTCCTACTAATAACCACTTCACAGACCAGAAATCAACTTAGACTTTTGAATATTCAGGGAAACTATTACACTGGCTTCTGACAGTGAATTGTTAAGAATAATTTGGAATATCAACTCATAAGTAGTGGAAATCCAGCCATTATTGGTTACAATGATTTTAAGAGGAAGAGAAGCAGAAAGTGCCTCTTTTATGAAAATTGGTGCTCTGAACCATTTAGACAGAAATCAGTTTAGACAGGTTAGTAAACCAGCTAGGCAGTTTTGATTGCGTGGAGCCAAGAACACTGTATAAAAATACAACAGGGAGTAAGAGCAATCATATGTTCCTTATTTATAAAATTATTTCCTTGACTGCATGACTTTCAAGACACTCAGCTGGGGGTCAACATGTGTACACCCAAAGATATACAAAAACGTACACTAATCAAAATCCCTCTGACCAGGGGTCAGATTCATAACATTTCACCAAGCTAGGCTACCGGCTAGCTGGCTACTAACTGGGATTAAAAAAAAAAATAGAGAGCTAGTAAACTGTTCAGAGAAGATCCGACTGGTTAATGAGAGTCACAGTTTCTCTCCCTATCATGAAACTCTTTTGAAAATAAGCATGGGAGCTTGCTGAAAAATCCAAGCCCCGTCCATTTGCTAATTAATTAAGAGATAAAAAATTATATTTTAATTATAGACAAATGCAATATGTATCATCTTCACAATACAAGAAAAAGTACCAACAGACTACAGAGACCTGAAATGAAATAAACATATATAAAATATATGTTATGTATATGTGTGTGTTTCTCTGTCTTTATCTCCATCTCCATCTCCATCTCTCTCTATATATATCATCTCCATCTATTATCTCCGTCTCTCTCTCTCTCTCTCTCTCTCTCTCTCTCTCTCTCTCTCTCTCTCTCTCTCTCTCTCTCTCTCTCTCTCTCTCTCTCTCTCTCTCTCTCTCCATCTCCATCTCCATCTCCATCTCTGTCTACCTACCTACCTACCTACCTACCTACACATACATACATACATACATACATACATACATACATACATACATCATCTTTGTGACTCTTCTCTGCACTCTTTCTAGAGTCTCAACATCTTTTTTATATCATGAAAACTAAAATTGTATGCAATATTCAAAGAGTGGTCTTACCAATGCGTTGGATCTTGCAAATTAAATTTTATTTAATTTGCAGTTATTTTTAGTGTTCCAATGTCATACCAACTCATATCTATATCTATCTACATCTCTCTCTCTCTCTCTCTCTCTCTCTTTCCATCTCCATCTCCATCTCCATCTCCATCTCTGTCTACCTACCTACCTACCTACACATACATACATACATACATACATACATACATACATACATACATACATACATCATCTTTGTGACTCTTCTTTGCACTCTTTCTAGAGTCTCAACATCTTTTTTATATCATGAAAACTAAAATTGTATGCAATATTCAAAGAGTGGTCTTACCAATGCGTTGGATCTTGCAAATTAAATTTTATTTAATTTGCAGTTATTTTTAGTGTTCCAATGTCATACCAACTCATATCTATATCTATCTACATCTCTCTCTCTCTCTCTCTCTCTCTCTCTCTCTCTCTCTCTCTCTCTCTCTCTCTCTCTCTCTCTAACTCAACATTCCACATCTTAACTTGAATATTAGATATGTTCATCCCCCTGAGTTATTTATCAAAATGATAAAGCCGGGTTATAAATAAATCAGGTAAAAGAACAATAACATGCTGTCAGTGAATCAGATTTGTAATATTAGATCCATCCAAACATAGTAGAGTAGAACACCGCAAAGATTTGATAAACTTTTTAAAAAGTCCTTTTTCCAAGGACATTGAGCATTAAAGGAAGGAACCAAACACATTCGGAGATGAAGAACTGTATTTTGAAAAGTGAACCAGGGTAGAGAAAATATAATTTTGTAGCCTCTAAATCAGGGATGTCAAACGGCTGGCCCGTGGGCCGGACATGTCACGAGGGAACCACACCCACTCCATTGCCAGCAATGGGGAAAAAGGTCTGATACATCGTGCGACGTCACATGACGTCGTGAGTTTGACATGTCTGCTCTAAATGAAACCTCCCATGGTCAAAGAACTGAAGCTTACAGATCTTCTTTATACGAATGGGGTTCTTTTAGCACTGATGATGTTACCTAGTTGGGTCATGAAACGTCTGCGAGAAAACCACCAAGCTCAGAAAAACTCAGACTCCAACAATTCAATCCTGTCCTACAAATATTCTCCTTTATTGGTTATTTTATTTGTTTGTTTCCAAATTCATTGAAGTTGAATATGATCTTTATCTTCATATTTTCTCAGAAACAGCCAGACAGATTAGGAAGGTAAGGTATTGATGTAAAAACATCTTCTTGAATACTCCTTAGAAAACCTTTGAAATATTTTCATTGTTACCTCTCTACAATTTATTTTTTTAACCTCCATTATGTTTTTATGAACCACTTCAGAGAGACATTTTCTGTATTATTTTTTTTAAAAGCAAACAGTTGTTTTTAAAAGGGAAATATACACAATGTTTTATTTATAAATATATTGAAAATAATGCTTGGGGTTGTTTTTTTTTGTTTTTTGCCCCAAAAGAAAATAAAAGTCATATCTTCTTTATGATATTTCTCCATGTTCTGGTTATCTAAGCATTAGAGAGACAGGGAGAATAACAATGTGAAGAATTCAGACAATCCTCCTAAAATTTATCGTGAGACATAATAAACAATTCAGAAAAACAAAGTTTTCTTCCTGGATATAATTTAAAGGGAGGGGGAAAAACACCCCCACAAATGCTTGAATACCTTTGTTTTTCAGCAAAATAGGATGACATTTTCAGTTGAAGGATGAAAGGATGAAAAGTGCCAAATATCTCCGCAATTTGTGAAGGGGTTTTGGTGACGCAACTTTAACGCCTGTTTTTGATGTTTTTAGATACAACATTGTGTTGTTGTTTTTCTCTTGCAGTAATAGCTTCTTTGCAACAAACACCAATACTAAATTTCGGAGTTAGTTTGAAGTAAAAGACTGTATTCGAAAGATATATTTTTCTGGAGTTTATTAAACTTAAAAAAAAACTCTCTTAAACTAATAGAACAAGAAACAATGCTTGGAAACTGATCAAAGAGAGAAGCAACCTGGAATTAAGGAGAAACTTCCTAAGAGTGAAGACAATTAATCAGTGGAACAGTTTGCCTCCAGAAATCGTGGGTGCTCCATCACTGGAGATTTTTAAGAAGAAACTGGACAGTCACTTGTCTGAGATGGTATAGGATCTCCTGCTTGAGCAGGGGGCTGGACTAGAAGACCTCCAAGGTCCCTTCAAGCTCTATTCTATTCTATTCTATTCTATTCTATTCTATTCTATTCTATTCTATTCTATTCTATTCTATTCTATTCTATTCTATTCTATTCTATTCTATTCTATTCTATTCTATTCTATTCTATTCCATTCCATTCCATTCTATTCTATTCCATATTCTATTCCATTCCATTCCATTCCATTCCATTCTATTCTATTCTATTCTATTCTATTCTATTCTATTCTATTCTATTCTATTCTATTCTATTCTATTCTATTCTATTCTATTCTATTCTATTCTATTCTATTCTATTCTATTCTATTCTATTCTATTCTATTCTATTCTAAATAGAAGGAAGAAAAGTAGGTCTGGCTATAAACTTTATAAAACCATCTTGTCCTACATTTTGGATCAAATAGGTCCTTGTGCAGAACATTTTTGAAAAACCAGTCGACTTGCTGACTCTTCATTCTACCACGGAACCATCTTTGCTCTGCCATTTTTTCCCTCTGGGTAGCCCCTGTTTCTGAATAATAATCTGGATTTCACTGAATTTGAACTCATTTCTGATGAGGTTGTGAGCTTCACTCCCCTTCTCTGAAGATTCCATCATCTAAAATCTGTCCCCGAACCAGATCTAGCACAGGCTCCCATTAACTTGGTGGGTGGAGGATGGGATGGTGATTATACGGTTATACTCTTTCAAGAGGCAACAACCGCATTGATAGGAAATAGAGAAACACGATGTTTGTTATAAAAACCTTGGCAATCTGCTTTAACGAGGTTGTATCTGCATGCATCAATATGCATGAGTAAGAATAATTTCAGCACTTGGAAAAGGGACGACTATTTGCACAGTCATTAGGAAATGAGTTTTTGGTTCCTTTGCTGAAGCAATTACCATTTGACAAAAGCCACTTTCTCATTTTTATTTTATTGTTATTTGGGGGGAATCCCACCTGTTATTCCCTATTTATTTATTTTTAATAAATAAAGCTGCATAGTTCGTCTTAGGCGGCCTTCCACATTTTATTCATTTCACACATTAACATATTTCGGTTTGTTTTTCAACCAGTCCAGCTGTTCAGGATAGGAACAGGGGATAGATGTATGAAATTCATCCTCAATTCCGTAATGAGAAACTGATTTGCAGGATTCGGATTAATGGAACCAGGCCCCCAAAATTAGAACATTACAAAAACCATACATGAAATAAGGAACGAAAGAAAAAAAAAAAGCCCTTTAAGGGTGATATTATTCGGGTCATCCAAAGCCTCCACAGAGGAAATGAGGGGAAACACTTGGAGATCTTATTTTGCATTTTGGAGTATGTTCCCTGGAAGAATTATTGCCAAAAGTCTATTTTAACTCTCCCTGATACTGAATCTCTTCTAAAATAAGCTTTAACCCCACCCACATTTAGATTGTAGCCCTTGACATGTCAGGCTGAGCTTGGCTAGATCGTTCAGCCAATAGGTTGTGAACATTTTTAAAATAAATTAAATTAAATTGTGACTGATTGATACATGAACTATCCTTCCTTCTTTCCTCCCTCCCTGCCTCCCTCCTCCTTCCTTCCTTCCTTCCTTCCTTCCTTCCTTCCTTCCTTCCTTCCCTCCCTCCACTTCCCTTCCCCTTCCTTCCTTCCTTCCTTCCTCCCTCCCTCCCTCCCTCCCTTCCCCTCCCTCCCTCCCTCCCTTCCTTCCTTCCCTCCCTCCACTTCCCTTCCCTTCCCTTCCCCTTCCTTCCTTCCTTCCTTCCTCCCTCCCTCCCTCCCTCCCTCCCTCCCTTCCTTCCTTCCTTCCTTCCTTCCTTCCTTCCTTCCTTCCTTCCTTCCTTCCTTCCTTCCTTCCTTCCTTCCTTCCTTCCTTCCTTCCTGATTATTTTTGGTCACACCATCAACCAGAAGTTTAGACTGAATTTGGCATATTTGTTTACCTATGAAGTCCAAGGACCTGGTAATAAGAGATGTTGATATTTGATGGTGTTAGAAGTATCATCACAGGATGTAAGATATATACCATGTAAAGCTGCCTTTTGCAATTGACTGATGGTGCATTTGTCAATGCCGATGGTGTTGGGGGCACTCCAGTTGTTTTCGGATTGCACCCAAGCTGTCTATTACTGTCGGTACTACCCTTGCTTTCTTTTGCTGGAGTCATCCTATTTCCACTTGCAGGTCTTTGTGTTTTGTTACCTTCTGCAGTTCTTCCTCTTCTCTTTTGCTGTCTCCAGGTATCGCCACCTCTTATTCACTTCTTTAGTATGTCATTTATGTGTTTACATTCTTTACCATTCTTATTATGCCCATTGAATTAGAAGGAGATAACCTGATTAGATTCCTCTTATATGATATTCGCACATGCTCAGAACAGACCTATTTTTCCTGTCTACTTTCTCATATTCGTTCGTCTTAACCACTCCTGCGCTTTGAGAAACAATTGGATACGACGATAAATTTGTGCACATCTGATTCCTCCTCTCCTGTTTGTTTTGCTAGCCTCGCTTACCATCTCATTCGACTGAAATTCAGGAGATTCTGCAAAATGTACTTTTTTTCACCGAGCTAGCAAATAATTAGCAACTCTCCACAAAAACAAAAGTACAGCAAATTGGGGAAGGGGGTGTCTTTAGTTTCGAACAGAGGGTGATAAAAGGCAACAGGGTTGAAGTATATAAAATCATGTATGGCGAGAGATAATGTTTTGTTCCCTCTCTCATAACGTTGGAACTCAAGGTCATCTGGACAGCTCGATGAAGATGTCAACCCAATGCACAGCAGCAGTAAAAAAAGCAAATTCCATGCTTGGCATGATTAGGAAGGGAATCGAAAATAAGAAAGCAAGTGTTGTATTGCCTCTGTACAAATCGATGGTGAGACCACACTTGGAGTACTGTGTACAGTTCTGGTCACCGCACCTCAAGAAGGATATAATGGAACTGGAAAAGGTGCAAAAAAGGGCAACAAGAATGATCAAGGAAATGGAGCGCCTCCCTTATGAAACCAGATTGCAACGCCTTGGTCTCTTCAGCCTTGAAAGACGGCGTTTAAGGGGTGACTTGATCGAAGTGTATAAAATCATGCATGGGATAGAAAAGGTGGATAGAGAAAAATTCTTTTCTCTATCACACAATACCAGGACAAGGGGGCACTCCCTAAAGCTCATAGGTAAGAAAGTGAGGACAAATAAAGGGAAATA
The DNA here is from genome assembly GCA_034064705.1 of Bothrops alternatus. Taxonomy (NCBI): domain Eukaryota; kingdom Metazoa; phylum Chordata; class Lepidosauria; order Squamata; family Viperidae; genus Bothrops; species Bothrops alternatus. Next base: position 75,987 of record JARGCV010000238.1, read on the forward strand.
TTTCTTCACCCAGAAGGTCGTTGGTTTATGGAATTCACTTCCTGAAGGGGTCGTGACAGCTGTCAGCCTTGACAGCTTCAAGGCAGGGCTAGATAAATTCATGGATGCCAAGTGTATCGGTGGTTATTAAAATGGAGGTCCATGTGCCGCCTCTATGTTGGTTGAGGCAGGCAGGATTCCCTTGAGTACCATTTGTTGGGGGTCAAGGGAAAGGGAGGGTTTTGCCTTCTCTTTCTGCTCAAGATCCCCATGTACAATTGGTGGGCCACTGTGTGACACAGAATGCTGGACTCGATGGGCTTTGGCCTGATTCAGCATGGCTCTTCTTATGTTCTTATCTGGTAAAAATTGTATACAGGAAGTTTTAGGATTAACGCAAGCCTTTCCCGCACAACCCCCCACTCAAAGCTGAGGACCCAGATTGTTGGGGGGGGGGGTCCAACATGCTGACTCTGTAAACTGCTTAGAGAGGGCTGTAAAGCACTATGAAGCGGTATATAAGTCCAAGCGCTATTGCTATTAGAAATAATCAGACGTAAGATGAGGGAAGCAACTGTTCTCAATTTAATTCATGGGATTTTAAATTGGGTGCAAGATAATAGTAAATGGGTCTGTTCTGCTACGTGTGATTTAACATGTGAAGGATGGCATGATGGTTTTTAATTTTTTTTTAAAAGCGAAAGCAAGAAAAAAAAAGCAAATTGAATTTGCTGCATTTGCAATTTGAGCTGATCAAAAATCCACCCTAGAAACCCGGCAAGGGCAAATGTATACTGTTGCTAAGAGAAACATCGGTAGCACTCATTTCCCAGATTGTTAAAAAGGTCTGGAGGCCATTATTTCAGTAGCCAATGGCAAGTTTCCTCATTATCCCCGAAGAAGCTCACTCCTTGCAAGATCACCTAAGGGTGTTGATTCTGAATAGAATAGAATAACAGAGTTGTGGAAGGGACCTTGGAGGTCTTCTAGTCCAGCCCCTCTGCCCAGGCAGGAAACCCTATACCAGGGGTAGGCAACCTTGGCTCTTTTATGACCCTTCAACTCCCAGAATTTCTGAGCCAGCATGGCTCAGCTTGGAAACCTCTCCCTTTCCCCTCAGCATGGCTGGCTCAGGAATTCTGGGAGTTGAAGTCCACAAGTCACAAAAGAGCCAAGGTTGCCAACCTCTGGCCTAGGCCTAGGCCGCTTTATGACTGGTGGACTTCAACTCCCAGAATTCCTGAGCCAACATGGCTCAGCTTGGAAACCTCTCCCTTTCCCCTCAGCCTGTCTGGCTCAGGAATTCTGGGAGTTGAAGTCCACCAGTCACAAAAGAGCCAAGGTTGCCCACCTCTGGCCTAGGCCGCTTTATGACTGGTGGACTTCAACTCCCAGAATTCCTGAGCCAGCATGGCTCAGCTTGGAAACCTCTCCCTTTCCCCTCAGCATGGCTGGCTCAGGAATTCTGGGAGTTGAAGTCCACAAGTCACAAAAGAGCCAAGGTTGCCAACCTCTGGCCTAGGCCTAGGCCGCTTTATGACTGGTGGACTTCAACTCCCAGAATTCCTGAGCCAACATGGCTCAGCTTGGAAACCTCTCCCTTTCCCCTCAGCTTGTCTGGCTCAGGAATTCTGGGAGTTGAAGTCCACCAGTCACAAAAGAGCCAAGGTTGCCCACCTCTGGCCTAGGCCGCTTTATGACTGGTGGACTTCAACTCCCAGAATTCCTGAGCCAGCATGGCTCAGCTTGGAAACCTCTCCCTTTCCCCTCAGCATGGCTGGCTCAGGAATTCTGGGAGTTGAAGTCCACAAGTCACAAAAGAGCCAAGGTTGCCAACCTCTGGCCTAGGCCTAGGCCGCTTTATGACTGGTGGACTTCAACTCCCAGAATTCCTGAGCCAACATGGCTCAGCTTGGAAACCTCTCCCTTTCCCCTCAGCCTGTCTGGCTCAGGAATTCTGGGAGTTGAAGTCCACCAGTCATAAAAGAGCCAAGGTTGCCTACCCCTGCCCTATACCATTTCAGATAAATGGTTATCCAATCTCTTCTTAAAAACGTCCAGTGTTGGAGCATTCTCAACTTCTGGAGGCAGCTTGTTCCACTGATTAATTGTTCTCGCTGTCAGGAATTTTCTTCTTAGTTCCAGGTTGCTTCTCTCCTTGGTTAGTTTCCATCTGTTGCTTCTTGTCCTGCCCTCAGATGCTTTGGAGAATAGCTTGACTGCCTCTTCTTTGTGGCAATCCCTGAGATGTTGGAAGACTGCTATCATGTCCCCCCTCGTCCTTCTCTTCATTAAACTAGACATCCCCAGTTCCAGCAACCGTTCTTCATATGTTTTAGCCTCCAGTCCCCTGATCATCTTTGTTTTTCTCTGGACAAAGATGATCAGGGGATTGGAGGTTAAAACATATAAAAAAGAGATTCACCTTTTTTTGCCAGATCAAAGAAAGATGGCTGGGGAAAAAAAATCTGAAAGTCTTGGTGAAAATCGTAAGGTTTTAGGCAACTGCCAAAGAGCCTGACAACATTATGGATGTGTCCAGTTAGTCATCTGACTTAAAAGGGTTTTTTTTTAGAACATGCAAAGTATAGATATTAGTAGTTTATATTGCAGTGAGAGTCACCTCCTCGATCACAAACACTTCTTAAGATTTATGGAAAAGGGCATTAATTGTCAAGTAAAATGGCACAGGGACTTCCCAAAGGATCAATAAAAATAAAATCAATCAACAGACATATTCTCTTCCTACCTGACCTGGAATCTCAACGTGGTCTATTGCAAGGGTGCTTTGCATGCCAACAGGGCCAAGTAAATGGGGGATGATAGGATGTAAAATTAAGCTGTTCTCTGCGTATGGCCCACAGGGGTAGCATTTTGGACAGTTGCCTCCCACTGAAAAAGCTGAGTAACTTGTTCTAGGAAGGCACCGACCTTGACAATACGAGTTGGAACGAATGGCTTAAAAAGCTGTCCCTTCCTTGCAGAATTCAACTGGTGTGAATCCAAGCATGTTTGCTATAAAGGCAGCCTCCATTTGGGTCATCCCTGCTCTTTCCCCAAGGAAGGAAGCGAGCCCTACTCCCTGTTCTGATTTGCCTGGAGCCCACCTCTATCTCCTGGATGATGCCTTGACTTATTCTGTTACAATGACCTTGTTTAGCCCCACCAAAAGCCAATCCTACCTCACCATGGTGGTGTCAACACTGCTAACATCAGATGTTTTTGCTTTGACAACAGTTGGAGATGCAACCATTTTCTTCTTCTGGTTTATTTTTAGAATTAGAGTTAGAGTTAGATGATGCTGAGGGCAGAAATGTGCATGAGAGTTCAGCTAGACATAACAATACTGGACCTAGTGTGTGACCTGATGACCAGGAATTAGGGGACAGTATTAATTGTGAATACATATAGATGGCTTCTCTCTCTTTGGTTGCTTGTAATCCTGGATGCAGGGTCAAGAAAGGACAGCAAGGACAACACCCAATGTCCTAACCCACCCAAGAACATATGATATCTTTAGGGAATACTCCAGTGAAAACATGTTTATCTACTTCTGCTTTCTCCCTTCTTATCTACAGTGTGCCAGATTTACTGGGTGCAATCTTTATCTTATGTGTGTCAGCTTTGCTGGATGGGTTGCTTATGTAATTATACAGAATAAATACAAGGATTTCTTGTCCTTTGTGGCTCCTCTCATTTAGAGGGGTCCGTCTCTATTCAGCTGAATAAAAACGTAAAACCTAAAGGCACTTTCTGGTTTCCTGTATTTTTTTAACCAGCAAAACCTCAGAACCCGCATTTATTTATTTATTTTTATTTATTTTGCAATTTCTATACCGCCCCCCTCCCGAAGGACTCGGGGCGGTGTACAGCCCGATTAAAAACAGCAACATACAAAAAGTAAAATGAATTAAAAATAGATTAAACAATTTGGCCCAAAATCATTAAAAACCCAATACATTGTCTTAAAAGCAACAATCCCCTAAAACAATTATGGCCTGGTTGGTACCGGAGCTACTATCCCAGGCCGGCTTGTTGAAAAAGATATGTTTTTAATTCTCGACGGAAGGAGCGGAATTCTGTCATCATACGGAGTTCGGGGGGGATCTCGTTCCAAAGTGTTGGAGCTCCTACAGAGAAGGCCCTCCCCCTGGGGGTTGCCGGCCGACATTGTCTGGCTGACGGCACCCTGAGGAGACCCACTCTGTGGGAGCGTACTGGACGGCGGGAGGTATTTGCTGGCAGAAGGCGGTCCTGTGGATATCCGGGTCCGATGCCATGGAGCACTTTAAAGATGGTCACTAACACCTTGAAATGCACCCGGGAGGCCACCGACAACCAGTGCAGCTCGCGCAGGAGCGGTGTTACGTGGGAGTGCCATGATGCTCCGGTCACTACCCGTGCGGCCACATTCTGGGCCAGCTGAAGCCTCCGGGTGCACCTCAAGGGGAGCCCCATGTAGAGAACATATCAGACCCAAGGATATTGAAATAAGAGATGATAAGAATTGGCGGGCTGGGGGACTGGAGGGAAAGCCTACATTTTAAACTAATTTAAGAATGTGATTTATGGCTGTTAATTGGAGGAGGGAATTGTGCTTTGATACTACGTGCTCAGGGGAGGGGAAATCCAGTTTTTGGCTTCGATTATGTTAGTGCCGATGCCATGCGAGAAGCTTCTTTAAGATAAACAATGCCTTGAAATTATTTGAAGAGTTTCATCTGTCGGAACCGTGACAGGTGGCGGTGAGGTGAATAGTATAAGCCTATTATCAACAAGTTCGCACTAGTTTGGCAGAACCAGTAGCTAATTTTTTGTTGCCCAGGCCCAGAATGAACATCCGGAAACGGCATCCACACAGAGAACTGGTTGTTCACCTATTTGAATCCCACCACTGCTTATTATACTGCCCAACATGACTCTTGTGATGTTTTTCTTGGACAACTCCTCTGACTCTTCCTTGGAGGCCGGCTTGAGGGATGATGAGCTCATTCCTGGCATGTGAGGGACTGGGTTAATTAATGACTGAATGGCAGGAGATTTGCAGGAGGCTTTGCCTGAGGGCAGCTTGCAGGGACAAACAATCAGTGAAGAGGAGCTGCCTTCCGTGGTAGATCCGAGAGCATGCAGAGCAGAAAAAAGACAGGAACAGTGGAGTTCTGCCAGAATACTCAGGAGAAGGCCCCGACCATTCTGATGAGCTGCATGTCACAACGTCCAATGTCGTCCAGGATAACAAAAGCCAGGAACACTGGTACGCAGTGCAATCATCAAAGGTTTATTCTTTGACAAACAAAAAGTGAGCACTGGGAGTGACTTGCTCCCAGGGCTTTACATAGCTATACCATGCCCCATAACTCCAGCCCCAGCTGCTAACCACCATCTGCCCAAAAGTCATATAAGCTTCCTCTGTCTGGCCACGCCATTCCTCTGGCGTGGCCCTGCCCTGCTGTCTTGCAACTGGGCTGCCCATGGCCAGCTTCACATTCCCGGCGTCGTCCAGGCCTCCGCAGCTCTGCTCACTCACCAACACCCTCTCCTCGACCACTGGATGATCCCTAAAAGCCTCTGTGGCTGGCTGCAATTGGCTATGCCACTCAGCTGCTCCACTACCGGCCGCGTGCTCCACCGGCGTCCTGCCGCGCCACCCAGCTGTTCCGCTCATGGCTGCGACTCTCGACGGCTTTCCGTGTTTCCCCTCTGATGATGGCAGCCTTCCCAAATGCCTGTCAGCGACTGGCTACCCTCCCCACAGGCTGGCAGGTCCATCAACATCAGGAACGTGGGACTGGCAGGCCGTCGAGGTGCGAAGGGAGGCAGGAATAGAGGGCCCATTCCGATGACTGGGGCAACGTTGGCGACTCCCCGGCTCCATGGTGGCATTCGGCATCGAGATGGCGGCTGGCCTCAGAGCAACGGCTGGCAGCTGTGAGTTGCGTCCCATGTCACCCCCCGCCTGTGAATGGCAAGCCCTGTGGGGCTTGACACTGCACCAGAAAGCTATTTGTCATGCCCCCATCGGAGCCTGAATCTGTTGAGGAAGATGAGCTGGAACTGGAGCCACAGAGATTTCATTTCATTTCATTTATTTGACTTATATGCCGCCCTTCTCCCCAGACTCAGGGCGGCTTACAGCAAAATACAAGTACAAATATAATATAAATTAATTAAAATACAAATATACAGTATAAAAAAAAACTTGAGGGGGAGATGTCGTTGGCTTCGGAGGAATATGGAGAGGAGCAGGCCAAGGCAGGCCAGGGCTTGTCAGGATTGGGATGGCTTGTAGGCCGAGAGGAACAGGGGCAGGATGACCAAGAGAGGCTAAATAGTGAACATGAAAGACCTAATTGGAGTTAAATAAGAATCAATGGAATTCAAGAGAGATTAGTTCGCTTATGGCTACGGAGGGATTCTAGGCTGATTCCCCTTTTCACTCTGCCCCCAGGTTCTGCCATCCCTTCTCCTACGAAGTGATACCCATGTGCTGAACAGGACATAGATCCTGATATTAAGCAAAGTTGATTAATGGAGCCCCATGGAACTTCATGAATGAAAGGATGGAAAAACAGTTTCCTAGCACTAATTATTGTTATTGCTTTCCAGCTCAAGATAGAATGCAATTCTATTCCAGCTGAACTTTAAATCCTTCTAATTCAATCACAATCATTTGCAATATTCATCGGATACTACTGCTGGTTTGAAAAAGTAGTTTTACTTTTGATTTAAGTTGTTTATTACTGATCAACGACTAGGAGAAAATGTAGCTGTGGCAACCTATAACATCAGACCTCATCTTGGTATAAAGTCCATATTTGCAAGCACGGCATGTGTTTATCTTTTAGTATTTTGATGGGCACATTTTGACACCGTTCAGAATGGCTAAAGATTATTTTTCTCCTCAGGGATCATGGCCTCATTATTTTTGAAATGCAGCTAATAAAATTAACATTGTGCCTTTCTGACAGAAGACAGACCAACATCCAGGAAAAGTTAATTTTCTAGGTATGAAACGTCTGCTCTGATTTTTCCTATTTTCATCTTTATCCTCCTCTCTCCAGTCCGGGGTGTTTGTTTTTTTTTTTCATTCTGAAGACTCTAAAAGTGACATGTGTTTAATATTTGATGGATGCAAAGAGACAGAATAAAATGAGACAAATAACACTCGAGCGCGTACAGAATTGAAGCAGACAGAGTCGGTGAAAAATGGAGCGGTGGACTTCTAGGGTTGTGGGAACTTTATGACCGTGAGAATTGATATCAGTTGATGGGCTATCAAAGTTCTGAATGGGGGGGAAAAGAGATTATAGAAGAAACTTCTGCTTTTCTTTTCCTCAGAAGAAGAGATCAGCTCTGTAGCAATGCACTACAAAGTGAAGAAGAACAGAGAAGTGAAGTGTGCAAACCAGTGTCTTCGTTTCCTCGGCTATCCTTCTGCACAGAGCAGTTCAGTTTATTCCCTTTGATTCTTAATCTAGTATTCTCTCTCCTCACTAAGAGAAGCCAAACAACCGATTTATTTGAATAATCGTTCAGTTCCACCATCTTCAGTTCATCCCCCTGTGGACCATTGGAGTTTCGATCAATTTGTTTATACCCTGGGGGTTTTGATCAATTCAATGGATGTATTATGGCTTGACATTTTCAGCAGCCAGCAGCTTACTCTTCTTTCATATCTTCTGAAACTTCAAGAAAAAACTCTGGAAAAATAAAAAGAAATATAGGTGCATGGAACTCTTAAAGTGAGTTGTTTTTTGTTCCCATGAGGACGTCTGCACTGCTATTTCTTTGATCCTGTAAAACAGGAAATGGCGACTTCTGGGCTAGGAGATAATTCCATGCAGGCTGGAAAATATTAATTAAAAACTCCAGGAATTCAACGTAAGATTCCATTTCTCGCTGAGCCTATGTGTGATTTTGTGCTGACTTCACGCCAGTTTCTGATGCTTGAGTGTGTTTGTGTAGGGCTGCATGATTATGCTTACACCCTCATGGAGAGGTTTTCCTCTCAGCTACAGGAAACCTGAAAAGGAGAAAGTTTGAGAGCACGTATAGTTGACTGCACAGTACTGAACTAATTTTTGGTTGCCACCGCAAACTAATTTTTGGACGACACAGCAATTTTGGAATTTTGAAAGCACGCGGCTCTAAAGGGCTGAAGCCTGCCAATTTTAATTAAAATAGAATAGAGCTGGAAGGGACCTTGGAGGTCTTCTAGTCCAGCCCCCTGCTCAAGCAGGAGGACCTATACCATTTCAGAGAAATGGTTGTCCAGTCTCTTTTTAAAAACTTCCAGTGATGGAGCACCCACGATTTCTGGAGGCAAAGCTGTTCCACTGCTTGATTGTCCTCACTGTCAGGAAATTTCTCCTTCCTTCCAGGTTGCTTCTCTCCTTGATCAGCTTCCAGCCGTTGCTTCTCATCCTTCCCAAGGTATTTTGTTTGTATGGAGCACATTAATGAAATGATTGCCCTTATGGGTGTGACTCGTACCAAATTCAATCTTCTAAAAAGCGAATAGTTGGTATTATGTACAGGAACATCTGCACAGGGTATGGGCTAGACCCTCCTGAGTCCAGATGGGAGATTCCACAGAAGATCATGGATAATAAGAAATCTAAGGTCCCGTGGAACTTTCAGATCCAGATGGACAGAAAGGTGTTGACCAACCAGCCAGGTGAGGTGGTAATAGACAAGGAGTAGGAGACAGCGGTGGTGTGAAGTGACAAAGACGTCAGAAAGAAGGACTACAAGAAGCTAGAAAGGGTAACAGGGAGGAGCTAGAGAGACTCTGTTAAATAAAGCCCAAGGTGGTCCCAGTGGTGATTGAAGTACTCAGGGCTGGGACTCCTAAGCTGGCAAAGTGGATCCAACAGAACCGAGGAAAACTGCAGGGCTAAGAACAGCTAAGATCCTGCACAGAACCCTCAAACTCCAAGGCTACTGTTAGAGCAGGGCTCTTCAAACTTGGCCCTTTTATGACTTGTGGACTTCAACTCCCTCTCACTCTCTTTCCCTCTTCTCCCCCTCTCTCTTCCTCCCTCCCTCCCTCCCTCCCTCCCTCCCTCCCTCTCTCTCTCATCTATCTACTTACCTATTATCTTGCTCTTTCTCTCCTCATATCTATCTATCTATCTATCTGTCTGTCTGTCTGTCTGTCTCTGCCTGCCTGCCTGCCTGCCTTATCTACCTACCTACCTACCTACCTACCTACCTACCTATCATCTATCACCTATCAGTCTGCCTGCCTTACTTACCTACCTACCTACCTACCTACCTATCATCTATCATCTATCAGTCTGCCTGCCTTACCTACCTACCTACCTACCTACCTATCATCTATCATCTATCAGTCTGCCTGCCTGCCTGCCTTACCTACCTACCTACCTATCATCTATCATCTATCAGTCTGCCTGCCTGCCTGCCTTACCTACCTACCTACCTACCTACCTATCATCTATCATCTATCAGTCTGCCTGCCTTACCTACCTACCTACCTACCTACCTATCATCTATCATCTATCAGTCTGCCTGCCTGCCTGCCTGCCTTACCTACCTACCTACCTATCATCTATCATCTATCAGTCTGCCTGCCTGCCTGCCTTACCTACCTACCTACCTACCTACCTATCATCTATCATCTATCAGTCTGCCTGCCTTACCTACCTACCTACCTACCTACCTACCTATCATCTATCATCTATCAGTCTGCCTGCCTGCCTGCCTTACCTACCTACCTACCTATCATCTATCATCTATCAGTCTGCCTGCCTGCCTGCCTGCCTTACCTACCTACCTACCTACCTACCTACCTACCTATTTATCATCTATTATCTGTCTATCTGTCTGTCTGTCTGTCTGTCTATCTATCTATCTATCTATCTATCTATCTATCTATCTATCGATCGATCGATCGATCGATCGATCGATCGATCGATCGATCTACCGACCGACCGACCTACCTACCTACCTACCTATGATATTTTGCATCCATTTTCACTCAAATCAGTAGAAAAGAAATATTGCTTTTTCTTTTTTCCCCACTGCAGAAAAAGAAAGCCTTGTGATATTCATCATGCTAAGGGAGGATCTGATTCTTACAGGTCTGTTAAGTGACCAAATAGTCTTAAACGGTTTCACCAGATTGCTTTGGACCAACAACATAAGTATAACACAATCATTAACAGAAAGCTGTTCTCACCTTGACAATCAGTACAAGAGCTGAAGGTCCTTTTTCAGCGCTAATAGTTTTATTTTTCAGAGCAATTAGAAACAATCAAATTAGTTAAGGACAAGAAGGCAGGCAGAGAATAGAAATACAGCTATTGATCATCTCCTCATTTAAATTCCAGACTTTCAATAACGATGCCAATTGCTGATTTAAACCCTAAAAGCTAAGTTATGCCGGTTGCTAAGTGACGACAAACAGTGCAATTCAAAACATTTATAACCGCAATCAAGAGTTTTACTGTCCAGAGTATAAATTATAATTACGCATTACAGAGGCAGCGATCATTCATTTGCAAACTAGAATTGTATGTTTTGCTTATTTTTGTTTTTAACTGGTACTTTTCTGCTTGGGATTTTATTTGGGGGAAAACATTTATGTGATAACTAAAACTCCAATTCATACGATTGACTTTTACAAGGTGGGGATGGAAAACATCTTCAGTCCTGGAGTTCATCTCTTTGGCCAAGATTGTAGGACGTTTAAGTCGATAATGGTGATACCCTGCTTTCTAGAAAGCTTGCCCATTTGTATCGTCCTCACTGCTACCTAGTCACTTTAGATTCATTATCACAAACAAGGGCAAATGAGACTTACTGGTTGTGTTCCCCTGACCTCTTTGTTCCTCTAGCATATGGAGAAGGTAGACTAGAATAGAATAATAACTTTATTGTCATTTTGAATGTACACCAATCGGCATACATTAAAATGAAATTTTGTTGCATTCAGCTCTCAAAGGGTCATCACCACCTGTTTTATTACCCAAATAGGTAACATCATCAGTGCTAGAAGTTAAGGGGGTGGGGTTGCAGAGGGGAGGAGGAAGAGGAGAACGATGGCAGTGGGGTGCTGGGTGGTCTCTGAGCTTGGTGGGTTTTTTTTGCAGATGTTTCATTATCAAATTAAGTAGCACAAGGATGTTGAGTTTAGGAACATCTGCAAGAAAACCACCAAGCTCATCCGCTATTCAGCCATTTTAGTCCGTGAAACCTGATCAGGGAACCAAGAACAAAAAAAGGTATGTTTTCCTCTATATTTTAATCCATGGTTATAAGAAAAATTCAATTGAAATAAACTCCAGATACTTTGCAAATTCAAAAAAAATACAAAAATCTGGTAGTGAGTGTCTAAAAACTCTCTCTGTCTCTGTCTCTGTCTCTGTCTCTGTCTCTGTCTCTGTCTCTGTCTCTGTCTCTGTCTCTGTCTCTGTCTCTGTCTCTGTCTCTGTCTCTGTCTCTCTCTCTCTCTCTCTCTCTCTGTCTGTCTCTCTGTCTCTGTCTGTCTGTCTCTGTCTGTCTCTGTCTGTCTCTCTCTTTCTCTCTTTCTGTCTCTCTCTTTTTTCTCTCTCTGTCTCTATCTGTCTCTCTGTCTCTCTCTATCTGTCTCTCTGTCTGTCTCTCTGTCTTTCTCTCTGCCTGTCTCTCTCTGCCTCTCTCTGTCTGCCTCTCTCTGTCTGTCTCTCTCTCTCTGTCTCTCTCTTTCTCTCTTTCTGTCTCTCTCTTTTTTCTCTCTCTGTCTGTCTCTCTGTCTCTCTCTGTCTCTCTGTCTCTATCTCTGTGTCTGTCTTTCTCTCTCTCTCTCTGTCTGTCTCTCTCTGTCTCTGTCTCTGTCTCTGTCTGTCTCTGTCTCTGTCTCTGTCTCTGTCTGTCTGTCTGTCTGTCTGTCTGTCTGTCTGTCTGTCTGTCTGTCTGTCTGTCTCTGTCTCTGTCTCTGTCTCTGTCTCTGTCTCTGTCTCTGTCTCTGTCTCTGTCTCTGTCTCTGTCTCTCTCTCTCTCTCTCTCTCTCTCTCTCTCTCTCTCTCTCTCTGTCTCTCTCTCTCTCTCTCTCTCTCTCTCTCTCTCTCTCTCTCTCTCTCACACACACACACACACACACACACACACACACCCTGAATGCCTGCTGTGCTTCCAAACCCTAAGATCTTCAGTTGCTCCTGTTTTTCACAGGTTGTTAAAGAAAACATTGGCAAACTGGATTACAGAAGGAAAGCAGCAGAAATCACAGAATGTTGGGGTGGAGACTGGTGTGTATTTCATTCTGAACAAGCACCTCATCTCGAAGAAGCTCAGGAAATGTGGCTCTTGTGACGACAGAGACAAAACAAATAACACACTCAGGTTCACCTTGAGAGCGGAACAGAAAAAGAAGAATGGAGGAGAACAGATTATGAGCTTAAAACATTTATCCAGTTAAATGATGAAGAGAAGCGAAGGACATGGCCTCAGAGCGAGTTATCAGTGTTTAATAGTTGGCAACCAAGACTTGACACAATACAAATAAAAATCCAAATTAAGAGAACGGTAAGTTCTGAAATAGTTGGAACTGACTGATGGTTCATTGGAACAGATCAGTGGAATAGAATAGAATAGAATAGAATAGAATAGAATAGAATAGAATAGAATAGAATAGAATAGAATAGAATAGAATAGATGGAATTAGAATAGAATAGAATAGAAATAAGGAATAGAATAGAATAGAATAGAATAGAATAGAATAGAATAGAATAGAATAGAATAGAATAGAATAGAATAGAGCTGGAAGGGACCTTGGAGGTCTTCTAGTCCAGCCCCCTGCTCAAGCAGGAGAACCTACACCATCTCAGACAGGTGATTGTCCAGTCTCCTCTTAAAAATTTCCAGTGTTGGAGCGCCCATGATTTCTGGAGGCAAGCTTTTCCACTGGTTGATTGTCCTCACTGTCAGGAAGTTTCTCCTTAATTCCAGGTTGCTTCTCTCTTTGATCAGTTTTCAACCATTCTTTCTCGTCCTTCCCTCTGGTGCTTTGGAGAATAACCTGACCCCCTCTGCCTTGTGGCAGCCCCTCAGATGCAGGAACACTGCTATCATCTCTCCCCTATTTCTTCTTTTCTTTAGACTAGCCAAACCCAAGTTCCGCAACCATTCTTCATACGTTTTGGTCTCCAAGCCTTGGATCGTCTTAGTTGCTCTTCTCTGATTTTTTTTCCAAACTCTCAACATCTTTTTTGTGACATGGAGACCAAAAATTGGCTGCTGTATTTGAGGTGTGGTCTCACTAGGGTTTTATAAAGTGATACTAATACTTCGCATGATCTTGATTCTATGTCTCTGTTTATACAACCCAGGATTGTATTAGCCTTTTTGGCAGCCGCAGCACACAGCTGGCTCATATTTAACTGATTGTCCACTGGGACTCCGAGATCCCTCTCACAGTATCTATTCTTGAGTGAGGTACCTCCTAGTTATTCTCACTTTAGACCAGCCCTACCAATGGGTAAACTGAGGTAGACAGAGGTAGGGAAATTGAAGCAACCTCTGCCTGTATCTTTTTGGTTTTGTGCGAAGCTATCATTCTGAAAGTGGAATGTCCCAGAAAAAAAAATGCAATTTTTTTTTTTTTAGGATGATCTGATTTTTTTCCGGAAATGGATCCTTCAAACTATCATGGTCCATAAATCGTCAACATGCCATTTCGCATGAAATAAGTCTGAAACTGTTTGAACATCTTGAGTGTCTTCAGATTCTTAAAGGGCAATCTAGGATAGGGGTTGAAAGAAGATTCAGACCAGTGTAAAACTGGACAAATGGATTCATTCCTACGCAGATGTCCTTTGCTTTCCTCTCTTGCTTGCATTCGCCTTTAAACAAATAAGTATATTTTTTTCACGCTCTTGGGATAAGATTCCAGAAGCCCATAGCTTTACTTTCTTATACCACTGTCTTGTCCATGTGTATCTGGACAATTATGCCATCCTACGGATTTACATTTCCCCTGTGAGTTAATTGGTATAAAACTGTAATGAGATAAAATTCAACCCACGGTGTAAAAGAACTGTAGCCGGGGAAAAAAGAAAAAGAAACAGTAAACATGCTGATTAGCACGTAAAATTTTAATGAGATTCTGTTTTGATAGCAAAAGCTTCGGAATGAGAGAGTTATGATATAACTTCCAGCAAATATTTTGCTTAATTAATGAATTTCAGTAATTGGTAGTATTATCTAACACTTAAGGCCCATTACTGAAACCACTTCTAATTTCTGCCTTTTTAATGAGACTGTTCGGAAGAAAGTGTGAACTTGTTCGAAGTAAGCATTCTTTTCTCATAAACTCCTAGCAAGCATTTGTTAAAATAAATCATGGTAGCAAATCTTTTTTTTTAAAAAGTCCACTGTATATTCAGCTAGGACTGGGGTAGGCAACCTTGGCTCTTTTATGACTCATGGACTTCAACTCCCAGAATTCCTGAGCCAGCATGGCTCAGCTTGGAAACCTCTCCCTGTCCCCTCAGCTGGCTCAGGAATTTTGGGAGTTGAAGTCCACCAGTCATCAAAGAGCCAAGGTTGCCTACCCCTGCTCTAAACTAATAAAGTCTACATTAATTAACATTAATTATGCTTTCATATGTTCCTCTAGGTCAGGAGTAGGCAACCTTGGCTCTTTTATGACTTGTGGACTTCAACTCCCAGAATTCCTCAGCCAGCATGGCTCAGCTTGGAAACTTCTTCCTGTCCCCTCAGCGTGGCTGGCTCAGGAATTCTGGGAGTTAAAGTCCACCAGTCATGAAAGAGCCAAGGTTGCTTACCCCTGCTCTAAATTAATAAAGTCTACATTAATTAACATTAATTATGCTTTCATATGTTCCTCTAGGTGAGGGGTAGGCAACCTTGGCTCTTTGATGACTGGTGGACTTCAACTCCCAGAATTCCTGAGCCAGCATGGCTCAGCTTGGAAACCTCTCCCTTTCCCCTCAGCATGGCTGGCTCAGGAATTCTGGGAACTGAAGTCCACGAGTCATAAAAGAGCCAAGGTTGCCTAGCCCTGAGCTAGACGTTGACTTACCGAAGTTCATTTAGTGACCGTTCAACGTTACATCAGCACTGAAAAAGTGACTTATGGCCGTTTTTCACACTTACAACTCTGATAATGTCCCTGAGGTCACGTGATCAAAATTTGGCTCGTATTTATGATGGTTGCAAAGTCCCAGGGTCACGTGACCCCCTTTGCGACCTTCTGACAAGCAAAGTCAATGGGCAACAAAACATTAGCTACTGCTTCTGCTGAAGTGGTGCGAACTGGTTGATTATATCTATATATCTATATCTATATCTATATCTATATCTATATCTATATCTATATCTATATCTATATCTATATCTATATCTATATCTATATCTATATCTATATCTATATCTATATCTATATCTATATCTATCTATCTATCTATCTATCTATCTATCTATCTATCTATCTATCTATCTATCTGTAGGTCTTTGGTTATTTGGGTTTTCTCCCATGTAAAATTGGAAGCATCTTGGCAACATTTTGGCGAAGTCCCATTCATCATCTTCAGGCTGGTGCTTTCAGCTTCGTGCTTCTAGAAGCAATGTTTGATCATAGCTGTTTCTTCCTTTTAACTGCCAGTGGGGGTATGAACTGATTGGCTGGGAGCTTGGCTGTGTTCTGATTGGTTAGGGGCTTGGCTGTGCCCCTTGACAAACGAGTCCCTAACACAAAGAATGACACCAGACCCACACTCACGAAAACCACACAGGATGTCACTGCCACACATCCATGCAAAAAGCAAACCCAAACCCCCACCGATGATGAGGCACGACCACAAACCAGAAGCCAGACCACAGCTGCATCATTAGCTATCTTTAACCCCTCCAATCCATACATGAAGCAAACTAACACCCACCATGAAGATGAGGCATGACCACGAACGTGAAGCCAAACAGCTATGCAGCTCACCATCTCTAATCCCCCTGCAACTCAGACTAACCTGAGCACAACAAAGCCCCCACCCAAACAGAACACTCCCCCAGCCAATCAGAGCACAGCCAACCCCCCAGCCAATCAGAGCACAGCCAAGCCCCTAACCAATCAGAACACACCTCCACCCAATCAGAACACAGCCGAGCTCCCAGCCAATCAATTTAAACCCCCACTGGCAGTTAAAAGGAAGAAACAGCTACAATCACACATTGCTCCTAGAAGCACGAAGCCGAAAGCACCAGCCTGAAGATGACGAATGGGACTTCGTCGAAACGTCACCAAGACACTTCAAATTCTACGTGGGAGAAAACCCGAAGAACCAAAGACCTACATACAAACACCCACAAAAACCTCAGAAAACACATATATATAAACACACACACACACACACACACACACACACACACACACACACGTATATATGTACATGTATATCTGGGTCCTCATTTTACTGATCTCAGAAGGATAGAAGGCCGAGTCAACCTTGAGCCAGTCAGACTCGAACTGCCAAACTGCTGGCAGCCGGCAGTCAGCAGAAGTAACCTGCAGTACTGCATTCTAACCACTGGGCAGTCCCCTTTCTTTTGTGAGCAGGCAACAGAATTTTATTTTTAATGTGTGCCAATGTGCTCACAGTAAAAAGTGACAATAAAAGTTATCTTATCTTATCTAAATTGCTGAATAACAGGCCAGTGATTTTTCTGCAGATATTCATACATACATTCATTCATCCATCATTCATTCATTCACACATGCATATCTGTCTATCATACAGGGTGACAGTGAAAAAAAGGAGGAAGAAATGGATCTCTTCTTGAGTTGCTAAGCTGGTTCGAAAGCCTGGAGGCATTTACAATCTTTACGCTAAAATTTGCATTCTGCAATGCACACCCACCAAGAAAACACTCCTTTTTCATTCCTGCACGATCAAGTTGTTTTCCCCTGCCTGCGTAGATCCTGTCTGGTTTTCCACGATCTCGCTTGCATCAATTTATTGCTTTCTTGTTTTACAAAGCAGATTTTGTTTTTTTTCCTCCTCACTACGCTATTAAAGCGCTGGCTGTGCTGTTTGACATCAATGCTTTCCAAATCTTTGAATATTAATTGATTTAAGTTCTGGGCCAAAACAAGCCGTACTGATGGTCACTTTTATGTGTTAATGGATACGATGATCCCAGATTTTAGATGGGCTTTGAAAAGCTGTGTTTAAGATGACACGGCAAAGTTTACTTTCAAAAATAAAATCAAAGCCTGTGTCCATGAAAGTTTAGAGTTTCAAAATACAATTTATAATACTATTTGAGCTTTTGTCGGGATGATTTGAGCACTGAACGAAGCCCTGATTGAATCAAACCAGATTTGCTAAATGTTGATGATATGAGCAACACAAAGATGATCAAATTTCATGCCAGGAACTTAAAAAAGTTAGAATACTATTAAGACAAAATTATACTTTACTAAGTTTGATAGATTTCTATAGGGGAGATTAATTCCATCCTTAACTTCTTTATTAGGCACAGAATAAACTGTGGCTGGCCTTATTCCATATTTTTTTTTTGAACAAATGAGACCTTCAGGGAAAATAATTAGTAGTGGAATGGCTACTAAGCAGAAAATGTCAGAAATAAAAGGAATATGCTTATACTAGCATGTTTTGGAATGTTCTTTTTTTTTTTTTTACAATTATTCAAATCAGTGCATTTCTACTTTCTCTTCCACCTTCTCTCTTCCATTGGGCACGCCCTCTGCATGATGCAACCAGCCCGCAGAGAGACAGATGGGGGCCAGATTGTCATAGAATCTGGGGATTAGAATGAAACAAATCCAGAAGAATCTGTTCTTCTTCTGCAAGTGGGCATCACACACTGCCCAGATGCTACCATATGAGGACAAATCATGCATTGCAAAAATTGCTTGGAGGTGGGAAGATATTTCTAATGTAATCTACCGGATCTCCTGCATGGATTGCCCCTGTGACTATGTAGTCACAGCTAACCACCAGCTTACAAGAGCATAAGTGAGTGGTCAGACGAGGAGACTCAAACTCATTGGTAGCCTCACATTGCAATGAACAAGGACGTGCATTCAATTTCTCAGCTACATACTAAGATTGTTGGCCGTGCAGGTACAAAAACAGCCAGGGAAATGACTGAAGCCTGGGAAACGGGCCCCTTGTCAGTCAACAGGAGTGCTGATTGATCAAGGATAAGAGAGATGAGAAGAAAAATTTTACATAAATGGTATTACACACCATTACAATTAGCGCACTTCCAAAGGGAGAAAAAAGGGAATTGTTGGCATGGATGTAAAGAAAAGGTAGTATTTATGCATATGTTTTGGGAATGTGCTGAAGTTCAAAAATTTTGGAAGCAAATACAAATTGAGGTAAGTAAGATGCTAAATATTAATTGGAGAATAACTAAGGAGGTGGCGCTATTAATAAAAAATAGTGAGGTAAAGGAATATGAGGAAATTAAAACTGCAGCAATAGAAAGCGCCCAAGCAACTATAGTGCTTGGGTGGAAAGATGCGAAGAAATGGAACATACAAAATTGGTGTAAGTACATGGTAGACCACATTCACTATCAAATAATGGAAATTAGATTACACAATTATAATGAAGGTAAATTGGTAGCAACGATGAAGCGGTGGGAAAAAGTAAAAATTTATATGTTAAACTTAATAGGCGATGCAAAAATAAAGAATAAAATTCAGTCACTCTATAAAGTATGAATAATGTAATCCAGAGTTGAGAAGTATATATGTAATAGAAATTGAATCTTCTCTATTGGTGGTGGGATTAATGTTTGTATTTTTGTAATTTGTCCGGTGAAGGGCACTATCCACAGTGCACTGTTTTATGTATTACATTAATAAAAAATTTAAAAAAAAAGAGTGCTGATTGATCACCAGCTTGTCAAGTAGTTAGGAGCCGAGGGCTTGGCAGCACAAGGAAGACAAGTCAATTTCTTGACACCAATCAACCAATAGGAAGACACCAGCCCTGAGGATGGGCTCCATCTCATGATTTTGATGACCAACCCAGATTGGATCATGCAGAATCTATTTTGACCCAGGCAAATGGAAATTTGCTCTGAATTATTCTGGCCTGCCTCTGACTTTGAATTTTGAGCAAACTCATTACATGCACCCATTACGTTTACAGCCGCTCAGATTAAGAGAACTGATCTCCTTAATCTTTTTTTTTTTTCTGTAGTGTTGTGAGGCCCCCCAAAAGAATTTCATCCAGCTGGTGATCTGCAACTCTCATAATGTCTGACACATTAATTAGATAATATTTTTTTCCCCAGTTTTAATTTCAGAGATGCAATAGTTCAAAGGATTTAATTACGAGAAAGATGATATGGCACTGTAAAACTTTTTACAAGTGAGGCTGGAATTTAGGTCATTCGGTTTTGGCAAGCTGCAACAGGGTCTGCTTCCCCAAATATAGGAAAGCAACTACTTGTTGCAAATAGATGCATGCTTGTCTTGCCTAATAATGCGTTTCTGCTAC
Source organism: Bothrops alternatus (assembly GCA_034064705.1). Classification (NCBI taxonomy): domain Eukaryota; kingdom Metazoa; phylum Chordata; class Lepidosauria; order Squamata; family Viperidae; genus Bothrops; species Bothrops alternatus. Next base: position 95,465 of record JARGCV010000238.1, read on the forward strand.
CAGCAACCGAAGTCAACCCCAACATGTATTTTGAAGTTGATTTTGGCAAATAAACGTTGACAATTTAAAAAGTCATTTTTACAAATGAAATGGAGTGGAGCTTGCATGAGAAAAGAAGGAAGAGGTGGAACTTTGTTGGGATTTCATGTCTACCACACAAAAGGTATAACTAGATGGGACTCATCAGAATTGAATAACTGACTAAGGGATCTTGGAGGTTAAAGGGACCCTGGACCTTCTACCTGCTGTGGAAGACTGCTATCATGTCCCCCTTAGTCCTTCTCTTCATTAAACTAGACATAGCCAATTCCAGCAACTGCTCTTTGTATGTTTTAGCCTCCAGTCCAGTGGTGGGATTCAGCCGATTCACACCGGTTCGGCAGAACCAGTAGCTAACTTTTGCTGAGTTCAGAGAACCGGCTGAATGTACGCTGCTTCCGGAAGTCCAGTCTAGGCACGGGAGGCCTGGAGGAGGCCTCCCAGGTCTAGAATGGCTCACTGGAAGTACATGGATGCCACTTCTGGAAGTCCGTTCTAGGCCTCAGAGGCCTGGAGGAGGCTTCCCAGGCCTAAAACAGCCCACCAGAAGTGCATGGATGCCACTTCCGGAGGTCTGTTCTAGGCCTCGGAGGTCCAGGTCTGCATCCAATAAGAGAACTGGTTGTTCAGATATTTGAATCCCATCACTGCTCCAGTCCCCTAATAATCTTTGTTGCTCTTCTCTGCACGTATTCCAGAGTCTCAACATCTTTTTTACATAGTGGTGACCCAAACCGGATGCATCTCTTCTGAATCAAATGTGGTTCAGAAAGCTATATAATACCAAGTGTCTAAACATTCTGCATTCCATTAACTCAGGAATCTTTGTCCCTTTTTGTTCCTGTATTGTAGAGTATGTCCCATGAACAATCATACCTTCATAATGTATTCCATGACCATCAAGCCCATCTATGTGCCCATTATATAATCATAATCTAATCAAGACTCTTACTTTTTCCAGGTCTTCAGGTAACTAATCCAGCACCATGAAGTTAGCATTTAAATCAAGCACTGGAAGTCTTAGGTTGTGGAACCATTGCATGTTCTCATTTATCTGTTTTCATGATCCCTATAATCTCCAATGAGTTTGGGCAAGGCCAATGAATTAGGGTGACTTTCTGGCAGTGCTTCCTGTTCTTTATTTCTATGTTTCTTGCAATTGCCTCTCCGTGGGTCTGTTATTTTGACTGTTACAAATCTTATTTTTTTTTCCCTCTTGCCCTTCCTTCGTGTCTCCTTTATTCACCCAGCGGGCAAAATTACTCTTTTTTATCCTGTTTTTATTTTCTTTCATTTTTAAAATGTCCAGTATTGCTGCATCTTCCATTAACTTTTACGGAGGGATACAGATCTGTTTTTATATGAATCCAATGTGTCTGAATTCTTAGCTAGCGCCTTGGTTATATTTACAGGGCACGAGAGTTCACGGCATAGTCAAAGACGTTGGAATTGTATCCAGGGTCTCTTAATAGCAAGGCAATAGGTTTTGAATGTGCAATTCTAGCTGATGGTTTATTTCCTCCAGTATTCAATTAAAGTGCTTTGAAGAAGCTTCAGAGAAACGCAGAGTCCCCAATGAAATGTTCACTTCCATTTCCACACCTCAACCAGCCTTCAGAGATTGGAAAAAAAAAAAAGGAGCTTATTATTGCCAAATGGATGGCTCTTTTTTAGAATGTTGACAGCTGTTAATCAATCACGGGGCTTAAATTGCCGCCTCCTCAGAGCGGCCGGGAGGATGGCTAACCTGGTTATGTTTTTCTCAAGTCAAATTTTAGTATGTTACAAAGTGGGCGCTAAAAGATTTTTCCGTCCTCTAGCTCTGCGGGATGGCTCCCTCACAGTAGCCTAAAACAAAAGTATCAGCAGCTCTTTTAAGCAAAGAGAAGAACTGTAAATCCCATTTCCTTTTCCTGTGCAAGTATCTTAAATTAAAAGCAATTTGAGCATTTCTTAGGAAAAAAATTCAGAAAACAGCGAGGGAGGCATTTACCTTAGGCATATCAGAAAGTTCATATCTATATATCTATATCTATATCATCTATATCTATATCTATATCTGAATGAAACATTCAGAAGCCAACTCACAATCTCAGAGAACAAACCTTCATGTTTATGTATATGTGTATGTGTATGTGTATGTGTATGTGTATGTGTATGTGTATGTGTATGTGTATGTGTATGTGTATGTGTATGTGTATGTGTATGTGTATGTGTATGTGTATGTGTATATGTGTATATGTATATGTATGTGTATGTGTATTGTTGTTGTTAGTTGCGAAGTCATGTCCAACCCATCGTGACCCCATGGACAACATTCCTCCAGGCCTTCCTGTCCTCTACCATCTTCTGGAGTCCATTGAAGCTCACGCCTCCTGCTTCAGTGACTCCATCCAGCCACCTCCTTCTCTGTCATCCCCTTCTTCTCTTGCCCTCCATCTTTCCCAGCATTCAGTTCTTCTCCAGTAAGTCCTTCCTTCTCATTAGGTGGCCAAAGTATTTGAGTTTCAACTTCAGGATCTGGCCTTCTAAAGAGCAGTCGGGGTTGATGTCCTCCAGGACTGACCGATTTGATTTGATCGCCATGTATATGTATATGTATATGTATATGTATATGTATATGTATATGTATATGTATATGTATATGTATATGTATATGTATATGTATATGTATATGTATATGTATATGTATATGTATATGTATATGTATATGTATATGTATATGTATATGTATATGTATATGTATATGTATATGTATATGTATATGTATATGTATATGTATATGTATATGTATATGTATATGTATATGTATATGTATATGTATATGTATATGTATATGTATATGTATATGTATATGTATATGTATATGTATATGTATATGTATATGTATATGTATATGCAGTGTTTTCTAAAAAAAAAAAAAGGTGCCGGAACTCACACACGTCATACAACCCGCCTTGCCTACCCTACAAGGTTCCATCCAAAAAAGGTGCCAGAACTCTGTTCTGGGCGTTCTATGAGAAAAAAGCCCTGTGTATACATATGTATATGTATATACATGTATATAAAGTAATGCATATATATGTATTGCATTAATTTAGCACAGCGGCTCCCAACCTTTTCTATACACCACACCCCTAGAACGCTTCTGATATATTCTCACACCCCTTACAAAGGTTTGAAATAACGGCAACGAATTATATATATATACACTATAATTTTGAAACCCCAAGTTTTTCCACCTCCTGGAATATCATTTCGCACCACCAGGGGTTACGAGCACCCCCAGTTGGGAACCCCTGATTTAGCAGAAATTTGCACTACTCAGGTGACCCTGAGGACACAGGTAAGCCTCCAAGTGGCCTCAACAATTCTCTAAAAGGATGCAAATGACCAACTGTCCGCAAGGAGTATCAATTCTTCCATTCCCCACCATGCAGTCAGAGCTGAAGAAGCTTTTTGGATGAGAAGCAAAATGTCTTCAAAGAAAAAAAAGTGTCAAGGCTGCTGATATTGAATATTATTGCTTTGACAAAGAATGCAGAACTGTCTGGTATTTTTAGAGTTAATTCAGATGACAGAGAAAAGGGAGGAGATGGTAAGGAAAGCCCGGGAAAATGAACGGAAGTGAATCTTTGCCCTCCAAGTTAATTGGAAGATATGAATCATGACCCCAACATAGGGGAGAGGAAATGCCTGGAATGTTATGTGCAAAGGGAAGGGAAATTCAGATCTTGGCATCCATCATGCCGTGCTGACACGTCTCTACACTAATAAATGTTTTTTTTTTAGGTTAAACCATGCCTGAAAAGTCTTTGAAGTGTTTCATTAGTCAGTCACATGACAACAAGGAAGTCTAGTTGCCTCATGAAGAAGGGACAACCATGACCTAGATGACTGAGAATCTCCATAGATGAACAGCAAAAGCTTTCATCTCTCTCTCTCTTTTTCCCAGCAGAGTGTATCGTACGCAACAAAATCAGCAGCCATTCCACCCAAGGCCCTATACTGCAAAAGTTTCAGGGCTTCCAAGATTGGTGGAAACAATAAAACGAGCATTAGTATGCAGACAAGTCATAGAAAGTTAATGGACTTTCCAAGCTGACACATTGCTCTAGAAAGAGTCATTAGCACAGTCCTTGGCTTCATTGCCGCGGGAGAGCAGAAGAAAAACCTCAAGCAAGTTACGCTGAATTAATTAATCTGAAGGAAGAGTCTCCAGTACAAACGCATATGTGGGTATGACACCGGAACGCTAAAAATAGCGGCTAATTAAATCACATTCAAACAGGGACTGTGAGTCTCGGCATGCGTGAAGGCTCAACAACAAAAGTCTCCTTTCAGGGGGTCACCCTGAGGAGCTCATCCTGCTTCGTAAAGGCTTGGATTTAGAAGCCCACCCCCAAATGCCTCTAAGAGGGTCCTTCCAGAATTCAAGGAGATGAGGGCAAACTCTCAGCAGTGCTGAATCTATTTCCCACCATACAATTTATCGATAGAGGGCTGAATATTTATAGCTCAGGGGCCTTGGTTTTTCTTCTGAGCTGGGTCATCCTCTTGGAGACATTTCATTACCGAACTAGGTAACTTCCTCCGTGCCAAAATGGAGTGGAGTTTGCTTACATTTATATGCGAGTATATAAAACTCTATTTAGTACAGGTAGCCCTTGAGTCACGTTTCATTTAGCGACCGTTTGAAGTCACAACGGTACTCCAAAAAAAGTGACTTAGGACCGTTTTTCACACTTACGGCCATTGCCCCCCTCCTGATATTCACACGATCAACATTCAGATGCTTGGGAACTGGTTCATATTTACGACGGGTGTCGTGTCCTGGGATTAGGTGATCCCCTTTTTGGACCTTCTGACAAGCAAAGTCAATGGGGAAGCCAGATTCCCTTAACAAGCCTTGTTACTAACTTAACAACTTATCAACGGTGACAAGATAGTTCACAAAATGGGGCAAAATTCACTTAACAAACGTCTCACTGAGCCACAGAAATGTTGGGCTCAGTTGTGGTCGTAAGTCAAGGACTATCTGTCGATAACAGGGGTAGGCCACCTTGGCTCTTTTCTGACTGGTGGACTTCAACTCCCAGAATTCCTGAGCCAGCCTGGCTCAGCTTGGAAACCTCTCCCTTTCCCCTCAGCATGGCTGGCTCAGGAATTCTGGAAGTCCACCAGTCATAAAAGAGCCAAGGTTGCCTACCCCTGCTCTAAACTAATAAAGTCTACATTAATTAACATTAATTATGCTTTCATATGTTCCTCTAGGTCAGGGGTAGGCAACCTTGGCTCTTTTATGACTCGTGGACTTCAACTCCCAGAATTCCTGGGCCGGACTGGCTCAGCTTGGAAACCTCTCCCTTTCCCCTCAGCATGGCTGGCTCAGGAATTCTGGGAGTTGAAGTCCACAAATCATAAAAGAGCCAAGGTTGCCTACCCCTGCTCTAAACTAATAAAGTCTACATTAATTATCATTAATTATGCTTTCATATGTTCCTCTAGGTCAGGGGTAGGCAACTTTGGCTCTTTTATGACTTGTGGACTTCAACTCCCAGAATTCCTGGGCCGGACTGGCTCAGCTTGGAAACCTCTCCCTTTCCCCTCAGCATGGCTGGCTCAGGAATTCTGGGAGTTGAAGTCCACCAGTCATAAAAGAGCCAAGGTTGCCTACCTCTGGCCTAGGCCTAGCCGCTTTATGACTGGTGGACTTCAACTCCCAGAATTCCTGAGCCAGCCTGGCTCAGCTTGGAAACCTCTCCATTTCCCCTCAGCGTGGCTGGCTGAGGAATTCTGGGAGTTGAAGTCCACGAGTCATCAAAGAGCCAAGGTTGCCTACCCCTGCTCTAAACTAATAAAGTCTACATTAATGAACATTAATTATGCTTTCATATGTTCCTCTGGTCCTAGGGTAGGCAACTTTGGCTCTTTTATGACTTGTGGACTTCAACTCCCAGAATTACTGGGCCGGACTGGCTCAGCTTGGAAACCTCTCCCTTTCCCCTCAGCATGGCTGGCTCAGGAATTCTGGGAGTTGAAGTCCACCAGTCATAAAAGAGCCAAGGTTGCCTACCTCTGGCCTAGGCCTAGGCCGCTTTATGACTGGTGGACTTCAACTCCCAGAATTCCTGAGCCAGCATGGCTCAGCTTGGAAACCTCTCCCTTTCCCCTCAGCGTGGCTGGCTCAGGAATTCTGGGAGTTGAAGTCCACGAGTCATAAAAGAGCCAAGGTTGCCTACCCCTGCTCTAAACTAATAAATCTACATTAATTAACATTAATTATGCTTTCATATGTTCCTCTAGGTCAGGGGTAGGCAACCGTGGCTCTTTTATGACTCGTGGACTTCAACTCCCAGAATTCCTGAGCCAGCCATGCTCAGCTTGGAAACCTCTCCCTTTCCCCTCAGCATGGCTGGCTCAGGAATTCTGGGAGTTGAAGTCCACGAGCCAAGGTTGCCTATCCCTGGTCTATAAACCAAGAGCAAACATCACTCCCTTCCAGCACTTATGATGTCACCTAGTTGAGTAATGAAACATCTACAAGAAAGCCACCAAGCATCCAGGACCCATCATATTATTTATTGCTAGCAACAGTTTGAGGTGATGGTGTTTCCTGAATTAGAAAGTGAGCGTGCTGGTTCTGCATTTGTACTCAGCCAGCAAAGAACCACTCATGAAATCAAGTCTCCTTTAAACTTATTATTTTACCGATAGTTTTAAGAGAGCCACAATATCAACAGTGGGTTTCAAATGTTTGAGCAGGTCCCTCTCTTAGCTCTTCCTCTCCCCTTACTTTAAACAATTAAGTAGAAACACACTTACTGTAAGAGGATGCACATCCTAAATGAAGCGTCATTTTCCAGCATTTCAAAAAATTTATGTCCGTTCTTAGAAAATAAAATGTACACACTTTTTAGAAGTGGGGCCCTTATCTCGTTTTTTTTCTCTCAAGTGATGAATGTGAAGTAAAGAATGTGGTAGGCACGGTAAAGAACAGTCAAGAATTATTTGACTTGAGTGAACTGCACTGGAACAGCCATCACTGCTGCTCAGTAATTCCAGGGTAATTTTTCTCCCATTATTTTCCGACTTATATCTGCAGTTTGCAATGTCTCAGACAACCTGGATTTGCAGAATGCAGCATTAAATAAAAATGGCTCACCTGCAGACATTGATAGCACAGTCTGCTGCCCAGCCCATGAAAACAACTTATGCTTGTTTTTAAGCATCATTATTTAATGTATTTCGTTATAGGAATCAATATATATGTTGTCCATAATTACTGGAGCTTAAAATTCCCAGACATTAAACTGATTGTTCTTGTGAGTGCGATCAATTCCATTCCGTGTCCTGACATGTCACGGTAAGCTTTCTGAGCAGGTCAGTCACGCATGAAACATAAAAGCTTTTTTTTTCAGGGTGGGCAGAGAACTGGAGAGGTGGAGAGATAAATCAAGAAAGCCTCCTTCAAGTATTCTATGTCCAGCTTTGATTTTATTGACCTAGCCGGGATTTGAATTGGAAAACTTTCTAAGGTGCACCAGTTGCGTCCTTACTTGGATCGGGAGTCACTCCTCACAGTCACACATGCCCTTGTCACCTCGAGGATCGACTACTGCAATGCTCTCTACATGGGGCTACCCTTGAAGAGTGTTCGGAGACTACAATTAGTGCAAAATGCAGCTGCACGAGCAGTTGTGGGTCTTCCTCGTTGTGCCCACATTTCATCAACTCTCCGCACGCTGCATTGGTTGCCTATTGGTCTCCGAGCCCAATTCAAGGTGTTGGTTATTACCTATAAAGCCCTTCATGGCTTGGGACCAGGATACTTACGGGACCGCCTTCTGCCACATACTTCTCTACGACCGGTGAGAGCACACAGGGTCGGCCTCCTCCAGGTCCCGTCAACAAAACAATGTCGTCTGGCGGGCCCTAGGGGGAGGGCTTTCTCTGTTGCGGCGCCCACCCTCTGGAACCAACTACCTCCTGAAGTCCGCGTTTCTCCGACCCTCCTGGCCTTCCGAAAGAATTTAAAAACCTACCTCTGCCGGCAGGCCTGGGGATGATTGTTGATTGTGGTGTGATTGATGAGTATGTATGGGGTTTGTATTTTTAATGTTGTTCGGATTTGTTGCAATTGTTTTTATATATATGTTGTGAGCCGCTCCGAGTCTTCGGAGAGGAGCGGCATACAAATCCAAATAAATAAATAAATAAATAAATAAATAAATAAATAAATAAATAAATAAATAAATAAATAAATAAATAAATAAGGTGGCCTATAGATTTCCAGCCACTCACTTCTTCCAATGCAGAACTGTTAACCTGAAGTACTATTTCCTAGGTACAGATATGATACTGTAGTTGAATGGTTGTAATGGGTTAACTATAAACATGCTTTTAACATTTGTGAATGACATTGTTCCTGCCAGCCACAAAGAATCAGAACCATCCATTAGGTTACAGCATAGAAGTGTTGAAAGAAAAATCTTCATCAGGGTGCAGTCCAAGCCAGGAATAATCAAAATGGAGACTGCTTTAGAAAAAAGATTGTAATTTATTGAAGAGGAGAGCCAGACAGAAAGATGGCTCTGGGGAAAAAACTGACCACATGTAGTAGGGAGTGGTGGGTTTTTATACCTTCTTGAGCTTTTGTTTGGAGTTGTTCCTGTGACATGAACTTTGACCTGAGTCTGAGTGTGCCTTTCTAGTATTCTGATGGTGGTGGGTTAATGCTATTATGTCCCAAAGGTCATATCCTGCTTCCCTGTGGCTGTAGCTGATGACTGTTGGGTTTTTTGGTGTGAGGGATTGTTGATTCTAGGGATCTTTCTTTCTAATCCCAGCTTTCTGGCTCCAATCTTTCTAATAAGATTATCACATCTGCATTTCTGCAGACCTGGCTTCTGTTTGGGACAGAGAGACTTGGGGGTGGGCGGGCTGGTTTCTGCCTTTAAAATCCTTTGGGGAAATATATTCTGCCTTTTTAATATTTCCCAAAACATTTTTTTTCCTGGATTCTTCCCACAGAAGATTCATTCAAGCCTGTACACAACAATCAAGTCAACTAAAATCCAACACTAAATTGGCTGGGTCAAAGGAAATCAGGGCCAGTTGGACTAGATGGCTTGTAACAATGTAATGACTCTAAGCTGCTGACACATTTAACTCCACCACCCGCAGCTTCGCCTGCTCTTCTCCTACAGTTCTGTCTCTATAAGTAATAGTACAGGTGGCCCTCAGCTTATCACCGCAATTGAGCCCAAAATTTCTGCTGTTAAGTGAAACGTTTGTTAAGTGAGTTTTGACCCATCTGACGACCTTCCTGGCCACAGTGTTAAGTGAATCACTGTAGTTGATAAGTTAGTAACCCGCTTGTTCAGTGAATCTTGACTTTGCTTGCCAGAAGGTCACAAAAGGGAATCACATGGCCTTGGGATACAGCAATGGTCATAAATGTGAGCCAGTTGCCAAGCGTCTGAATTTTGATCACATGACCATGGGGAAACTGCAAAGGTCATAATAACTGTGAAAAGGGGCTATAAGCAGTGTATCATTGTTCCAATCATTTAAATATGAGCCAGCCGTGTGCTGCAGCTGCCAAAAAGGCCAACACAATGCTGGGCTGCATGAACAGAGGGATAGAATCAAGATCATGTGAAGTGTTAATACCACTTTACAAGGCCTTGGTAAATACACTTGGATCATCCACAATGGATGATCTCTGGCGGGCCCGGGATGGAGGCCAGTCCTCTATCCTGGTGCTTCTTGACCTCTCAGTGGCGTTCGATACCATTGACCACGGTATCCTTCTGCGCCGGCTGGAGGGATTGGGAGTGGGGGGCACCGTATTGCGGTGGTTCTCCTCCTATCTCACTGGTCGGTCACAGTCGGTGTTTGCGGGGGGCCAGAGGTCCACCTCTAGGTTACTCCCGTGTGGGGTGCCTCAGGGGCCAGTTCTCTCCCCCCTACTTTTTAACATTTACATGAAGCCACTGGGTGAGATCATCCACCGCCATGGAGTGAGATACCACCAGTACGCTGATAATATTCAGCTGTACATTTCCACTCCTGGCCATATCAGTGTAGCGGTTGAGGTGATGTGCCGGTGTCTGGAGGCTGTGAGGGTTTGGATGGGTGTTAACAGATTAAGGCTCAACCCCGATAAGACAGAGTGGCTGTGGGTGATGCCTCCCAAGGACACTTCTATCTGTCCTTCCATTACCCTGGGGGGTGAATCTATAAACCCCTCAGAGAAGGTTCGCAACTTGGGTGTCCTCCTCGATCCACAGCTGACATTGGATCATCATTTGTTGGCAGTGGCGAGGGGGGCATTTGCCGAGGTTCGCCTGGTGCACCAGTTGCGTCCTTACTTGGATCGGGAGTCGTTCCTCACAGTCACACATGCCCTTGTCACCTCGAGGATCGACTACTGCAACGCTCTCTACATGGGGCTACCCTTGAAGAGTGTTCGGAGACTACAATTAGTGCAAAATGCAGCTGCGCGAGCAGTTGTGGGCCTTCCTCGCTGTGCCCACATTTCATCAACTCTCTGCATGCTGCATTGGTTGCCTATTGGTCTCCGAGCCCAATTCAAGGTGTTGGTTATTACCTATAAAGCCCTTCATGGCATGGGACCAGGATACTTACGGGACCGCCTTCTGCCACATACTTCTCTACGACCGGTGAGAGCGCACAGGGTCGGCCTCCTCCAGGTCCCGTCAACGAAACAATGTCGTCTGGCGGGCCCTAGGGGGAGGGCTTTCTCTGTTGTGGTGCCCACCCTCTGGAACCAACTGCCTCCTGAAGTCTGCATTTCTCCAACTCTCCCGGCCTTCCGGAAAAACCTAAAGACTCATCTTTGCCGGCAAGCCTGGGGATGATTGTGGTTGATTGATGTATTGAATGTGTGTTTATTGGTTTTTAGATATTCTGTTTGGGTTTTTTATATTGTAGTTTTTGTTATGTATATGTTGTTAGCCACTCCGAGTCCCCTGGAGAGGAGCGGCATACAAACCAAAATAAAATAAAAATAATAAATAAATAAATAAATACTGCATCCAGTTTTGGTCACCACGATATAAAAAAGATGTTGAGACTCTAGAAAGAGTGCAGAGAAGAGCAACAAAGATGATCAGGGGACTGGAGGCTAAAACATACAAGGAACGGTTTCTGGAATTGGGTATGTCTAGTTTAACAAAGAGAAGGATGAGGGGGGACATGATAGCAGTATTCCAATATCCCAGGGGCTGCCACAAAGAAGAGGGAGTCAAACTATTCTCCAAGGCGCCTGAAGGCAGGACAAGAAGCAATGGATGGAAACTGACCAAAGAGAGAAGCAACCTAGAACTAAGGAGAAACTTCCTGACCATTAGAACAATTAGCCAGTGGAACAACCTGCCTCCAGAAGCAGTGAATGCTCCAACACTGGACGTTTTTAAGAAGAAACTGGACAGCCATTTGTCTGAAATGGTAAAGGGTTTGTTGCCTGAGCAGGGGGTTGGACTTGATGACATCCAAGGTCCCTTCCAACTTCATTATTATTATTATAGAGGTCCCCAACATTTTGGGCACCAGGGACCGGTTCCGTGGAGAGAGGTTTTTCTGTGGACCAGAGAGTGTGTGCTTTTGTCGGCTACCTAAATCCCGTGGATGGGGCTTTGCTTGTTTGTGCAGACCAGTTCCTGTCATGCCGCGGCCCGGTACTGGTCCACGGACCAGGGGTTGGGGACTGCTGCAATAGATGAGACCAGTAAAAAGAAGTCCAAGGCCAAAAAGTTTCCTTAAAGAGCATATTTATTTGACTACATAATATCGGCACAAACAAAGATGAACCCAAGACTGATTTTTTTTCCCTCAAAGTTTACAATCTTACAAAGCTGACTTCCTACCCCAGTGATGCATCATAAATCACAATCCCCAATTAACTACTTGCACGGGCTTTCTAACAGAAGCTTTAGCCTGCCAAAATGCAACCAGCAATGACCTTGGTTCCCACGGAACAATTTATTGTTTTGACTAAGCTAAAAAAAAATACTCATCCCCCCCTCCCCATTCTGTGGCAGCCAAAAACAAAGGGAAAATGGCCTCAGCTAAATTCGTTTGTAGAGTTGACACAGTGGTGGGATTCAGCCAGTTCGCACCAGTTTGGCAGAACCAGTAGCTAATTTTTTGCTGCCCATGCCCAGAACGGACGTCCGGAAGCGGCATCCACACAGAGAACCGGTTGTTCATATAGTTGAATCTCACCACTGGTTATAAGTCACATTTTTCAGTGCTGTTATTACTTCGAACAGTCGCAAGTTGTAAAGTGAGGACTAGTTGTGCCCAGAGGGTTCTCTCTCAAGAAATGCAGATTAAATGCTCTTTCTCAAATCTGTTTTTAATAATGCTAAATTGAGCAATGTGTTTATTACTATTTTTTCCCCTAGACCAGGGGTAGGCAACCTTGGCTCTTTTATGACTGGTGGACTTCAACTCCCAGAATTCCTGAGCCAGCATGGCTCAGCTTGGAAACCTCTCCCTTTCCCCTCAGCATGGCTGGCTCAGGAATTCTGGGAATTGAAGTCCACGAGTCATAAAAGAGCCAAGGTTGCCTACCCCTGCTCTAAACTAATAAATCTACATTAATTAACATTAATTATGCTTTCATATGTTCCCCTAGGTCAGAAGTAGGCAACTGTGGCTCTTTTATGACTCGGGGACTTCAACTCCCAGAATTCCTGAACTGGCATGGCTCAGCTTGGAAACCTCTCCCTTTCCCCTCAGCATGGCTGGCTCAGGAATTCTGGGAGTTGAAGTCCACGAGTCATCAAAGAGCCAAGGTTGCCTACCCATGGCCTAGGTTGATATCTATAGGAGTGCTCCACTTTGTTTTGTCTTAACGGTCTTAAAAGCAAAACCCCAAACAAACTGAATTATAACTTTATTACTATATACCGATGAATAAATGTGCAGACCTCAAAAGTGAGTTATCCCAGAGATATTATAAATAGCTTTAAGAATAAGACTGTGGTTAAAAGAAAAATAAAAAAAATGTACACCCATTCCTCTCTACTTTGAAGTCACTTCACTTGGAAAGTGGAAGATTAAAACACACATACAACAACACACACACGCAGGCAGCCACACACTGGTCCACGAGCCATTACTTACAGAAAATGGATTGTCTCTCTGAAAGGCATCACTTACCAAGAGTCATTTCATTTCTAGTTGAGAGTTAAACATTTTTTAAATGACTGATTTTTGAAAGTATCATTAAGGTGCCAATCTGTCTCTGTCAAAGTTAGGTTTCAAGTTTCGTGCTGATCCTTCCCTTCTCCTGTATAGCCCCAGATTCAAGGATGGTAACTTTTGAAATCGAAATGGAAAGCTGTCCAGGGTACAACAAGTCTTGCATCCTGAAAGCAAAACCAAAATAATAGAGTAACAAGAGTTGGAAGGGACCTTAGATGTTGTCTAGTCCCAACCCCTGCTCATCTGATTCTGGTTGTCAGGATGAGCTTCGTACTGGAGAAGTGGCATATGAGGTAGGCCTCATATTTTGCAAGCCAAAGACCACCAAATCCTTGCCATAGCACCATCAGGCCAAAACACATCAGGCAGGTAAGCACTAGAACGTAGAATTATAGAGCTGGAACAGACCATGGAGATCTTCTAGTCCAGGGGTTCTCAACCTTGGCAACTTTAAGACTTGTGGACTTCAATTCCCAGAATTCCTCAGCCAGCTGAGGAATTCTGGGAGTTGAAGTCCACAAGTCTTAAAGTTGCCAAGGTTGAGAACCCCTGGACTAGTCCAACCCCCTGCTTAAGGCAGGAGATCTTATTCCATTGCCATCAAATGGTTGACCAGTCTATTTTTGAAAACCTCCGGTGATGGAGCACCCACAATCTTTATAATTTAGCTAAAGTACTTCTGTGTGGCTTTTCAGTACAAAGGATAGCAATAGCAATACCACTTTGACTTGTATGCTTTACAACCCTCTCTAAACAGTTTACAGAGTCAGCATCTTGCCCTCCAATAATCTGGGTCCTCATTTTACTGACCTCGGAAGGATGGATGGCTGAGTCAACCTTGAGCTGGTTAGGCTCGAACCGCTGGCAGTCGGCAGAGTTAGCTTGCAATACTGCATTCTAACCACTCTGCACCATGGAAGAAAGGAAGAAAGGAAGGAAGGAAGGAAAGAAGGAAGGAAGGAATTAACCCAGCACCATTGACACAAGGCCCACTACATTGCACAACCCCCTGGAGCATCTCAATCAGAACCCTACAGAGATCCATTCATTCACTCAGCCATTTTGTCAGTGGTCCCAGAACTGCATGCTGTTGCTGGTTCTGCTCATCAATAAACAAGAACATTATTTCCGAAGCAGTCAGCCTCCATTTTTTTAATTCCCAGCTTGGAAATGGACCTTTTTTTTTTTCAACAGATGGAAGGAAGGAAGGAAGGAAGGACAATAGCAATAGCAATTAGACCTATATAATGCACTGTAGTGCTTTACAGCTGTCTCTAAGCAATTTACAGAGTCAGCATTTTCCTCCTATAATTTAGATTTCTATAGCCCAGTATCCTAAATTTTCAAGTGGGCTTCCCCATACCACACATGCATGTTTTGCCTCTTCCTTTTCTGATTTTTTTTAAAAAAGGGGATTAAATAATAGCCTTGCAGCTCGAGATGATTTAAAGGCCATAGAATTTCAGAGACAGCATAAAGACACCTCAACATTTTTACAGGGCCGGAGGTGATGTTTGTTTTAATTACAGCTCACCGATGGAATTTTTAAGCAACCTTTGGTGGCTTTCTCAGCGAAGGCAGAAAATAACGAATAAGTTGCAGGAATTTAATTAGTTTAACCTCATTAATAGGCAATTTGAACGGATATACTTGATTGAGCCAGACCACTAGTAGGGACCTGGTTTGAACAGACAATTATTCATGACTAATGAGACAATGGCAGTAAGATGTGTGTGTTGTTTTGCTTTTAATGATTCCTGCGGCATTTGCGTAAGATAAATTGATCAATGCTTCTGATTAGGCCAGCTAAATAAAACTTCAGAGTTTTATTTCGAGTTTATTTACTTATTTATTTAAGGGCTGCACATGGCCACCCAGTTCACAACAGGGACTCTGGGTGGTGGTGAAGGATTGCAACCCACAGTCACAAAGAATAGATGGGACACCTGAAGTAAACCAGACATGGAAAGCCACACCAGTAATAGAATAGTAGAATAAAGAATAACAGAGTTGGAAGGGATACTAATAATAATAATAATAATAATAATAATAATAATAATAATAATAATAATAATAATAATAATAATAATAATAATAATAATAATAATAATAATAATAATAATAATAATAATAAAGTTGGAAGGGACCTTGGAGGTCATCTAGTCCAACCCCCTGCTCAGGCAGGAAACCCTATGCCATTTCAGACAAATGGTTGTCCAGTCTCTTCTTAAGAACTTCCAGTGTTGGAGCATTCACTGCTTCTGGAGGCAGGTTGTTCCACTGATTAATTGTTCTAACTGTCAGGAAGTTTCTCCTTAGTTCTAGGTTGCTTCTCTCCTTGATGAAGGAGTCCTTGACAGCTTCAAGGCAGGGTCAGACAGATTCATGGATGTCAAGTGTATCGGTGGTTATTAAAACGGATGTCCATGTGCCGCCTCTATGTTGGTTGAGGCAGGCAGGATTCCCTTGAGTACCATTTGTTGGGGGTCAAGGGAAAGGGAGGGTTTTGCTTTCTCTTTCTGCTCAAGATCCCCATGTACAATTGGTGGGCCACTGTGTGACACAGAATGCTGGACTCGATGGGCTTTGGCCTGATTCAGCATGGCTCTTCTTATGTTCTTATGTTCTTATGTTCCATCCGTTGCTTCTTCTCCTGCCTTCAGATGCTTTGGAGAATAGCTTGACTCCCTCTTCTTTGGGGCAGCCCCTGAGATACTGGAAGACTGCTATCATGTCCCCCCTCGTCCTTCTCTTCATCAAACTAGACATGCCCAATTCCAGCAACCACTCCTTCAGAAATTGTGGGGGCTCCATCACTGGAGGTTTTAAAGAAGAGGCTAGACACTTGTCTGAGATGGTATAGGTTTCCTGCTTGAGCAGGGGGCTGGACTAGAAAACCTCCAGGGTCCCTTGCAGCTCTATTGTATTCTAATTCTAATAAATGAGACATGAGCCTCTCGCTGGCACTAGCTGAGCTGCGCACCAGTGCTAGCAGCTCCATTTGAGGAGCACTTATGTTCTCGGCCCCGTTCGTGCGCACACGTATGCAGCCAAATTTGCGCCTGCCTCATGAATCCCAGCGACCGGTTAGGGCGCACAGGGTTGGCCTCCTACGAGTCCCGTCCGTCAAACAATGCCGCCTGGCGGGACCTAGGGCAAGGGCCTTCTCTGTTGCTGCCCCAGCCCTCTGGAACCAGCTTCCCTTGGAGGTTCGTACTGCTTCCTCCCTCCTAGCCTTCCAGAAAGGATTGAAGACACATCTATGCCGACAGGCTTGGGGTGTATGAGCTGCGCTCTGCCCCTCGGCCCTAAGAGTGTCCCACCATCAGTGCATGTGAATTGATTGTGTTTGTGTGTGGTATGAATGTGGTTAATTTTTAAAATTATTGTAGTATTTTTTGTTGTGAGCCGCCCCAGGTCTTCGGAGAGGGGCGGCATATAAATGTGATTTAAATAAATAAATAAAAAAATTTAAATAAATAAAATAAAGGCCATTAACCCAGAAAGTTTGGTGAACCCTGCTCTAAAAGACAACTGGACTTACTTGGGGTTTTTTTTTTTTTCTTCTCATCCAAGAAGCTTCTTCAGTTCTTCAAGGGCCTCAATGACTCTCAGAGAGCTAACAATCGACCTTCAGAGTGCTAACAACCGATGACAGCAAAGAATATAAATCCTTCTATTTTCCCACCCATCCACTAGAAGAAGCTTGTGGAGCGAGAAGTGAAATCTTTTCAAAGAAGTGAACATGTTTTCAAAGAAAAGACAAAAAAAAAAAGACCCCAAGAAAGGGCAGTTGCCTTTGGGACTACAGGGCGGATGTGTTGAGGCTGAAAATCAAGGATTCTCCACCGACGTCTATAATATAAGTGGTAATCCCAATAGACTGGTGAGACAGTATTGGAGAAGACTCTCAGATAGGATAAATAGCAGGTGGAATCAAGAAAACATCTGAAATCAAGGGAAAGATGAAAAGTTCTGTGCTGTCTTTGAACCGGAAGGGAGGTATTAAGGAGGGGCGTTTCATTTGGAGATGAGAAACAAGGAACATGCAGTTTACATGTGTAGATACATCTATAATAGTATTCCTTAATATGGCATTCTCTAAATGGTGTTTTCTCTCTCTCCGTCTCTCTCCCTCTCCCTCTCTCCTTCTTTCCCTCTCCCCCTCTCTCCCCTTCTCTCCTTCTCTCCCTTCTCCCTCTCCCCTTCTCTCCCCTTCTCTTCCCTTCTCTCCCCCTCTCCCTCTTCCTCTCTCACCTCTCTCCCTCTCCCTCTCTCTTTCTCCCTCTCCCTCTCCCTCTCCCTCTCCCTCTCCCCCCCTTTCTCTTTTTCTCCCTCTCCCTCTACCCCTCTCTTTCCTTCTCTCTCCCTCTCACCTCTCTCCCTCTCTCTTTCTCCCTCTCCCTTTCTTTTTTTCTCCCTCTCTCTCTCCCCCTCTCTTTCCTTCTCTCTCCTCTCCCTCTTTCTCCCTCTCTCCCTCTCCCTCTTTCTCCCTCTCTCCCCTTCTCTCCCCTTCTCTCCCCCTCTCTTCCCTTCTCTCTCCCTCTCTCTTTCTCCCTCTCTCTCTCCCTCTCCCTCTCTCTCTCCCTTTCTTTTTTTCTCCCTCTCCCTCTCCCCCTCTCTTTCCTTCTCTCTCCCTCTCCCTCTCTCACCTCTCCCTCTCTCCCTCTCCCTCTTTCTCCCTCTCTCCCTCTCCCTCTTTCTCCCTCTCTCCTCTCCCTCTCCCTCTCTTCCCTTCTCTCCCCCTCCCCCTCTCCCTCTTCCTCTTTCACCTCTCCCCCTCTCCCTCTTCCTCTCTCACCTCTCTCCCTCTCTCTTTCTCCCTCTCCCTCTCCCTCTCTCTCTCCCTTTCTTTTTTCTCCCTCTCCCTCTCCCCCTCTCTTTCCTTCTCTCTCCCTCTCCCTCTCTCACCTCTCCCTCTCTCCCTCTCCCTCTTTCTCCCTCTCTCCCTCTCCCTCTTTCTCCCTCTCTCCCTCTCCCTCTCCCTCTCTCCCCTTCTCTCCCCTTCTCTCCCCCTCTCTCCCCCTCTCTTCCCTTCTCTCCCCCTCTCTTCCTCTCTCACCTCTCTCCCTGTCCCTCTCTCTTTCTCCCTCTTCCTCTCCATCTCCCTCTCTCTCTCCCTTTCTCTTTTCTCCCTCTCCCTCTCCCCCTCTCCTTCTCTCTCCCTCTCCCTCTCTCACCTCTCCCTCTCCCTCTTTCTCCCTCTCTCCCTCTCCCTCTCCCTCTCTCCCCTTCTCTCCCCTTCTCTCCCCCTCTCTCCCCCTCTCTTCCCTTCTCTCCCCCTCTCCCTCTCCCTCTCCCTCTTCCTCTCTCACCTCTCTCCCTCTCCCTCTCCTCTCTCTCTCCCTTTCTCTTTTTCTCCCTCTCCCTCTCCCCCTCTCTACCCTTCTCTCTCCCTCTCCCTCTCCCTCTTTCTCCCTCTCTCCCTCTCCCTCTCTTCCCTTCTCTCCCCTCTCCCTCTCCCTCTCCCTCTCTCACCTCTCTCCCTCTCCCTCTCTCTTCTCTCCCTCTCCCTCTCTCCCTCTCCCTCTTTCTCCCTCTCTCCCTCTCCCTCTTTCTCCCTCTCTCCCTCTCCCTCTCCCTCTCTTCCCTTCTCTCCCCTCCCCCTCCCTCTTCCTCTTTCACCTCTCCCCCTCTCCCTCTTCCTCTCTCACCTCTCTCCCTCTCTCTTTCTCCCTCTCCCTCTCCCTCTCCCTCTCCCTCTCTCTCTCCCTTTCTTTTTTTCTCCCTCTCCCTCTCCCCCTCTCTTTCCTTCTCTCTCCCTCTCCCTCTCTCACCTCTCCCTCTCCCTCTCCCTCTTTCTCCCTCTCTCCCTCTCCCTCTTTCTCCCTCTCTCCCTCTCCCTCTCCCTCTCTCCCCTTCTCTCCCCTTCTCTCCCCCTCTCTCCCCCTCTCTTCCCTTCTCTCCCCCTCTCTTCTCTCTCACCTCTCTCCCTGTCCCTCTCTCTTTCTCCCTCTTCCTCTCCATCTCCCTCTCTCTCTCCCTTTCTCTTTTTCTCCCTCTCCCTCTCCCCCTCTCCTTCTCTCTCCCTCTCCCTCTCTCACCTCTCCCTCTCCCTCTTTCTCCCTCTCTCCCTCTCCCTCTCTCCCCTTCTCTCCCCTTCTCTCCCCCTCTCTCCCCCTCTCTTCCCTTCTCTCCCCCTCTCCCTCTCCCTCTTCCTCTCTCACCTCTCTCCCTCTCCCTCTCCCTCTCTCTCTCCCTTTCTCTTTTTCTCCCTCTCCCTCCCCCCCTCTCTACCCTTCTCTCTCCCTCTCCCTCTCCCTCTTTCTCCCTCTCTCCCTCTCCCTCTCTCCCCTTCTCTCCCCCTCTCCCTCTCCCTCTCCCTCTCTCACCTCTCTCCCTCTCTCTCTCTTTCTCCCTCTCCCTCTCTCTCCCTTTCTCTTTTTCTTCCTCTCCCTCTCCCTCTCCCCCTCTCTTCCCTTCTCTCTCCCTCTCCCTCTCTCCCTCCCCCTCTCTCCCTCTCCCTCTTTCTCCCTCTCTTCCTCTCCCTCTCTCCCCCTCTCTTCCCTTCTCTCCCCCTCTCCCTCTCCCTCTTCCTCTCACCTCTCTCCCTCTCCCTCTCTCTTTCTCCCTCTCCCTCTCTCTCTCCCTTTCTCTTTTTCTCCCTCTCCCTCTCCCCTCTCTTCCCTTCTCTCTCCCTCTCCCTTTCCCTCTTCCTCTCTCACCTCTCACCTCTCTCCCTCTCCCTCTCTCTTTCTCCCTCTCCCTCTCTCTCTCCCTTTCTCTTTTTCTCCCTCTCCCTCTCCCCCTCTCTTCCCTTCTCTCCCCCTCTCTCCCCCTCTCCCTCTCCCTCTCTCTCTCCCTTTCTCTTTTTCTCCCTCTCCCCCTCTCTTCCCTTCTCTCTCCCTCTCCTTCTCTCACCTCTCACCTCTCCCTCTCTCCCTCTCACTCTTTCTCCCTCTCTCCCTCTCCCTCTCCCTCTCCCTCTCTCCCCTTCTCTCCCCTTCTCTCCCTCTCTCCCTTTCTCTCCCTTTTCTTCTCCCTGCCTCCCTCTCCCTCTTCCCCCCCTCTCTGACATCAGTTTTGCTTCCTGGCAACTGCCTGGACATGTCCCTGCAGTTTTCTTGGCAAGATTTCAGAAATGTTTTGCTATTGCCTCTTTCTAGGCCTGAGAGAGTGTGGCTGGCCCAGGGTCACCCAGATGACTTCACGCCTATTAGCATTACTGGCAAGAAAGGTTGTAAACAGGGGCAATCCTCACTTAACAACCGTGTTCCTTAGCAACATAAATTTTGGGCTCAATTGGGGTTGTAAGTTGAGGACTGGAACCGTTCCAGACAAGTGGCTGTCCAATCTACATACATACACATACATGCATACATACAGTGATGGAGCACCCACAACTTCTGGAGCCAAGTCATTCTATTGATTAATTGTTCTCACTGTCAGGAAATTTCTCCTTAGTTCTAGGTTGCTTCTCTCCTTGATAAGCTCCCATGACTTTACTGCAAGAAGAAGAAAAAAGAGTGGCAGTTTTTGCTTATTTAGCCATAGCTTGTCTTACCTGTCCTTCCACATGTCAAAAGATATTGACGTTCTGAAAAGACTCACACTTCTTTATCGCTAATTGGCAAATCTATCTACGCCAGGATGGAAAGCATCAAACATTGGGACTACGGAATGCTAAGGTCTCTTCAGCCTTGAAAGACGGCGTTTTGATCGAAGTGTATAAAATCATGCATGGGATAGAAAAGGTGGATAGAGAAAAATTCTTTTCTCTATCACACAATATTAGGACAAGGGGGCACTCCCTGAAGCTCGTAGGTAAGAAAGTGAGGACAAATAAAGGGAAATATTTCTTCACCCAGAGGGTCGTTGATTTATGGAATTCACTTCCTGAAGGGGTCGTGACAGCTGTCAGCCTTGACAGCTTCAAGGCAGGGCTAGATAGATTCATGGATGCCAAGTGTATCGGTGGTTATTAAAACGGATGTCCATGTGCCGCCTCTATGTTGGTTGAGGAAGGCAGGATTCCCTTGAGTCCCATTTGTTGGGGGTCAAGGGAAAGGGAGGGTTTTGCCTTCTCTTTCTGCTCAAGATCCCCATGTACAATTGGTGGGCCACTGTGTGACACAGAATGCTGGACTCGATGGGCTTTGGCCTGATTCAGCATGGCTCTTCTTATGTTCTTATGTAACATCACTTTCACTTTTCGTTTTGTTAAGCTTCAGCCTGGTTTGGCGTTAACGGAAGCCGATTGTGTTAACTACCAGTTATGCACACTGAGTGCAGGAGGATACTAAACGTTTCTCAGTTCAGAAGGAAAAAAGGAGTCCAAATAAAGAAACCGGAGCTGAGGGTTCAGCAACTTGATCAAGTTGCGAAAAACCAACACACACTATTTGCACCAGAATCCTCCTTTGGCTCCAACCTTATTGCTAAGCCACAATCGACATGCATGTCTTGAGTTGCCAAATGAGGTCCCTGTCCAGATGAACACGCTACTCTACAGTCAAGGCTTTCGGGAGAAGCAATTCTTTTCTGGACAAAGGTGAATAGTGTTGTGGCTGTGGGTTTCCCAAGTTGTCACATCTGGTTGCGAAAATCTGGACCATCAGAAAAACTGAAGGAAAACAATTGTATGCAGATTCTCAGGTCATGGTTGTCCCAAAGGTGCTTTTTCATGAGGCAGCTGGACTTTCTTGTTTTTTTCTTTGAAGATGTTTCGCTTCTGATCCCAGAAGCTTCTTCAGCTCTGAGTGGATGGTGGGGAATGGAAGGATTTATACTCCTTGCAAATAGCTGGTCCTCTTGCATTCTTTTAGAGAGTCGTTGAGGCCACTTGGAGGTTTAATCTATGTCCTCAGGGTCACCTGAGTGGTGTAAATATGGGTGGAGCCTTCTGGGCTGCAGGATGTTTTCTGCCCTGGGTCCCTTCATCACCCCCCCCCAGGGAAGGGACACAGGGCAGAATTTAATTTAATTTAATTTAATTGGGTTTGTATGCCGCTCCTCTCTGGGGACAACATATATATAACAATAAATCACAATAAAAAAAAACCCAAACAAAGATATCTAAAAAAAACAATAAAACACACATTCAATGCAACAATCAACTACAATCATCCCCAGGCTTGCCGGCAAAAATGAGTTTTTAGATTTTTCCGGAAGGCCTGGAGAGTTGGAGAAATGCGGACTTCAGGAGGCAGTTGGTTCCAGAGGGCGGGAGTCACAACAGAGAAAGCCCCCCTAGGGCCCACCAGACGACATTGTTTCGCTGACGGGACCCAGAGGAGGCCAACCCTGTGCGCTCTCACCAGTCGTAGAGAAGTATGAAGTATGAAGAATACATCCTGCAGCCAAGAATGCCCCACCCATATTTGCACTACTCAGACCACTCTCAACGGAGGTGGAGGGATACAGCACCACCCATCTCCTGTTTACAACACAGTCCTTTCAACAGTTCCAAGAAGGCTCCATACCCATTTGCACCACTCAGGTGACCCTGAGGACATAGCTAAATTTCCAAGTGGCCTCAACAACTCAGGGGTGTCAAACTGCTGGCCCATGGGCCGGACGTGTCATCCAGAAGCCATGCCCACCCCATTGCCGGCAATGGCAAAACCGTCTTGATACGTTGCGCGATATCACGAGTTTGACACCCCTGCTCTAAAAGAAGGCAAAGGACCAGCTGTCTGCAAGGAGTATAAATCCTTCCCTTCCCCACCATTCAGTCAGAGCTGAAGAAGCTTCTGGGATGAGAAGCGAAATGTCTTCAAAGAAAAAACCAGAAAGTCCTGTTGCCTCCTGAAAAAAAAAAAAAGCACCTTGGAAGAAAAACAACTGCTTTGAATTTTGCTGCTGGATAAAAATGTTGTGAATACCTCGGGTGGCGAGAAGGACAAATTGGTCAATACTCGAGACTGCAAGTAGTCCAGAATGCGGCCGCGCGAGCCGTCTTGGGTCTCCCAAGACATGCTCATATTACCCCAGCTCTCCACGAGCTGCACTGGCTACCAATTGGTCTCCGAACACAATTCAAAGTGTTGGTTATGACCTATAAAGCCCTTTATGGCAATGGACCAGGATACTTGCGGGACCGTCTTCTGCCTCATGAATCCCAGCGACCGGTCAGGGCGCATCGGGTTGGCCTCCTACGGGTCCCGTCTGTTAGACAATGTCATCTGACGGGTCCTAGGGCAAGGGCCTTCTCCGTTGCTGCCCCAGCCCTCTGGAACCAGCTTCCCTCAGAGGTTCGTACTGCTTCCTCCCTCCTAGTTTTCCAGAAAGCACTGAAGACACATCTATGCCGGCAGGCTTGGGGCGTATGAGCTGTGCTCTGCCCCTCGGACCTAAGAGTGTCCCGCCATCACCGGCTGTGAGCTGAATGTGTTTGTATGTTGTGTGAATGCAATTAATTTTTTAAATTTTTAAATTAATTGTGTTTTTTAATTGTTTTGTTGTTGTGAACCGCCCCGAGTCTTGGGAGGGGGGGGGCGGCATATAAATAAAATAAAATAAAATAAAATAAATAAATAAATAAATACATCAAGCCAAAGAAAGCTCTAGTAATTGAGCTAAAGGTTTGCTTAACAACCCTTCTAATTGAGTTAGAGCTTTGGTCAATAACACCCCAATCAAGGAACTGCCAAACAAGCTAACAGTAAGCAGCATAACCCAAGAACCATCATCCTCACCAGCACCAACAGGGCAAGCCACTAGAATATAAACTCAAACCCCGCACCCTACTAACACTGATGATGCTACCTAGTTTGGTAATGAAACATCTGCAAGAAAACAACCAAGCTCAGACACCGCCTCCCCCCCTCAATTTCCATATTTTTGCCTTCCAAAAATCTCCTTGGCTACCGGTATGTCCAGGTAGTCATCAGGAATCAAGGAATTCCAGAGAGATTGCTCCTATGGCTTTAAATGAGCACAAATTAATTTTTAAAAAAGAAATCCAGTGTACTCTTCTCCATTTATTTCTCCTGTTATCGAGGCTATGAAAATAAAGGGAAATAAATGATTGCTAATCGGATTGCAAAAGCTGGAAATAGTTGACGTTTGGTCAAATAAATATATCAACATCACACAAAGGTTTGTTTCACTTTGTCTTTATCTTTTTTTATTGTTGTTGTTTGTTTGTTTCAAATCTTTTGATCTTATTAGTGTCCACGGAAGTACAGGAAAGGCTTTATAGCACTCTTAAAGTATAATTCCCCCCATAAACCCCCCTATAATTATGCATCTGTCGCTCAGTTTGGAGGAGATATCTACACAATACCCGTCACGGGTTGAAATATACTATTGCCACTGCCTTGAAGCAATAATCAGAGGTTCAGACACGGAGAACAGAATGTTGCCTAATTATTTTATGTTACCAATTCCATATGCAGCACGTTCGAGGTAGCCAGATTGCTGGGGGAGAAAACAACACCTTGTTTTGATGCTGTTCAGTTTCACGGTGTTCTTCAAACTAGTACAGTTCCTGCTCTCTCTTTTTTCTTTACTGTCATAAACGTTAGAGTAGCAATAGCACTTAGACTTATAGACCGCTTTGCAGTGCTTCACGGGCCACTCTCTAAGCGGTTTACAGAGTCAGCCTATTTGCCTCCAACAATCTGGGTCTTCCTGTTACCGACTTCAGAAGGATGGAAGTCTGAGTCAACCTTAAGGTGGTCAGGATCGAACTTCCTCGCTGTGGGCAGAGTCAGTCTGCAAACACTGTGTTCTAATCATTGCACCACCAAGGCTTCCTTCCTTCTCCTCATTTTCCTTCCTTCCTTCCTTCCTTCCTTCCTTCCTTCCTTCCTTCCTTCCTTCCTTCCTTCCTTCCTTCCTTCCTTCCTTCCTTCCTTCCTTCCTGCTCTATTCTATTCTATTCTATTCTATTCTATTCTATTCTATTCTATTCTATTCTATTCTATTCTATTCTATTCTATTCCATTCCATTCCATTCTATTCTATTCCATTCCATTCCATTCCATTCCATTCCATTCCATTCCATTCCATTCCATTCCATTCCATTCCATTCCATTCCATTCTATTCTATTCTATTCTATTCTATTCTATTCTATTCTATTCTATTCTATTTCTATTCTATTCTATTCTATTTTCCCTTCTCTATTCTATTCTATTCTATTCTATTCTATTCTATTCTATTCTATTCTATTCTATTCTATTCTATTCTATTCTATTCTATTCTATTCTATTCTATTCTATTTTCCCTTCTCTATTCTATTCTATTCTATTCTATTCTATTCTATTCTATTCTATTCTATTCTATTCTATTCTATTCTATTCTATTCTATTCTATTCTATTCCATTCCATTCCATTCTATTCTCCAATATTTATTCTATTCTATTCTATTCTATTCTATTCTATTCTATTCTATTCTATTCTATTCTATTCTATTCTATTCTATTCTATTCTATTCTAATTCTATTCTATTCTATTCTATTCTATTCTATTCTATTCTATTCTATTCTATTCTATTCTATTCTATTCTATTCTATTCTATTCTATTCTATTCTATTCTATTCCATTCCATTCCATTCTATTCTCCAATATTTATTCTATTCTATTCTATTCTATTCTATTCTATTCTATTCTATTCTATTCTATTCTATTCTATTCTATTCTATTCTATTCTATTCTATATTTCACAGGGCACCATGCATAGATTAAACCAAAACTGGAATATGAATGAGAAAAGAATGTATGAGAATGAGGCCAAGCAGAGAATATTACAGTTTGATGTGTAAAAGGAGAGATATAACATCTTATAACTTTGTTATAGGTTGATCACATGTCCACCATTTACTATTCCCAAGATACAGGTAGTCCTCAATTTAAGACCATTGACTTAATGGTCTTAAATGTAAAATCTTAATTCTTAAATGTAACCAAGGAGAGAAGCAACCTAGAACTAAGGAGAAACTTCCTAATGGCGAGAGCAATCAACCGATGGAACGGCTGGCCTTCAGAGGTTGTGGGTGCTCCATCCCTGAAGGCTTTCAAAAAGAGACTGGACAACCATTTGTTTGAAATGGTATAGGGTCTCCTGCTCAACAGGGGGTTGGACTAGAAGATCTCCAAGCTCCCTTCCAACTCTATTACTCCATGTTCTATAGCTTGAAATCATAAGCACATTGAAAAATAATTGGCTTATGACCTGTCCTTGAAGTTATGATTTTGTACATCCTCACTGTTTCATGATTGTGATTTGTGCACTTGGCAACCAGCTCATGCTTACAATGGTCACAGCATCCTGGAGTCGCGTAATCACAATTTGCCAGCTGGTTTCCAACAAACAAAATCGATGGGAGAAACTTAACTTGCTTAGTAACTGTAGCAATTTGCTTAATGATTGTGTTAAAAATGGTTGTTACATTGGGTCTGGTCCAGGTCACTAATAACCACATCACTTAGTGACCAAAATTCTGCACCCAATTGCAGACTACGTGTACTGTTACTATATCTTTATTCTATCGATGTTACTGATAAAGGGATTGCATAATTTGCCTATCAAGGCCATGTGTGCATATATTCAGATCCCAAATTTGAGATAGCTATACTGCTATTCCTAAAATTCCCCCTCTCTATGACTCTTGAAGTGGAACTAATCTTCCTTCCAATTATCCAGACTGCTCCCAACGGCAGTTATGAGCTTCTTATTAAGTGCTCAGAACTGTGAAGTCTCCAGAAAAATGGACACCTTTTACGCTGTAGCAATAGCACAGAGGCACTACTGCATCCAAATGTACCATAAGATGTGCTTAGTTTCTGCTGCCAATAGGAATTTTTTGCTGGATATTTTATGTTACACCTCTGGTGTTTTTTTTTCTTCCTCTTAAAATTGTGCAAAAACTAATAACCACATTTAAAAAAAACCACAAACAAACGTGATGTAGGAGAAGGTCTGGTGGAACCTGGGGCAAAAGGAGGAATCAGCCTGGAATCCTTACATAATCACAAACTAAGTCCAGCTCCCCCTTGATTAACATTGATCCTTATTTAACTCTAACCAAGTGCTAGCCATTAGTTGAGAAGAACACCCCGAAAACTGCATCCAGTTTTGGTCACCACAATGTAAAAAAGATGCTGAGACTCTAGAAAGAGTGCAGAGAAGAGCAACAAAGATGATTAGGGGACTGGAAGCTAAAACATACAAGGAACGGTTGCTGGAATTGGGTATGTCTAGTTTAATGAAGAGAAGGATGAGGGGGGACATGATAGCAGTATTCCAGTATCTCAGGGGCTGCACCAAAGAAGAGGGAGTCAAGCTATTCTCCAAAGCCCCTGAAGGCAGGACAAGAAGCAACTGATGGAAACTAATCAAGGAGAGAAGCAACCTAGAACTAAGGAGAAATTTCTTGACAGTTAGAACAATTAACCAGTTCTGCCTCCAGAAGCGGTGAATGCTCCAACACTGGAAGTTTTTAAGAAGAGACTGGATGGCCATCTGTCTGAAATGGTATAGGGTTTCCTGCCTAAGCAGGGGGTTGGACCAGATGACCTCCAAGGTCCCTTCCAACTTTATTATTATTATTATTATTATTATTATTATTATTATTATTATTATTATTATTATTATTATTATTATTATTATTATTATTATTATTATTATCATTATTATCATTATCATTATCATTATTATCATTATCATTATTATCATTATTATTATTACTATTATTATTATTATCATTATTATTATCATTATTATTATTATTATTATTATTATTATTATTATTATTATTATTATTATTATTATTATTATTATTATTATTATTATTATTATTATTATTATTATTATTCCTAGGCTTTTAGCAATAGATCAGTTTAATGGGAACTTCATGTGTTGACCTGGATTTTTATGCCTGACACATACATGGGCAAAAAAATGTTTTGAGGTGTAACAATGATTTAAGATAATCAGCAAGACCCCTGGACTTGATTATATTATAGGATTGTTAGAGGCAATCAATGCCTCTTTCAAGAATACTGATTTCTCTTTGGTGAAAACCACAGCCGTAAACAACAAACAATGCAATGGCTTCATTCTCTCCAGCTGCCTCCAGGTGTCTAACTTTGTAACGGCAAGTTATAAGATCGCTGGAAAAGGACACACCGTGTTTAGTATTCCAGAACAATATTTATCCAATATTTTAGACTCTGCTATTTTGCCGTGGGATGTTCTGATCCTCAGTGGTGTTGTTCGGTTTGAGATGAAAAGAGCAGGTTAAATATTATGGCTATTCCCACCTCCCTACCCAGTCAGCATTGATAGTAAAACAAGCCTGGAATTACATGAGCGTGGGAATTCTTGTTTTTTTTTTCCAGTTTGTGTGTCATTTTCACCTAAACAGGAAGCTGTATAAATCGAATAAGTAACTAAAATAACTGTCCTCTTCCATACGCTTTCGCTGTCATCTTGCATTCTCTGTTCTGTGTTCTGTATACGTACAGGAAGAGGTAAAGGCCTGTAGCCTGTTTTAAACAGTTTGGATAAATCTATTAAATTAAATTTGATTGCTAATTCGAAAAATTCTGCATGCCTCTCTGAATAAGAGCACGCTATATAGCGCACAGGATTGGAAAAGCGGGATGTTCTGTCTCCATTACAAGGACATTTTCAGCTGTGACTTTTAATTGATTTTTTTTATTATTTATTTCATATTTAAAATTTGATTTCTGTTGTTGGTTTTAAACCCTCGAGGATTCTCCAGTTTCTGCTTCTAAATTCAATGAGTTATTGCAATAACATGAACATGTTCCTCCCTTCAGCATTTAGGAAAACAAACTGACTCATAAATAAGGTGACAGTTTTCATTTTTCTAAAGTAAAATGTGTTTCATCAGTTCATTTCCCAAATAATGTCTTAAGCGAATAGCGTTTCTTCTTTATTCTCCTTTGATGGCTCATACAAGTGAATCTAGGTAATTACAGATCAAGGAGTGAAGATAACACAGGCAATCAGCAATATGTTAGTCAAATCTCTTGGTAGTAAGAAAAATGCAACTGGTTTATTCAGGGAGATGATGACCTGGAGGAGATGATATCTAATATCTAGAGAATTAATATCTAGAAAATTTGACTTGCTCCAAGATGAATAGAGAAAGAATCCTTTGGGATATATGACTGTACGGTTTATTTTTTTAAATGGTTCTTTAGCTTCGGAGTATTTTCCAATGCAATGATGACCATTTATCTTATTTTGTTCCATTAATCCTATTTACCCATCAATTTTATTTATTTTATTTATTTTGTAAACTTTTATACCACCCCTCTCCCGTAGGACTCGGGGCGGTTTACAGCCAAATTAAAACATAACAGTAATAAATATTTAAAACTGAATTAAATTACCTAGGCTGTTACTAAAAACCAAATTAAAATCCCATACTAAAACCCTAACTACTTAATTTAAAATTTACGTAAAAAATCCGAGGTGCTCTAGGCCAGGCCGGCTTGATTGAAGAGATGAGTCTTCAGTTCTCTTCTGAAGGTGCGGAGATCATGACACGTCCGGAGTTCTGGGGGGAGCTCGTTCCACATCGTCGGTGCCCCCACAGAAAAGGCTCTCCCCCTGGGCGCCACCAGCCGACACTGCTTAGCCGATGGCACCCTGAGGAGGCCCTCCCTGTGGGAGCGAACTGGTCGGTGGGAGGTATTTACTGGCAGTAGGCGGTCCTGTAAATAACTGGGTCCTATGCCATGGAGCGCTTTAAAAGTGGTGACCAACACCTTGAAGTGCACCCGGAAGACCACCGGCAACCAGTGCAGCTCGCGCAGGATGGGGGCCATTCGTGCCCGCCAGGGCGCCCCCACTACCACCCGCGCAGCTGCATTCTGTGCCAGTTGGAGCCTCCATGTGCACTTCAAGGGGAGCCCCATGTAGAGAGCATTGCAATAGTCCAGTCTGGAAGTGACGAAGGCATGAGTGACCATGCGTAGCATGAGTGACTGGAGCATTGTTGTCAAAGAAATATGGAACGAATAAATACATAAATCAATAAAAATATAGCGTTGACTTGAGGACAAGGCTTAAGGATAATATGAAGCTATCAGAGATATGTAATGTCATAAGAGGAAACCAGGCCACCAAAGACTATGATGGTTGGACACCATCAATGCTGACACCAGATGGAGCATAGCAAAGCTCAAAGAAACAGGACAAGGTTGGAAGATTTGGAGAGACCTGGCCCATAAAATTGCGAAGAGTTGGACAACACTAAATGATGACGATGATGATGATGATCATCATCACCATCATCTAATGTCTATGGAGGTTCTCAGTCATGGTGGTCCCAAAGGTGCTTTTTGAAAAGGCAACTGGACTTTGTTTATTCTCGAAGACATTTCTCTTTTCATCCAAGAAGCTTCTTTAGTTCTGAGTGGATGGGGGAGAATGAAAATATTTATATTCTTTGCAGTCATCTGGTTGTTAGTACTCTTTCTGAGAGTCATTGAAGCCGCTTGGAGATATATCTGTGCCCTCAGGGTCACCGGATCAGTGCAAATGGGTGTGGAACCTTCTTGGAACTGCTGAAAGTTCAGAAAAAGTGCTAGTGAGCAGACAGCGGAAAGGCATATAAATCCTTCCATCCTCCACCATTCAATCAGAACTGAAGACGCTTCTTGGATGAGAAGGGAAATGTCTTCAAGGAAAAACAAAGTCCAGTGGCCTTTTGAAAAAGCACCTTTACGGGTACCTTTTTTCATATATGGTGGACATGTAGAGAAGCACAGGTGTATTGGCGTATGGTCTGGGAATGGGCAATAGAAATGACTAGCCAAATATTCTATACAAACCTGAGGCATTACTGTTAGGAATATTAGAGAAAAAAATGTAAATAAAGAAGACACTTATTTAATCATTCACGTGGCTATGGCAGCAAGGATTCTATTTGCTCAAAAAATGGAAAACAATGGAAATGCCGAGCGAGGAAGATCTAATAAAGAAAATTATGTTTTCTGCAGAACTAGATAGGTTAACTAAAAGATTAAAAAAACAGGAAAGACACAGAATTTTATTTGATATGGAACAAATTTTATAGATGGAGGGGAAAAAAATAGAGGTCACAAATAAAGAGATAAAATAAAAAAATAGAGATTAGAAATGTATAGTTTGTATATAGATAAGTTATATGTAAATAACCTATAATATGGACTGAGATGTCTGTCAAAGACGATTTACCATGTTCAATGTTTTTAATCCTTTTCTTTTTTTGTATTCAATAAAAAACTTAAGAAAAGAAAAAGCACCTTTATGATCATCATCATCATTATTATTATTATTATTATTATTATTATTATTATTATTATTATTATTAATTAAACTTGTATACTACCCTTCTCCCAAGACTCAGGGTGGCTCACAACAACGATACAAGTATAAAAACATAACATAAAATCAATTAAAATTACTAATTTACAGTATAAAAACTAAGTAATTTATTTCACTCATACAACACACAATCACAGTCAAAGGCCCAGGGGCAGAGTGCAGCTCACACGCCCCAAACCTGTCTGCATAAATATATCTTCAACAGTTTTTGGAAAGCTAGGAGGGAGGAAGCAGTACGGACCTCCGCAATTTTATGGGCCAGGTCTCTCCAAATCATGTAATGTCAACTAAGCTTGAGATTAAGAGAAGACTATGAAAATTTTACTCCGTCCTCTACACTCCCATACCTCAGAAGCAAAGTCTATGAAAGTCTATTCAGAATTTTTTGAATTCAGAAGGACTGTTCTAAAGATGAACTTTATAATTAAGTAATGCACCCTGGGCATAATCTGGCACTTTCCAAAGGTAGTATGGATTCTCAGTTTGCTCACAACTTGTTTTTCTTCTGAACCTTTATTTTAGCCGAAACGATTTGGAGCAAATGATTTCTCTTTATCAGGACAAAAACAAAATCACACTTGAGGTAAGAAAAGATGGACATCTTCCAGAGCCGGGGTGGGGGGGTGGGGGGGCTTAATTGCTGTCACTCTTAGATCTTTTCAATTCTTTGTGAGATGTTCTATTGAAGTCACGGCACCCTCAACCAAGGAACCGGGCAAATGAAATTTGATGTGATAGGGGTCGTTGGAAGCACTGTCCAACTTCAGGGATTGAACATTTGATTTGGATTCTGAAGCTCTAAGTGGAACAAGTCCTTGAAGTTTAAAATGATGAATTTTGGGAAAAAAACAGACCGGGGTCATTGAACTTTTCCAAACTGCCAGGTTATGAAGGTTGATTGAAGTAATGGAAATAACACCAGAAGCATTCATTTCCTTTACAAAGGCTTTTTTTCCTTCTCTGAATACAGATGAACAATCAAAGAGATGTATTAAAAGTTCTTGGAATCTATTCCCCACATAGAAGAGAATAAATCTGATCTTCTCTACTGTTGCAGCGATCTTGATAGCTCCAAATAAAGCATGATCCTGGGAGCTATTTCTGAATTAGATGAGCCTTTAACTTGGCACCGAGTGAGAAAAATTTGAGAACTGTTTTGCTAGCATTCCTGGAAAAAAATATATACTTTATTGTAAGAATGTTATGCCTATTTTGTTGTGGGAAGGAGAGAGGGTCTTCTCATTCAGTAGAGTCTGATTCTAACACAACATGTAGGTGGTCCTCAACTTGGGATGGTTTCCCCTTAATGACCACAATTAGAATAGAACAGAATAGCAGAGTTGGAAGGGACCTTTGAGGTCATCTAGTCCAACCCCCTGCTCAGGCAGGAACTCCTATACCATTTCAGACAAATGGTTGTCCAATCTCTTCTTAAAAGCTTCCAGTGTTGGAGCATTCACAACTTCTGGAGGCAGGGTATTCCACTGATCAATTGTTCTCACTGTCAGGAAATTCCTCTTTAGTTCTAGGTTGCTTCTCTCCTTGATTAGTTTCCGTCCATTGTTTCTTGTTCTACCTTCAGGTGCTTTGGAGAATAGATTGGCTCTATCTTCTTTGTGAAAACCCCTGAGATATTGGAACACTTCTATCATGTTACCCCTAGTCCTTCTTCATGTCACCCCTAGTCCTTGAGAGTGCCAGGATTATGGTCACTGAGCAAAACAATCACATAGCATCTCACTTAATGACACCTTCACTCCACAACTAAGATTCTGGTACCAATTGGGCCCATGGGTTATTTCTTAAATTTATTTATTTCTTAAATTGTTAAAGGTTGAGGATTACCTATAGATTTTTTTTTCAGATGCACATGGTTGTGTATGCATGTGTGTTACTCTATAGCTTCTCACTTCTTGACAAATAAACAAGCTCAAAGAGAGATCATTGCAAGCAAAAGAGTAGGTCATAGATCGCAGAGTGTTGTGATTCCTCGCCAGCCAGTGGACCGGGCAGCTGAGTCAGAGGAATCAGAGGAGGAGGAGGAGGAGGAGGAGGAGGAGGAGGAGGAGGAGGAGGAGGAGGAGGAGGAGGGGGCCTGGAGTGACATCAGTCAGACGAAGGCTCTGAGGAGCTTCCAGATTTACAGTCTGGCCCCTCTACTCGCACTCAGGCTGAGACACAGCTGTGCTGGGAGTCTGAGTCAGACAGTGATGAATCACAGCTGGGAGATATCCAGGATGCAAGAGAAGTGAGTAGGACAGAGGAATGCAATAGGGTGGCTCCAAAGGCAAAAGAGAAGGCATTAGGAAGCCACGCCTTGGCTGCATAATAAAAGGGAAGGTGTGGGAAGTGCTGGCTGAAGGCAACCCTTCGTGTTGAGGATTGAGTTTTTGTGAACTGTGTTTGTTTGCCTTGGACATTGACTCAGGTCTGTCAATAATAAAAGGGGATTGATATTTTTCCCTGCAGTTCCAGCCTGCTTGTTGGAACAGGGGTTTCTCCTTGTGAGCGTAACAAGGACTCACGTAACACAGAGTATCTATAAGGTTTGAGGCATGTGCTGCTT
The DNA here is from genome assembly GCA_034064705.1 of Bothrops alternatus. Taxonomy (NCBI): domain Eukaryota; kingdom Metazoa; phylum Chordata; class Lepidosauria; order Squamata; family Viperidae; genus Bothrops; species Bothrops alternatus. Next base: position 129,599 of record JARGCV010000238.1, read on the forward strand.
TCAGATGACACAGGTACAAAAGGGGCAAAGCTTGCGGAGGCAACTGTGCGATGCTTACCTTCACTGTTTGCCCACATTGTGCATGATCTCTGACGGATAGTGTAACTGGGTGTTTGAATTGCATCCTCCACTTTGCAACTTCTCCTCGACTTTGCTGTTTGTGGAGGATACCAAAAACTTCTGTTGGGCACAAACTGCCTAATCGTGGCATTGATGGATGAGACTTATTTCTCTTGGGGGCTTCCACTATGTAATCCCATGTAAGGTAAATCAATTCGGGGCATCGCTGGGAAGCACAATTTCTTCTGGTTTTACACAAAGTTACTCTTGAATTTCCATACATTTGCAGCTCTACCTCAGTCTGTCACCGTTAGAGGGACTTCAATTTCTCAAAAGGGCTTTTTTCCCCTCCCCCTCACCCCCCTCCTCTGCTCAGAGAAAGAGACTTCTCTTTTCCATTGTAATTTTCAGCCTGGTTCTGAATTTCTTTCAGGCTGTTTTCCAGCTGCTTTCCTTGATGCAAAGCGCAAAGCTGCTTATTTCATCCTTTCTTGCTTACCTTCCCTCCATGGTTCTGCAGAATGTGCTGGCTGACTCTTCCAGTTTCTGAAACAAACAAATAAACATCCAGACAAACAAACGAAGGAACTTGGGAAGGACACCATCGTTATAGACCTCACTTGCAATTTAAATGAGGCATAAAAGCCAGGAAAGCTGCAGCCGGTGAAAGGATTATGCGTTGAAAAGCTGTAGGTACCCCCTGAATCATCACATACGTTTCTGCTTCCAAAAATCAGCATCAAAAGCACTGTCTTTCCAACAAATGGCGGTGGTTTTTTTGGCACAGGATTGATCTTAAATAAAAATAAGACAAGAGGTGTCATGTTCCAGGATATGGCTAAGAAAGCTGGTTATGCCTAGGTCTACAGTAGCTACTGCACTGGATTAATGTCTCAAGAACAGCACTGAAGAGATTGATTTGCACACTGACAGCACCAGCACAAAGTTGAACGTTGGCGGGCCAGACACAAACAGAACAAGTCCTCCTTCTGCGATGATTCAGTTCCTGCTTATGACAGCTGAGCCGCACAGATCTACAAGCTCCTGGCACCAAGACCCAATTAAAAGGCTGTTTTTGTTTTTTGTTTTTGTTTTGCTTTACAGGAAGAAATGAAGAAGAAAGACCTTGAATGTAAGCCATGGGGCCAGCAAGGGGATGAAAATGTAAGGGAGCCAGGAACAACTCTACAGCAAAACAGTGTGGCACACAGACAAAAAAAAAGCAATCTTCCAAAGTTCAAATCTGGAGGTACTTCTTGACTAGTTGTTTTCCCCCCTTCTTCTCTACTCAAACATGGCAGATCTTGGGAAATGAATCTGACTTCAAGAGATGTTAGGATGCAATAATATTGAGGCATTATTGTAGGAGATAAGCAGAGCTGGAAGGAGGGGTTAAATGTGTCATCAGTTTGGAACCATTATGTTACCACAAGGGTCCATTGACTCTTATCTAGTGACAACTTGGCTTGACCATTAGTAGATCAGATTCTTAGATATGGAATGGAATAGAAAATGGAATGGAATAGCATAGCATAGCATAGCATAGCATAGCATAGCATAGCATAGCATAGCATAGCATAGCATAGCATAGCATAGCACAGAATAGAATGGAATGGAATGGAATGGAATAGAATAGAATAGAATAGAATAGAATAGAATAGAATAGAATAGAATAGAATAGAATAGAATAGAATAGAATAGAATAGAATAGAATAGAATAGAATAGAAGAACATTTTTATTGGACAAGTGTGATTGGATACACAAGGAATTTGTCTCTGACGCATAAGCTCTCAGTGTATATACAAACAACAAAGTAGTAAGTCATAGATCATAAATCATAGGATACAAAACAAGAAGTGATACATCATGATACCAACAGGAGAAGTTAGTAGGAAAGATGAGAAGATGAGAGAATGAGAAGGATAATAGCAATACAGCTCTACTACATGGTTAGGCATAAGGCAGTGCTGTGGGAATTAGGTGTTTAGCAGAGGGATGGCATGGGGGTGGGTGAGAACTGTCTTCGTTTCTAGTTGTTTTGGCATGCAATGCTGCATAGCGTAGCAAGTAGGTAGCAAGTAATACAACTTTTAATGCTTTGAACTCAACTCCTGTTCCTGATTACTTGCACCTGATAGCCCAGAGTATAAAAAGAGGAATTTTGGAGATCTGTACATCCATGCTCAGAAATGATGATCTTCTATGGGAACTAAAAGACGGTTGAAGAATTCTGCAGGTGGGATGTATACATCATGAGACTTCTTCTATTTTTGCTTTAAGAGCACCATTTTTCTTGGGAAGTTTCATCACGTGAGGATTTAGAAATATTCACCAGACCAAACAGGAACACCTTGTTATTCCCTTTGTTCACATAGTCTTTCAAGGTGATCATTCCCCTTGGCCATGTTTGAGCAGATAATTACAGCATCAATTATCAGTATTCCATGGCATTCTATGGTGATGAATTCAACTATTGCCAGACATCTCTAGTCTAGGAGGAGATGCAAATGGAAGTAAATCTATGTCATCACGTTTGTGCTTATTGTGCTTGGTCTCACAGAGAGATGTTCGATTGGATTTGGCACTTTTGTCCATGTATCAAGTCCTTTCCAAAAAATCTGTGATAGGTAGATGCGGTTGTTTAATAATATTGCAGATATCATTTACATTTAGGCAGGAAAAACCAAAGGTACAAATACAAATTGGGCGAGACCTGGCTTAAAAACAGTGACTGTGAGAGGGACCTTGGAGTCCTAGTGGACGATCACTTGACTATGAGCCAGCAGTGTGCAGCAGCAACCAAAAAAGCTAATACAATCCTGGGATGTACAAACAAAGGCATAGAATCAAGATCACATGAGGTATTAGTACTGCTTTGTAAAGCCCTAATAAGACCACACCTGAAATACTGCAGCCAATTTTGGTCACCATATCACAAAAAAGATGTTGAGAGTTTGGGAAAAATTTAGAGAAGAGCAATTAAGATGATCCAAGGCCTGGAGACTAAAACATATAAAGAATGGCTGTGGGACTTGGGTTTGGCTAGTCTAAAGAAAAGAAGAAATAGGGGAGACATGATAGCAGCGTTCCAGTATCTGAGGGGCTGCCACAAAGGAGGGGGTCAGGTTGTTCACCAAAGCACCAGACGGAAGGACAAGAAACAATGGTTGGAAACTGATCAAAGAGAGAAGCAACCTGGAATTAAGGAGAAGCTTCCTGACAGTGAGGACAATCAACCAGTGGAACAGCTTGCCTCCAGAAATCATGGGTGCTCCATCACAGGAGATTTTTAAGAAGAGGCTAGACAGTCACTTAATCTGAAATGGTATAGATTCTCCTGCTTGAGGAGGGGGCTGGACTAGAAGACCTCCAAGGTCCTATTCTATTCTATTCTATTCTATTCTATTCTATTCTATTCTATTCTATTCTATTCTATTCTATTCTATTCTATTCTATTCTATTCTATATTCCAATATCTATTCTATTCTATATTCCAATATCTATTCTATTCTATTCTATTCTATTCTATTCTATTCTATTCTATTCTATTCTATTCTATTCTATTCTATTCTATTCTATTCTATTCTGTATTCCAATATCTATTCTATTCTATTCTGTTCTGTTCTGTTCTGTTCTGTTCTATTGTATATTCCAATATCTATTCTATTCTATTCTATTCTATTCTATTCTATTCTATTCTATTCTATTCTATTCTATTCTATTCTATTCTATTCTGTTCTGTTCTGTTCTGTTCTGTTCTGTTCTGTTCTGCTCTGCTCTGCTCTGCTCTGCTCTGCTCTGCTCTGCTCTGCTCTGCTCTGCTCTGCTCTGTTCTGTTCTGTTCTGTTCTGTTCTGTTCTATTCTATTCTATATTCCAATATCTATTCTATTGTATATTCTATTCTATTCTATTCTATTCTATTCTATTCTATTCTATTCTATTCTATTCTATTCTATTCTATTCTATTCTATTCTATTCTATTCTATTCTATATTCCAATATCTATTCTATTCTATTCTATTCTATTCTATTCTATTCTATTCTATTCTATTCTATTCTATTCTATTCTATTCTATTCTATTCTATTCTATTCTACAACCATCATAAATATGAGTCAGTTGCCAAATATCTGAATTTTGATCATATGACCATGGTGTGGGAAGTCAGCCTGCCAGAGAAGGAAATATTAAAAGAGCAGAAAAATATATTTCCTCAAAGGATCTTAAAGAGGCAGAAAAGCATGTCCAGTTTTTCTTAATAGCCCCAAGTCTGCCTCCCCCAAGCAGAAACCAGTTCTGTAGAAATGCAGATGTAAACGTTGGAGGCCTCCAACGTTGGAGGCCTGCAGCTAGAAGATTAAGAAGACAAAGACACCTAAAATCTACATAGCCTACCCAAACTCTAAGAGAGGACATAATAGGATTAACCCACAGATGCCACACAGGTCAAAATACATAACACAGGAAATACAAACCTTCAAACAGGAACAGGAAACAACCTCAAGAGCCCCAGAGGGTATAAAAACCCACTCCCTACATGTGCTCTTCTCTCTTTTCTTCCAGAGCCATCTTTCTGTCTGGCTCTCCTATTCAATAAACTGCAACCTTCTTTCTAAAGCAGTCGCCATGTTGTTTATTCCCAGCTTGGACTGGACCCTGATGAAGACTTTTCCTTCAATAACGGGGGGGGGGAGGGCTGTAAAGGTTGTAAGGGTGAAAAACGTTCCTAAGTCACTTGTTTTCAGTGCCATTGTAATTTTAAACAGTCCCTAAATGAACTATTGCAAGTCAAAGACGACATGTATGTAAGTTGATTTGCACCTCTCCTTTTCACGTCTCCGAAATATTGTTCTGTTTGGAAGAAATTCTACAAAAGAAGCCTAAAACACACCAGACAATTCTCTTTATTTAATTTCCTTTCGACATGAGTTAAAATGATTGGTGGAGGGAGCGTCTTCAAAGCTTAAGCATTTGAGTGGTATTAAGGAGGTTTATTACTGCCCAAAAAATGCCAGACCCTTATAACAGCTTTCCGTTTCTACTAGTAGAAAGGTCAAGACATACTGTAAGACGTGGCTAATATCACCGTCACTGAATTCATATATTTCAATGCCAATTTTTAATCATGCTTTATTTCTTTGGCAAATATTGGTCAGGAGCAGTGGTGGGATTCAGCTGGTTCGCACCACTTCGGCAGAACCGGTAGCTAATGTTTTGTTGTCCAGGCCCAGAATGGACTTCCGGAAGTGGCATCCACACAGAGAACCAGTTGTTCACATATTTGAATCCCACCACTCCTTCCTTCCTTCCTTCCTTCCTTCCTTCCTTCCTTCCTTCCTTCCTTCCTTCCTTCCTTCCTTCCTTCCTTCCTTCCTTCCTTCCTTCCTTCCTTCCTTCCTTCCTTCCTTCCTCCCTGTGGTGGGATTCAGCCGATTCGCACCACTTCGGCAGAACCGGTAGCTAAATGTTTTGTTGTCCAGGCCCAGAATGGACTTCCGGAAGTGGCACCCACACAGAGAATTCACATATTTGAATCCCACCACTGGTCAGGAGCCTCCTGAGTTTTTATGCACTTCCAAAAAAAAAAAAAAAGAAAAAAAGAAAGAAAAAAAAGGAAAAGAAAAGAAGATAATGGATAGCACTCATTTGAAACCACAATGCTTTCATTAAAAGCATTTCAGCACCAGATGGATCATAGCTATTGGTTTTCTTTCTATTCTTTTGTGGTGAATTGCTGAGGGAAACCACAATAGTGACAGAGAGTAATTTTCAAACAAGGCAAATGCACAGAAGCATTGGGGGAGGCAAGGCATCCAGTTTTACTTACTTATTTATTTTTTTCTTGTTCCTTTCTCTTCTCTCCATCCCCCTGTGAACTAGGTTTTTTTTATATATATATTCGTTCTCTGGAACATTTGTGTCTAGCAAAACCATCCAGAAAATATTCACTCCACTCTACTGAAAGGGGCTTCTGACTGGTTTTTTTTTTTCTTCCAAGATGGGACTTTTAAAACGTGGTCTTCCCAAGATGTTTTTTTTTAAATATATATAAATATTTTATTAATTTTCTATTTTTACAATCGAGTGCCTAACAGACAACCGGATGACTGAGTCCATTAGTGATTCCATGGTACATGTAAGCTTCTTCAAACTAAATCCAATATTACACCCTCTTGTACATCCTCTCTTATTTTGGTAATATACATTTTTCTACACTAAGCAAATACAGTTCTTATTGTTGTGAATAAATATACAATTGCTTATCAACATTTGTTACATTTTTCTAATAGTGTTAATAAGAGCGGTTGAGAATATCTTTCCTAACCAAAGCACATCTTAATTGCATTTGCACTCAATATCCATTTATTTATTCTATATCCTATTTTTGCTTTTTTTTCAATTTTAATTCCCCATCCATGTTCAAAATATCCCAATCATTTATAATTTTAGAACAAGTTATATTTGGGTAACCAAAAGCTTCCCTTATTCAAAGTTCTTAGCATATTCTTATTTCCCTTTTCATACCAAGATATGAAATCCTATCTATCTAGATTACAAATCCTATCTATCTAGTTATAATAATATTTCTATTTCTAGCAATCTATTCTTAACCATATTCAAACACCAAGATGTTTGATCATAATGAATTGGCCACTGCAATAAATAAATAAATAAACAAAAATCTGCAAATGAAATACAAATGTTTAGTGCCCTATAAATTGCCATGATGATTCCAAGGGATGCTTAAAATACAAGATTAGGTCTCCATATTTGGCATGTCCTAATAAACTATTTGGCACAGATATCTTGCATGACAGTTATTAAAGCTGTTTGTATTCCACGTGGGTTGCTGAAAATTTCAGCAATGGAATTGCTGCTCTAACTTAATAATAACAACAAGATGAGGCAGGATAAGTGTTTTTAGCACAGCCATAACAGTGGAATTTAGCCTAGAGATATCTGCTAGGACAAAATTGTGAAGAGTAATAGAATTGAAATGCCAAATGGCCAAACCATCAGGAGCCATCAGGATGAAGCCTGGAATTATTTGGGCATTTTAAACTTGGATAATGTCAAGCTTGAGCAAATTGAAATTGGATTAGTAAAGAGTTGGAAAATTGCTAATGATAAAATTGAATGACAGAACAATAATCAAAGCCATCCAAACCTAGGCCATACAGTACCTGTGAATAGACTAGACTAGACTGGACTGGACTAGAATAGAATAGAATAGAATAGAATAGAATAGAATAGAATAGAATAGAATAGAATAGAATAGAATAGAATAGAATAGAATAGAATAGAATAGAATAGAATAGAATAGAATAGAATAGAATAGAATAGGTAGTGTAGAATAGAATAGAATAGAATAGAATAGAATAGAATAGAATAGAATAGAATAGAATAGAATAGAATAGAATAGAATAGAATAGAATAGAATAGAATAGAATAGAATAGAATAGAACGGAACGGAACGGAATGGAATGGAATGGAAGAGAATAGAATAGAATATTATTATATAAATCATAAGATACTAATAGGTAAAGGTAGTAGGAAAGGTGAGAAGATGAGAAGGATAATAGCAATAGAGCCCTACAACATGGGTAAATACCTTTAGGCATAAGTCAGCACTGTGGGAATTAAGTGTTCAGCAGAGTGATGGCATCAGGGGAAAAATATCTTTGTGTCTAGTTGTTCTGGCACACCTATGTAGAGTCCTGAGGAAAGAAGGTGAAATAGGTTATATCCAGGATGTGAGGGGTCTATTTTCACATCCATCTTTTTGGCCTATGCAGGATACAGGTCCTCAATGGAAGGCAGGCCGGTTGCAATAAGATATCATAATAAATCATAAGACTATCATAGATCGTAAAACCAACAAGTGATAGTCACAAGACACCAATAGGAGAATGATATGATGCATTGCTAGATTTATTAGCTTGACGCAAGCTAAATTGGACAGCTTTGACCGAAAAACCGGAACATTCATAACTATTCACTCAGCATAACATCCCCATAGTAATGTTGAAGTTGACTTCAGGTCAAACAAACTGCCGAGAAAGAAAAGTTCGCATTGGCTGATTATGTAAAACAGCAGTCGAGACCAAGCATTGAGGCAAATCAAAAACTGGAACTTAAAATCAAAAAGCGAATATCGAAATAATGTACTAAAAACACAAAACAGAATGCTGGCAAGGAAACCCATTACATGCTCCATTTCTGCAAAGGATAGACTCTCACGAATCAAATCTTTGTTATCGTCGTACAACAGCATATTTCCTCCCTCGGTTTTATTGTGCGCATCTAACACATTCCCCAACATATTATACAGTGTCAGAGTGCCAACACAGAGCCCGTAAGAGAGACTTCGCTGATTTCCCGGCTGTGACAAAGGAAGAAAAAACAAACCAACAAACCAGCATCTGTAATCTAGACGCACGTTTATAATAGTTTAGATTTCATATGTTACATTTTCATCTCTGGTGGGGTTTTTTTTTAATCGAAACGGGAATGTGCCCTGTGATAAATAAATTATTCCTGCATCCCTCCCCCCCCCCGTATATTTGTCTCTCTTTGATGTTTTCCAAGCTTGCCATTTTCTCTGTTGCTCTAGGATCATTTCTGCTGCCAAACAAGGCAGTGTTTAAATGAGTTAGGCCCACTTTTATGGACATTTTTGGGGGGGGCGTGGTTGTTAAACAAGTCACTCTAGTTATAATAATAATAATACTAATAAAGTTGGAAGGGACCTTGGAGGTCATCCAGTCCAACCCCCTGCTCAGGCAGGAAACCCTATACCATTTCAGACAAATGGCTGTCTAGTCTCATCTTAAAAACTTCCAGTGTTGGAGCATTCACTGCTTCTGGAGGCAGGTTGTTCCACTGGTTAATTGTTCTAACTGTTAGGAAGTTTCTCCTTAGTTCTAGCTTGCTTCTCTCCTTGATTAGTTTCCATCTGTTGCTTCTTGTCCTGCTTTCAGGTGCTTTGGGGAACAGCTTGACTCCCTCTTCTTTGGGGCAGCCCCTGAGATATCGGAATGCTGCTATCGTGTCCCCCCTCGTCCTTCTCTTCATTAAACTAGACATACCCAATTCCAGCAACCGTTCCTTATATGTTTTAGCCTCCAGTCCCCTGATCGTCTTTGTTGCTCTTCTCTGCACTCTTTCTAGAGTCTCAACAACATCTTTTTTTACATCGTGGTGACCAAACTGGATGCAGTATTCCAAGGGTGGCCTTACCAAAGCATTGTAAAGTGGTATTAGCACTTCAACGTGATCTTAATTCTAACCCTCTGTTAAGCTGTTAACGGAACCACTCAGTTTTTCAGTGAATCTGGCTTCCCACCTTGATTTTGCTTGATGGCAGCTGGTTGGGAAAGTGGCAAATGACATGAACACATGACCCTGAGATGCTCCAAATATCGTAAATAGATGTTGGTGGTCAAACACCTGAACTCTGATCATGTGACCACGGCCATGTTGCAACAGTTGTAAATGTGATGGCTGGCTATCCCAAAGATGTTTTTTCACGAAGCAACTGGACTTTCTTGTTTTTATTTATTTATTTATTCAAATTTCTATGCCGCCCTTCTCCTAGGACCCAGGGCGGCTTACAACAACAATACAATTACATGTGAGGAATTTAATAATAATAATAATCAATCACCCAATCCAAAAACACATCCAATTCAATCTAAAACACATACATACAACATGCAATCACAATCAAACACACAATCAACGATGGAGGCACATTCCTAGGCCCGGGGGCAGAGCACTGTTCATACGCCCCAAGCCTGTCGGCATAAATAGGTCTTCAATAATTTCCGGAAAGCTAGGAGGGAGGAAGCAGTGCGGACCTCTGTGGGAAGTTGGTTTCAGAGGGCTGGGGCAGCAACAGAGAAGGCCCTTGCCCTAGGCCCTGCCAGATGACATTGCCTAATAGACGGGACTCGTAGGAGGCCAACCCTATGTGCCCTAACCGGTCATCCAAGAAGCTTCTTCAGCTCTGACTGGATGGTGGGAAATGGAAGGATTTATACTCCTTGCAGACAGTCCTGCCTTGGGCATGAAAGCCAGATTGTTGACTTTGGCCCAATCGCCAGGAGACTGTGAATTCTAGTCCCGCCTAAGGCATGAAAACCGGTTGAGTAACTGTGGGCCAATCACCAGGAGATGGTGAGTTCTAGTTCCGCCCAAGAGATGAAAGCTAGCTGGGTGACTTTAGGCCAATCGCCAGGCGATCCTAAGTTCTAGTCCTGCCTTGGGCATGAAAGCCAGATTGTTGACTTTGGGCCAATCACCAAGAGAGAGAAGGGGTTCTAATCCTCCCTTAAGCATGAAAACCATCTGGTTCTCTTTGGGCCAGTCCCAACCCACCAATCCAGGGTGCTAATTGTGGGGAAAACAGGAGGAAAAGAGTGTGTTGAATACGTTCAATGCCTTTGTAATAAAATAAAATAAAATAAAGGCAGGATACAAATAACAAACACATAATTAAAAATATGTGGCGTCAACAAGACTATCATCCGTGGGGCTGTCTTGCTAAGGGAGTCATGATGGACAGGAGGACAAATCCTGAAAGACAGTTGGCCACAATAAACAAAGGGCAAAGGTGATCTTGCTTTGGAGAAGCTCCACTCTTTGCCCTTGACATCAAGGAGAAGGAAAGAAGACTTTTTAGCACTGTGGGTATGGAAAAGCCAACACAGAGGGGGGGGGGGGAAGCAATTAAATCAAGATCAAAGCAAAGAGCCATCTAGCTTGCTCACACTGAAGGGTAGCAACCTTTACAAGGAGTCCAGTCTTTTGCTTGTTTTCTTTCCCTAGAATCTGAAGAAGCAAACCCTCGTTTGTCTCCAAGCATGGTGTCTTTTTCAGGCCAAGGGATCATGCTGAACCTCAGGTGAAAATGAAAACTGCTAGGTGCAAAGGTGTCTTCTGGGTCAAGCGACAAAAATTTGCCTCTTTTCCCCCTCTCTATCTTCTCCAGCTTCCCATCGCAATGCCTGCAGCGATGCTCACAGCAGCAGATGCTCCCACTACAAAAGGCTGAAAACATCAGCTCATGACACTTACCAGTACCATAGTTATCCATTATTATCCCCTTTAATTCTCACAGCGGTAGGATAATGTCCCAGGCAGGAGAGGAGAGCAGCCAGAGCAGAACTGTGATTGATGAGAAATCAGCATTATAGTTGTTTAAGTGAACTTATTCTGTGCCTGCTCAGGATTTGGCTTTGGCTCTGAGGAGGCCTGTGTTCTTTTAGAATAGAATAGAGCTGGAAGGGATCTTGGAGGTCTTCTAGTCCAGCCCCACTGCTCAAGCAGGAGAACGTATATGATCTCAGACAAGTGACTGTCCAGCCTCCTCTTAAAAACCTCCAGGGATGGAGCGCCCACAATTTCTGGAGGCAAGCTGTTCCACTGGAAGGAAGGAAGGGAGGAAGGAAGGAAGGAAGGAAGGAAGGAAGGAAGGAAGGAAGGAAGGAAGGAAGGAAGGAAGGAATAGAGAATAGAGAATAGAGAATAGAGAATAGAGAATAGAGAATAGAGAATAGAGAATAGAGAATAGAGAATAGAGAATAGAGAATAGAGAATAGAGAATAGAGAATAGAGAATAGAGAATAGAATAGAACTGGAAGGGACCATGGAGATCTTCTAGTCCAGCCCCCTGCTCAAGCAGGAGAACGTATATGATCTCAGACAAGTGACTGTCCAGCCTCCTCTTAAAAACCTCCAGTGGTGGAGCGCCCACGATTTCTGGAGGCAAGCTGTTCCACCGGAAGGAAAGAAGAAAGGAAGGAAGGAAGGAAGGAAGGAAGGAAGGAAGGAAGGAAGGAAGGAAGGAAGGAAGGAAGGAAGGAAGGAAGGAATAGAGAATAGAGAATAGAGAATAGAGAATAGAGAATAGAGAATAGAGAATAGAGAATAGAGAATAGAGAATAGAGAATAGAGAATAGAGAATAGAGAATAGAGAATAGAGAATAGAGAATAGAGAATAGAGAGAGAATAGAGAATAGAGAATAGAGAATAGAGAATAGAGAATAGAGAATAGAGAATAGAGAATAGAGAATAGAGAATAGAGAATAGAGAATAGAGAATAGAGAATAGAGAATAGAGAATAGAGAATAGAGAATAGAGAATAGAGAATAGAGAATAGAGAATAGAGAATAGAGAATAGAGAATAGAGAATAGAGAATAGAGAATAGAATAGAGCTGGAAGGGACCTTGGAGGTCTTCTAGTCCAGCTCCCTGTTCAAGCAGGAGAACCTACACCATCTCAGACAAGTTATTGTCTAGCCTCTTCTTAAAAATCTCCAGGGATGCAGCACCCATGATTTCTGGAGGCAAAGCTGTTCCACTGGTTGATTGTCCTCACTGTCAGGAAGTTTCTCCTTAATTCCAGGTTGCTTCTCTCCTTGATCAGTTTCCAACCCTTGTTTCTTGTCCTGCCCTCTGGTGCTCTGGAGAATAGTTTAACCCCTCTCTTCTTTGTGGCAGCCCCTCAAATACTGGAATACGGCTATCATGTCACCCCTGTTTCTTCTTCTAATTCCCTGTACAGGTAGTTCTCAGCTTATGACCGCAACTGAGCCCAAAATTTATGTTGCTAACTGAGACATTTGGTAAGTGAGTTTTGCCCCATTTTATGACTTTGCTTGCCACGTTTGTTAAGTGAATCACTGCAATTGTTGAGTTAGTGAATCAGCTTCCCCGTTGACTTGGCTGGTCAGAATGTGGAAAAAGGGGATCAGGTGACCCCGGGACCCAACAACCGCAGGCGGTTCTCCCGGCATCTGCACGATGGCTTTTGTCTGGGAGTAGCCCATCTTGTGAGCACTTAGAAGGACTTCCGCTTTTTCTGCTCACAGACTTTTGAAAAGTCTCATCTAGTCAATGTTGAGCAAATGAAGTTGCACTTGAGTTCCGTTGATCAAGAGATTTATTCATACTTAATACCAGGGAAAGAAAAATGGAAAGTTTTTGTTGATTCCTTCCCTCCCTCCCTCCTTCCTTCCTTCCTTCCTTCCTTCCTTCCTTCCTTCCTTCCTTCCTTCCTTCCTTCCTTCCTTCCTTCTTTCTTTCTTTCTTTCTTTCTTTCTTTCTTTCTTTCTTTCTCTTCTTCTTCTTTTCTCCTCCTCCTCCATCTCCTCCTCTTCTCCTCTTCCTCCCCATCCCTCCCTCCCTCTTCTTCCTCTTCCTCTTCCTCTTCCTCTTCCTCTTCCTCTTCCTCTTCCTCTTCCTCTTCCTCTTCCTCTTCCTCTTCCTCTTTCTCTTTCTCTTTCTCTTCCTCTTCCTCTTCCTCTTCCTCTTCCTCCTTCTCCTCCTCCTCCTCCTCCTCTTCTTCTTCTTCTTCTTCTTCTTCCTTCTCATCCTCCTCCTCCTCCTCTTTTCCTCCTCCTCTTTTCCTCCTCCTCCTCCCCTTCCGCTCCCCTCCTCCTCCTCCTCCTCCTCCTCCTCCTCCTCTTCTTCTTCTTCTTCTTCTTCTTCTTCTTCTTCTTCTTCTTCTTCTTCTTCTTCTTCTTCTTCTTCTTCTTCTTCTTCTTCTTCTTCTTCTTCTTCTTCTTCCTTCTTCCTTCTTCCTTCTCCTCCTCCTCTTTTCCTCCTCCTCCTGCTCCCCTCCCGCTCCCCTCCTCCTCCTCTCTCCTCCTCCTCCCGTCTCCTCCTCCCTTCTCCAGTATATAAAATGGCCCCATTTAGCCCAAAGCAACTGAGCTGACAAGGTTTCAGCAAGGGATCCTGCTCTCTTGAAATCAGCAACTAATCTGTCTGTGGTTCAGATGCATCGTGATCACTACCGTACGGTGAAGTGTGAAATCAGACCTGGCTCTCATGTAAGGACAAGGAAAATAAAAATTCCCACGAGTTTCTCTTTCTGCAAGAGTAGAGTATCATCTCTCACTCTCCCGCAACCCAAACACACAGCCGAAATAAAAACAGCGGGAGGGCAGATCGAGTGTTATTGCCTTCATTTTCTGCGCTCCCAAGATTATTCAAGGGTAACCCAGTGTGCAGCGATGGAGACATAGATTCTCCAAGATGCAATTACCTGGCGAGAGAAAAAAAAAGAAAAGAAAATCTATTGTATTTTTTTTTTTTTTAGGAAAGATGCTCAGTTAGAAGAGAGTTTTGTTCACTCCAATCAAGTGCAAATAGCCAAGAGGTTAGGATTGCTGTCTGAATGGCGTTTCAAGTGGGAAAACATATTTGCAGAGAGTTGAACCAATCATCTCTCTATTTGGGAAATTATGTCTACCCATGGAAATGTCTATCCAGCTGTTTTGATTTTGGGTGTTATCTTTGGAGAGCTAATTTCACTTTTAAATTTTCTGACTTCCTTGTCAGGTTGACATGAGCTGAATTTTGCCCTTACACGCTGGCATGGATGGTTTCGTGGGGTCTAAAAATACACAGGATGGAAGACAACTTTATGATCAAGAGGTAATTCTTCTGCTACAGACTTTCCTCTGCTTTATTCAAAAGGTCAGTTCACACAAATACATTGTTGGCAGGAGCAGGAAGAAATATATCACACCTGAAGGTTTTACCCGTCTTGTAGGAAATTTGCAAATACTAAGGGAAGAACCTTCCCAGGAGTAGGCACTATCTTATTGAATTATGTCCTAAGGGACAAGTGCTTTATGTTTAGTTATTGATATATTGAAAGAAAAATCTTCACCAGGGTTCAGTCCAAGCTGGGAATAAACAAAATAGAGACAGCTTTAGAAAGAAGGTTGCAGTTTATTGAAGAGGAGAGCCAGACAGAAAGATGGCTCTGGGGGAAAAAACTGACCACATGTAGCAGGGAGTGGTGGGTTTTTATACCTTCTTGGGCTTTTGTTTGGAGTTGTTCCTGTGGCATGAACTTTGACCTGAGTCTGAGTGTGCCTTTCTGGTATTCTAATGGTGGTGGGTTAATCCTATTATGTCCCGAAGATCATATCCTGCTTCTCTGGGGCTGTAGCTGATGACTGTTGGATTTTTTTAATTTTTTTTTGGTGTGAGCGATTGTTGATTCTAGGGATCTTTATCTTTCTAATCCCAGCTTCCTGACTCCAAGCTGAGAAATACTGGTTTATGGCTTATTATCAGAGAAGTAGGAAAACCAAAAAGTTATAAGGGTGGAATTATAGGCTGATTGTAAGTCCTTACTAGTCTTGATGGGCAGGAAATGCATTTTAGCAAGCCTTTTAAAATGAGCATCTCTCTTCTTTGAGTGTTTGTTTCTTCTGAAGTTCTCTTTTGTTCAGTTCAGGGGGGAAAAAAATAATAAGAAAGCATAACACTGGACAATTTTCTTTAGCAAGGAGCATGGCAATAAATCTAATTAGCATCCAAATTAAATTCTAGGACTCCTGATTATTATACCATAAAGTACTGTACTGCACTCAGAGATGATTTATTTTAGAAAGAGATCAGGAAATGAATATCTGGTGTCCATTTATATATATTTGTCTAGGCTCTAATTGTGCGGAGAGAAAATAACAAGTTTTACTAAAAAAAAAAAAAGGCTGGAAACAGATATGTTAAGGAAAGGCATTTTTCATTAAGATAAAAAGGCTCTCAGCTGCTAAGTTGCTAGAGAAGCCAAAAACATTGTGGTCATTTATCTTTGGCTGAATGTAATCGTTTATCAGCTTTCTTCTTTTCTGGAGACCTTCTTCTTCTTTCTCCTCCCTGCTCGGTTCAAAGTAACATTGGAGTCTCTCTCTTCCCAACCATTTTATGACTTTTCTTTCCACTGAATCAAGATCACATGAGGTGTTATGACCACTTCATAATTTTTTGGCATCTAATTTTGGTCACCATGTTGAGACTCTAGAAAGAGTGTAGAGAAGAGCAACAAAGATGATTAGAGGACTGGAGGCTAAAATATACAAAGAACGGTTGCTGGAATTGGGCCTGTCTCGTTTAATGAAGAAAAGGACGAGGGGGGACATGATAGCAGTCTTCCAGTATCTCAGGGGCTGCCCCAAAGAAGAGGAGTCAAGCTATTCTCCAAAGCACCCTGAAGGCAGGACAAGAAGCAATGGATTGGAAACTAGTCAAGGAGAGAAGCAACCTAGAACTAAGAAGAAGTTTCCTGATAGTCAGAACAATGAACCAGTGGAACAACCTGCCTCCAGAAGCAGTGAATGCTCCAACCCTGGAAGTTTTTAAGAAGAGACTGGACAGCCATTTGTCTGAAATGGTATAGGGCAGGGGTAGATGACCTTGGCTCTTTTATGACTCGTGGACTTCAACTCCCAGAATTCCTGAGCCAGCCATGCTGAGGGGAAAGGGAGAGGTTTCCAAGCTGAGCCATGCTGGCCCAGGAATTCTGGGAGTTGAAGTCCATGAGTCATAAAAGAGCCAAGGTTGCCTACCCCCGATCTAGACAAAGGTAATGATTGGCAGTTGTTGCTTTCCTGACAGAAAGTTGAGGAAACACAGACAGAGGAGGATGAGTTGGTGCAGAGCGATGGGACTCACAGCCCAGACTGAACATCTGCCAAAGCATCTGACCCAGACAATGTTTTCTTGAAGTAACTTAGAATTTTGCTAGTATCAGCAAGGGACAGTAGCAACTTAATGGTCCAGTGCAGATGTGCAGCTAGCTGGTCCTAAAATTTCCCTCCAGTGGTCTATCTGTACATGGGAAACATTGGATTCCTGTCAATCGTGAGTTCTTCCTTTCAAAGCAGATTCTAATTTGAAGCCAGCTGGTGTGCTGTTGCATCAAAGATAATAATAATAATAACAACAACAACAACAACAACAACAATAACAACAACAACAACAACAACAACAATAATAATAATAATAATAATAATAATAATAATAAAGTTGGAAGGGACCTTGGAGGTCATCTAGTCCAACCCCCTGCTCAGGCAGCAAACTCTATACCATTTCGGACAAATGGCTGTCCAGTCTCGTCTTAAAAACTTCCAGTGTTGGAGCATTCACCGCTTCTGGAGGCAGGTTGTTCCACTGGTTAATTGATCTGTCAGGAAGTTTCTCCTTAGTTCTAGGTTGCTTCTCTCCTTGATGAGTTTCCATCCATTGCTTCTTGTTCTGCCTTCAGGTGCTTTGGAGAATAGCTTGACTCCCTCTTCTTTGTGGCAGCCCCTGAGAAACTGGAACACTGCTATCATGTCCCCCCTCGTCCTTCTCTTCATTAAACTAGACATACCCAATTCCAGCATCCATTCCTTATATGTTTTAGCCTCCAGTCCCCTAATCATCTTTGTTGCTCTTCTCTGTACTTGATTTTTGGAATTTACGGTGATCTTAGAAAGCAAATTGCGAACAATCAAGGAGGACTGGACTTGGTTCATTTGTGGCTATGTAAGGATTCTAGGCTGATGCCTCTTTTTACCCCTTCGCCTGGCTCTGCCATTCCTTCTCCTATAGGTAGTAGAGAATATAATTTCCCCCTCCCCAAATCCAAAGACAGAAAATATTGTCAGAACCCATATTCTAAGAGGGCTCTTTTCTATCTTTAACTCAAACTCTACTCTCCCTATACTTCTGGGTTCTGCCATGCTCCTGGAGGGGAGGGGGTAAAAGCACTGCGGGCTATTGCTCTGTTTTCCTCTATCACTACAACTTTTTCCTCTATCACTGTAACACGTTGCTGTTTCTGCATACTTCCTCTGTGAACTATCTCTCCCCTTGATGTCAGCTAGAAAAGGGGGGAGAAAAAAGTAATGCGCCTCCGGCAACTGGTTTATCTCTGCATTCAGAAGGGAAGGTGTGAAGAGCTGACAAAACATTGCTGCAACCCTGAGACAGCTCGGCGTTATCTGCTTTTTCCCACAACGGACTTAACACTTGGGGATTGGCCCATGTGAACTGACCGGATGAACTATTGGGGCGGAATTTGCTTGGAACACTTTTAACCTATTGATCTGAGCGGGAAACCCTCAGATCCTGTCTACTATGCCTGCTATCAGCTTCTCCTAATAAAAGTTCCTTTTGGAAGAAACCGCTTCCACGAGTTCTGCTTTCTTAGGATGAGATTTTTGAAGTGGGCCCTGACAAATACATTATGGGTCTCTCCAGGAAGGGTTTTTTTTTTTTACATCTGTCTTCCTACCCACCATGCCTTCAGCATACCTCAAGGAGCATTTCTATAAGCATCGAGTGCAGACATGTCAAACTCGTGACGTCACGTGACATCGTGTGATGTATCGGAACTTTTACCCCATTACCGACAACAGGGTGGGCGCAGTTTTCTCATGACATGTCCGGTCCGCAGGCCAGTAGTTTGACATCCCTGATCCAGTGGAACAGAGCTTCATATCTGTGAAATTGAGGAGAACCTTCATTATATTCTTTTTTTTAACAAGAATTTTTATTGATTTTCTATTATTACATTTGATTAGTGTTTAATAAACATCGTGCTATCTGGGTTATGTTTTTTAAAAAAGACCCATTCTTTGTCAACTTATCATTTAACAATTGCTCACTTACTCAGTTAAGTTTTCTTCCTCTCCTTTCTTTGCTTTAAATAAACAAAATAAAACTATTTTTAATTGTCCTTCTTTCCCTTTATTCCTGGCAATTAATAGGAAGGAAGAAAGGAATAAGAGACAGGAGAAAGGAAAAATGAAAGAGAAGGAAGAAAGAAAGGAGACAGAAAGAGAAGAAAGGAAGGGAGGGAGGGAGGAATGAAGGAGGGAAGGAAAAGAGACGGGAGAAAGGAAAAATGAAAGAGAAGGAAGGAAGGAGACAGAAAGAGAAGGAAGGAAGGATGGAAGGAAGAAAGGAAGGAAGGAATAAGAGATGGGAGAAAGGAAAAATGAAAGAGAAGGAAGAAAGAAAGGAGACAGAAAGAGAAGAAAGGAAGGAAGGAAGGAAGGAAGGAAGGAAGGAAGGAAGGAAGGAAGGAAGGAAGGAAGGAAGGAAGGAAGGAAGGAAGGAAGGAAGGAAGGAAAAGAGACGGGAGAAAGGAAAAATGAAAGAGAAGGAAGGAAGGAGACAGAAAGAGAAGGAAGGAAGGATGGAAGGAAGAAAGGAAGGAAGGAATAAGAGATGGGAGAAAGGAAAAATGAAAGAGAAGGAAGAAAGAAAGGAGACAGAAAGAGAAGAAAGGAAGGAAGGAAGGAAGGAAGGAAGGAAGGAAGGAAGGAAGGAAGGAAGGAAAAGAGACGGGAGAAAGGAAAAATGAAAGAGAAGGAAGGAAGGAGACAGAAAGAGAAGGAAGGAAGGATGGAAGGAAGAAAGGAAGGAAGAAAAAAGAGATGGGAGAAAGGAAAAATGAAAGAGAAGGAAGGAAGGATAAAAGAAGTAAGAAGTAAGGTGCTATTTGAACTGTTTTAATACATCTAACATTAATGACAGAAAGTTATTTTTCATCTTCTTAACCCAGGAATGAGTCTGAATCTATTTGCCATTGGATTGACATAAGGTTAATAAGATTATTTCCAGGATATGAAGTTCATCCATAAAATAGATGGGGTGATCTCATGTCAGCCCTGATTATATCTATTTAAGCGATAACTTCTTTTAAAAGTTTGTAATGGAATTGAAATCATTGGAGTTTCCCTATAGCAGCCTGACCTTTACAGAAAAGTAATCAACAACAAACACACACATACACAGGGAGAGAGACTAAAATGGTTATTGTATGTAGTTTAACGCATCTTTTATTTATATATGGCACTCTACAAATGTACAAATGAGAAATATTGCTCTCTGGTCTATATCCTGCTTCTACAAAATGGCTGTTCTTGTTTACCCTCAGACATTAAACATGATCAGACTTGGTTACTAGTTGACTATGACAATACCAGCAAATTTCAGATCTGGAGGCTGGAGAGATATGCAAAAAAAGAGAGACAAAGGTAAAAGTGGCACGCTGGCTGAGGAATTCTGGGAATCGAAGTCCACCAGTCATAAAAGGGCCAAGTTTGAAGACCCCTGCAGTAGAAGATGACAACAAGCAGCCCCTTCTGAAGGCAGTCCTCCATTTACGACTATAATTGAGCCCCCAAATTTATGTTGCTAAGTGAAGCTTTTGTTGAGTTTTGTCCATTTCTTGCCACAGTTACTAACATGGCTATTAAGTGAACCTGACTTCCCCATTGATGGTGCTGGTCAGGTGATCGCAAAAGGTGATCACATGACCCCAGGACACTGCAACTGTCTTAAGTACATGCCAGTGGCCAATCAGCCGAATTTGGATCACATGACCACGAGGATGCGGCAACGGTCGTCAAGTGTGAAAAACCATCATAAGTTGCTTTTTTCCAGTGCCGTTTTAATGTCCAACGGTCATTTAAACAAATGGTTGTAAGTCAAGGACTACTTGTGTATGGTTGCCAAGAATTTTGTGTAATTTTATGCAAGGAATCACCAAAAGCTGCGTTTGATTCAAGGAAGATTCCCAGTTTTAATATTCAAGAGCGAAGGAATTTAAGCCTTTTCTACCACAACTGCTTCACTTTATATATATATATATATATATATATATATATATATATATATATATATATATATATATATATATATATATATATATATATATATATATATATATATATATATATATATATATATATATATATATATATATATATATATATATATATATATATATATATATATATAATTGATTTTATAATTTTAACAAAGAATACTTAATAGTTGAATAAACACAGACACAAAAAATACCAGAATAAAAACCTATTAAAAAACCTACATATACAACTCAACATAATACATTCTCTTCCATCTTTCTATTGCCCTCTCCCACACAAAGCAAAAATCAGCATACAATAGTTTAAATAAAACAAAATAACTATAGGTGTTGCTCGGCCAGCACCCCCTTCACCACATCCACCCTCAACTGCTTCACTTTGACCCCCATCCCATCTCCATTTTAGTCCCTTTTCCAATATCTTTGCATTCGGATTTAATTTAAAAGCCCCTACAATTACAAAAAAAAAACCTAACAACTTTATTAAACATGTAGAAGTCAACCGATCCAGCCTTAAGACATCCAGAAAGCCAGTTAGACTGGAAGCAATTTATTTCATTTTGGGTGCTTATCAAGAAACACACCTCCATAAAGCCAAACACAAAGGAAGTAATACTATTTTCACATCTCAGAAAGAATTATTGAAAAGTAAAGGGTTCTGTTATCTCATATCTGCTCTCTGATATTCTTGGGTGTTCCTTTATTAAATTCACAGGAGATAATATTGTCTCCTGTTTTGTTAGCACTTGCTCTGGAAATTTAATTTCCTAAGCTTTTTTTTTTCCCCACCCTGGAGATAGCGAACAAAGTTTTCGGCAGTTATGGCTTCACCTTTGCTTCGTCAGTGTCAATTTTCTTAAAATGGACTATAAAACCGAGAAGGACGGCTGTTGGCTGAAAGATAACCTTTCCTCAAAAAAAAAAAAAAAAAAAAAAAAAGAAGGCCAAATCCATTTTGTGGGCCAACGATAGCATGCCAAGCCATCTTTCTCCACCTCCGCAAGTTTCAAGTTGGATGGACTTCAACTTCTCAGAATCGCCCTGAGGGATTATGGATGCTGAAGCCCATCCATGATGTTCAACTCAGCTGAGCTTGAGAAAGCCTGTTCTATGGCAACCGCATTTTGGTAGCACTCTTTGCTGTCATCTTTAGCAGGGGTCTTCAACCTTGGCCCTTTGATGACTTGTGGGCTTCAGCTCCCAGATTTCCTAAGCCAGCCGCCATTTTGTTTGTTAGATTTAAGACAGGGGTCTTCAAACTTGGCCCTTTTATGACTTCTGGGCTTCAACTCCCAGAATTCCTTAGCCAGCCTCCATTTTGTTTGTTAGATTTAAGACAGGGGTCTTCAAACTCAACCCTTTTATGACTTCTGGGCTTCAACTCCCAGAATTCCTCAGCCAGCCTCCATTTTGTTTGTTAGATTTAAGACAGGGGTCTTCAAACTCGACCCTTTTATGACTTGTGGACTTCAACTCCAAGAATTCCTCAGCCAGCCTCCATTTTGTTTGTTAGATTTAAGACAGGGGTCTTCAAACTCAACCCTTTTATGACTTGTGGGCTTCAACTCCCAGAATTCCTCAGCCAGCCTCCACTTTGTTTGTTAGATTTAAGACAGGGGTCTTCAAACCTGGCCCTTTTATGACTTGTGGGCTTCAACTCCCAGAATTCCTCAGCCAGCCTCCATTTTGTTTCTAAGATTTAAGATAGAGGTCTTCAAACTTGGCCCTTTTATGACTTGTGGGCTTCAACTCCCAGAATTCCTCAGCCAGGCGTGCCTTGCTGAGGAATTCTGGGAGTTGACGTCCACAAGTCATAAAAGGGCCAAGTTTGAAGACCCCTGATCTTTAGGGTGACCCAAAGGCAACTGGACTTCCTTGTTTTTCTTTGAAGACTGAAGATGCTTCTTGGATGAGAAGGTAAACATCTTCAAAGAAAAACAAGGAAGTCCAGTTGCCTGTTGAAAAAGCACGACCTGGATGGACTGAGAATCTCCATAGACATCTTTAGGGTGGGCTACCTTTTGAAAGACTTCCCATTTCTTAGTAAGGAGTAGGACTACCCAGGTTTTGTTAGGCCCTTCCTCCATGGTTATCCCAAAGGTGTTTTTTCAAAAGACAAGTGGACTTCCTTGTTTTTCTTTGAAGACATTTCACTTCTCATCCCAAGAAGCTTCTTCAGCTCTGACTGAATGGTGGGGAACGTAAGGATTTATACTCCTTGCAGACAGCTGGTCATTTGTCTTCTTTTAGAGAGTCTCTGGAGGTTTATCTGTGCCTTCAGGGTCACCTGAGGGGTCCAAATGGGTGTGGAATCTTCTTGGAACTGCTGAAAGGACTGTGTTGTAAACAGCGGACAGGTGGTGTCATATACCTCCCTCTCTGTTGAGAGAGGACTGTTCCATCTTAATGTAGATGGCCTCTTTCAAGCCAGTGGTCCTTTCTACCTAGAATATGGACTTCGCTGTCTTCTGACTTTGCTGACTGAGAATCTCCATAGATCTTCTGCGTGGCTGATTACCAAAGTGGAGTTACAGAATTAGGACTCTGTTCTATAGCAGTTCAGCTATGGGGTTTTATCTTCCATGTTGCTTAATATCTGCATAGTATTCCTGGAGAACGTAGCTGGAGGTATTGATTAAAGTGCTAGTTTTTTTAAAAAAAATTGTTATTAAAACAATCAACATTAAACATAAGATCATATTAAGAAGCAATCATCATAGAACCTGAAATACAACATTAAGTATTAGTCTTTGTAAACGGCTGATTTGGTAAACATTCCTCACTCCTCACGTCAATCCTCAACTATACGCCAGATACATTTTATTTGATTGGTGTTTCTCTTGTATATAGTCTATCCACTGTTTCCAGTCTATCATATATTGTTCATTTGAGCGATCCTTCAAATATGCCTAAATTTTCGCCATTTCTGCCAAATGTATTACTTTCAGAGTCCACTCTTCAATAGGTGGTAGTTCTGGCTTCTTCCAGTATTGTCCCACCAGCAGTCTAGCTGCTGTGACCAATTTCAGAATTAAATTCGTCTCATTGGTAGTTCCTCACTGAAGCCAGTGTTATCTCATGCTGCGTGTGCAAAATTAGTTAGGTAAGTCCAATATATAAAGAGTCAGTACAGATAACACAATATGTGATTACACTCAACTGATTTTTTTTTAAAAAAACCCCATTCTTTGTCAATCTGCCATTTAACAATTGCTCATTTACTCAGTTAAGTTTTCTTTTCAGCCTAAGTTCACTTAGTTAGGCCATTTAGGTCAGTATCTGAATGGAGGACAACTCCATTCTCTGGAATCTCCCAAAATCTCTTCCATGCAATTGAAGTAAATGGTCCACTTTGGGTCTTTTAATATTAATATTAAGAGCTATTCTCTCTGAGCGGTGGGGTGGCCTAGAGGTGGTGCTCTCAACTCACAATTGGGAAGCCGTCAATTTGATCCTACGGAGTGGCAGATATTTCTCTGTCTGGGCTCAAAGGGAAAATATCTGCTGTGAGGTCCATGTAGGAGATAGATAGATAGATAGATAGATAGATAGATAGATAGATAGATAGATAGATAGATAGATAGATAGATAGATAGATAGATAGATAGATAGATAGATATAGATGGATCGATGGATAGATATATAGATAGATAGAGATAAAGAAATAATAGATAGATAGATAGATAGATAGATAGATAGATAGATAGATAGATAGATGAATGGATGGATGGATGGATGGATGGATGGATAGATAGATATAGATAAAGATAGATAGATAGATAGATAGATAGATAGATAGATAGATAGATAGATAGATGGATGGATGGATGGATGGATGGATGGATGGATGGATGGATGGATGGATGGATGGATGGATGGATATAGATAAAGAAAGATAGATAATAGATAGATAGATATAGATGGATCGATGGATAGATATATAGATAGATAGATATAGATAAAGAAAGATGATAGATAGATAGATAGATAGATAGATAGATAGATAGATAGATAGATAGATAGATAGATAGATAGATAGATAGATAGGTAGGTAGGTAGGTAGGCAGGCAGGCAGGCAGGTAGGTAGGTAGGTAGATTAGATAGATAGATAGATAGATAGATAGATAGATAGATAGATAGATAGATAGATAGATAGATAGATAGATAGATGGATGGATGGATGGATGGATGGATGGATGGATGGATATAGATAAAGAAAGATAGATAATAGATAGATAGATGGATGGATGGATGGATGGATGGATGGATAGATAGATAGATATAGATAAAGAAAGATAGATAATAGATAGATAGATAGATAGATAGATAGATAGATGATGGTTGGACAGATGATAGATGGAGAAAGATAAATGGAGAGAGAGAGAGAAATGATAGACAGATCACAGGGATACAGAGAAAGAGAGATTAGATAAGACTATCCTTTCTTTAAAAAAGTCACTGCATTCTCTGGTTATTTTAAACATGCTTTCAATGCTACGTCATGCTGTATTTTTCAAACAGTGTTTTACTGACTGAACTTCTCTTTGACAAATTTTCCCAGTATGCCTCAACTGGTGGGCCACCTAGCAACACAGATGTTTCCAGATGCTTCCATTCACTAAATCTTAGGGGCCGATTAAGTTGAACACCTTCCCCTTTTATCATTATTATTATTATTTTTTTGGCCTTCTGCTTCTTCCCCCCACCCTGCTTTTTCCCTTACTGGATAAAACTGATTAAAGAATGAAAAAAAAATATATGCACTGGCGACATGATACATGCTGATTGGTGTCATAAGCATTTTTTCCTCTTGGCAGTGAAGGAAATGAAAACATCGGAGAATGGTGTATTCAAGAGAAGTAGTTTGCTGTCCAGAATAGACCTATGAAAGTCAACTTTTGCTAATGTTACCACGTCAACGTAATGGGAACACGGGCCTTAAGAAGCCATTTTCAAGAACCTCAGCTGATTTGATTGTATTTTTAGTAACCTGATTTATACAATGCCTTTCCGTTTGGCTGCAGTTAAAAGTTAACCAAAGCAATTGGACAGACCTTAGGTCAATTAAATAGGACATGATTTCAGATGCAATTAGACAGTCATTTCAGTAAAGGAGTACAATCTTGACCCTTCTGTGGAGATGAGCAACTGAATATTCTCAGAGAATGAAACATTTTCTCTCTCCATCTGAATAAAATCTACTTAACACAATGCCTTTGAATGAATGTGTGTGATAAGCATCCGATCTGCATACGTCTTTTGTCTTTAAATTGAATTTCGTTGCATTAGACTCAACGTCTCATGTGTAAATAAGTTTCTCTTCAATGTACAAACTGTTGAGTGGTTTAAAATCTGGGGGGAGGGTGAGTTTAAAATAGATATAATTGTGTTTTGTTTTTGTTTTTTTAAAAAAATCCATTGTATTGTGTTGTGTTGTGCTGGCATTTTAGTTGTGGTGCATTGTATGCCCACATCTCTTCACTTCGTTGTCAGCTTTTATTCTTTCTCAAATACTTAAAGGTTACCTTACTGAAATGTTCAAAGGTTTATTTAAAAAAGAAATAAAATAAAAATGACAATTTGATGCCATCGAGATATATAGTCATTTCAGCTCTGTGTTCATTTAAACAATTGGTTCTCCCCCTCCTCAACAAACTACAGTTTTCTATAGAAATAACGAAACAGAAAGACATGTAGATAGCTTTACACTAAAAGAAAGAGCTTTGAGGACTTCATTTTTCCCTCCCTGAAGTATCTTGTTCAGAAAAAGCGGCAAAAAAATAATAATAATTACTGAGCAATTGCCTCAGAATTAATTAGATTTCAACGAAGAAATACATTATATACATTTATTTTGCTGGCTGTCTCTCATCTCTCTGTAACCTGTTTATCTGGCATAAAAATCCAATAGTTTTCCTTTGTTTTTTTTTCCCCTTTCAAGTTCAAAGTTTTATTAGTTTACCATGTAAAATCCAAAATATATAAAAGTAAACAGTGGGAAAATAAAGGAGAGAGAAGGGAAGGAAAAAGTGTAGAGTAAGGGGGAAAGAGAAAGAAAAAACTATTGACTTCACAGCTCCCTTTGGTGCGATAGAATAAGATAATAGCACCAAACCTCAACTTTTTACTTTTACATAGTAATATAAATTAACCATTTCTATAACAATAAACCTATCGAATCGGTGAAAGCCAAAATCAAAGTTTCATTTTTTCCCCCCTACCCCAAGCCCAAAGTCCAGAAGCAGAGAAACAAAAATTAATTGTTTTGGTTCCCCCCCCCCTTTAATTTAAGCAGTCAATTTAGCCATCTCTGCAAACTCCATCAACCTTTGCAGCCATTGAGGGAATTTTTTGTGCATAAAGAAATCTTGCCACCCTCAACATATAGTATACAGTAGTGGCCAAAATTATGGAAGCCTTTTGGAAGAAGTGTACCATAGAAATGCCACCTTTGGTTAAGTTTCCACCCCATTTTTCCTTCTCATTTCTTTATAACTGTAGCCTTGTTCACTTAATAAGACTATTTTACATCGCTTTCTGGGCGACCGGTCAACTCTTGGCACCATGACTTTAAGTTTATTACGTTTTACAAGCTCACTCAATGAAAAAAAAAACCCCCAACTGACTTGATAGCCATCACACAACACACTGACAAACGTCCTTCTCTCGGCTTCAATACATGACATCAAGAACCGAATCCTACCGTGATCTGATTGGCTCATTGGCAAAACAAGAAGACATCCGATTGGCTCTCTAATCACTCACGCTCATTGGCTACAGTCGGAGAAAGGAAAGCTACCTGAGATCAACCTAAGCAAGTTGTGCTTCCTTTTTCTGGTTATTTGGCTGTAACTTTTCATAGAACGCAGTACAGATCATTGAACAAACTATGTTGCACTGCATTCTTGGTTAAATTATCTTTCCATTGATATATAATTTTATGGTGCTACTCTGAAAAAAAAGTGTTATTAGCCATCCAACCTCAAAAATATACTTTTCCCAAAAGGTTTCCACCATTTTGTCTTTACGGGACCGCCTGCTGCCTCATGAAACCCAGCGACCGGTTAGAGCCCACAGAGTCGGCCTTCTCCAGGTCCCGTCAGCCAGACAGTGTCGCCTGGCGGGGCCTAGGGGAAGAGCCTTCTCTGTTGTGGCCCCGGCCCTCTGGAATCAACTCCCCCCGGAGATCCGTGTTGCCCCCACCCTCTCCACCTTTCGTAAACTCCTTAAGACACATCTCTGCCGACAGGCCTGGGGCGGTTGACATCTTGCCCCTAGCCAGTGTATGTCTGTGTGTACGTTTGCTGAATGAATGGTTTCTTAATTTAGGGGTTCTCTTTTTTATATATGTATTTTTTATATATGTATTATGTAGTTTTTTATATTGGATTTCTATTTATGCTGTGAGCCGCCCTGAGTTCCCAGAATAGGGCGGCATAGAAATTTAATAAATAAATAAATAAATAAATAAATAAATAAATAAATAAATAAATAAATAAATAAATAAATAAATAAATAAATGAATAAATGAATGAATGAATGAATGAATGAATGAATGAATGAATAAATAAATAAATAAATAAATAAATTTTGGCCATGACTGTAAAACATCAAAGTTCCCATTTCTTTCCTCCCCCCAAGTCTTTTTCCAGTAAACCTTAAAGAAAAAAACAAATTCTGGTTTTATCTTTATATTCACTTTGAAACTATCTGGCACAAAATCAAAGAGTGTGGTGTTCGATTTGAAAGTTGGGGTCATCACAGTTACTTCTTACGTGACTGTTTTTGTTCGGGCCTTCATTTCAGACAAACTTGGCTAAGGTGAGCTTTTAGCGGCGAAGGGGAAAAAAACCGGGCTTCTTGATTTAATAATTAGGCCATACAGGTAATCCTTTATTTATTTATTTATTTTGTGAACTTTTATACCGCCCCTCTCCCGTAGGACTCGGGGCGGTTTACAGCCAAATTTAAAACATAACAATAATAAATATTTAAAACAGAATTAAATAACCTAGGCTGTACTAAAAACCAATTAAAATCCCACACTAAAACCCTAACTACATTAATTTAAAATTACATAAAAACCCGAGGAGCTCTAGGCCAGGCCGGCTTGATTGAAGAGATAAGTCTTCAATTCTTTTCTGAAGGTGCGGAGATCATGACATCCTTGACTTAAAAATCAAAATTTTTGTGGCTAAGAGAGTTGATAAGTGAAGTTTGCACCATTTTACGAGATTTCTCGCCACAGTGGTTAAGTGGATCACGGCAATTGTTAAGGTGCTAACACGGTTGTGAAGTGAATTTGGTTTCCCCCGTGGACTTTGCTTGAAAGAAGACCGCAAAAAGGGATCACATGATCCCGGGACACTCTGACCGTCATAAGTACGAGTCAGTTGCCAAGCGTGTGAACTTTGATCACGTGACCCTGGGGATACTGAAACGGTCATCAGTGTGGAAAAAAAAACTGGTCACAAGTCACTTTGAAGTAACTTCAAACGGTCACTAAAACGAACGGTTGTAAGTTGAGGACCAACCTGCAAATATTTCAGCTGGAAAATGTGTCATTGCAACAGGATTGCGTTCTCCGAATTCTTTCCATTCGTTAGATTGCCCAACATTACTTACACCTTTATTTATTCGTTTAATTCACAGATATTATATATATTTTTACATTGATTATTGATTCAGATACGGCCCACCAGATAGGTGGTAGCCAGGTTTGCCTAGGTCTAAAAGAACAAAATTCAGTATTGATGAGGTTTTTTTTTTTTGCCTTGCATTGTTAAATACCTGCTTGTTGCAATTAATCAGCATAAGGGTTTGCATGAAGACATTCTGAATGCTCCAATTATATAGTTCCCCAAAGAACAGTTACCCAGCCTTTTCCATTTGTATTTCTTAATCAAACAGAAAGGCACCAAACCTTACGTTTTGTCTGAATTTTGTAGGGCAGTTTTCTAAGGAAGGGATACAGATAGATAGATAGATAGATAGATAGATAGATAGATAGATAGATAGATAGATAGATAGATAGATAGATAGATAGATAGATAGATGATAGATAGATGGATGGATGGATGGATGGATAGATAGATAGAGATGGATGGATGGATGAATAGATAGATAGATAGATAGAGATGGATGGATGGATAGATAGATAGATATGGGTGGATAGATAGATAGATAGATATAGAGATGGATGGATGGATAGATAGATAGAGATGGATGGATGGATGGATGGATGGATGGATGGATGGATAGATAGAGATGGATGGATGGATGAATAGATAGATAGATAGATAGATAGATAGATAGATAGAGATGGATGGATGGATAGATAGATAGATATGGGTGGATAGATAGATAGATAGATATAGAGATGGATGGATGGATAGATAGATAGAGATGGATGGATGGATGGATGGATGAATAGATAGATAGATAGAGAGAGAGAGAGAGGGATGGATAGATAGATAGATAGATAAATAGATAGATATGGATGGATGGATGGATGGATGGATGGATCAACAACAAGATATAGAGATGGCTGGATAGATAGATAGATAGATAGATGATAGATAGATAGATAGATAGATAGATAGATAGATAGATAGATAGATAGATAGATAGATAATGGATAGATGAATAGATAGATAGATAGAGATGGATGGATAGATGGATCAACAACAACAACAACAACAACAACAACAATAATAATAATAATAATAATAATAAAGTTGGAAGGGATCTTGGAGGTCATCTAGTCCAACCCCCTGCTCAGGCAGGAAACCCTATACCATTGCAGACAAATGGAAGTCAAGGATGATCTGTATACAAACCTGAATATTACGGAAAGGATCCAACCAAGTGGAAGTTAAGCAAAATAACATAACATTTGCTTTAAATTATGCTAAATTGTTGAACGGTTGTTAAGAAAAACAGTATAGAAATAGGCACCAAAAAAGGCATATGAATTCCACACACACACAGTCACACCAAGACACCTGCAATTTTCAAACTGATGCCAAGACCAGAGGGATCAAAATAAAGGCCAAGTAAAAAAGGGAGAAGTCAAATTTGCCAGAGATGTTCCTTTCTACCGAGAAAGGAAAGCTGAAACCTTCCTAGCCAAATTTAGCTTTCTTACAATGAATTCCATTTCGCTAAAGTGCCCAATTAGAATAGATAATACTTTAAGGGGTGGAACGGTTTATTGTACAATCTTGTAAGCCATGGCTGTCGCTTATTGTGTTTATGCTGTTAAGATAAAGAGGCGCTGTTAGGAACCTTTACATTTTTGGTTAGCTAGAGAAAAGTCACAATGAAACATTGGGAAATAGATTGTACTCTTGGGGTTGTTTATGTTTCCATGAGAACAGGAAAAGAAACAGTGAGGGGGCCATTTAGTTAGGTATTAGTTCAGTATCTGAATGGAAGACAATTCCATTTGTCATCTCTGGAGTCTCCCAAAATCTCTTGAATGCATTTGGAATAAATGGTCCACTTTGGGTCTTTTAATATTAATATTAAGAGCTATTCTCTCTGAGTGGTGGGGTGGCCTAGAGGTGGCACGCTCAACTCACAATTTGATCCTATGGAGTGGCAGATATTTCTCTGTCTGGGCCCAAAGAGAAAATATCTGCTGTGAGGTCGATGTAGGAGATAGATAGATAGATAGATAGATAGATAGATAGATAGATAGATAGATAGATAGATAGATAGATAGATAGATAGATAGATAGATAGATAGATAGATATGGATGGATGGATGGATGGATGGATAGAGAAAGAAAGATAGATAGATAAATAGAAAGATAGATATAGATAAAGATAGATAAATGATAGAGAGATCTTAGAGATAGCATGCATTTCAATACCTGTGAGCTAACATTTATTAATTTGTTGAAGGTATTTCTAATCCAATTCCCATGCAAATTCATTTTGGAGTGCTTTTTTTTTTTAAAAAAGTCATTTCCTTTTGCCATCAGAGATTTTAAAACAAAGCATAAGTGGGGGGACAGCTCACCTAGATTTAGCAAGCTCCCTTTTGAACTGATACTGATTTAAACATTTTGCCACTACTACGCCATGGCTGATTTGCAACCGGGCTTACACAAGTTGAGTTGTGCACATAGGCGCAGACGTGCCGGCCTACCACTCACACAAGTTGAGCTGCACACATGCGTGTGCCTGTCAGCTCGCCGCTCACGTGGCCCAGTTCCCCTCTCTCCCCCCCCCCCGGCTGGGCCACCAAGCCACAAAGGTTAGGGACTGTTGGTCTAGGGGTATATATTGCTGGAATTGGGTATGTCTAGTTTAATGAAGAGAAGGACGAGGGGGGACAGGATAGCAGTCTTCCAATATCTCAGGGGCTGCCACAAAGAAGAGGGAGTCAAGCTATTCTCCAAAGCGCCTGAAGGCAGGACAAGAAGCAACAGATGGAAACTAATCAAGGAGAGAAGCAACCTGGAACTAAGGAGAAACTTCCTGGAAGTTTTTAAGAAGAGACTCGACAGCCATTTGTCTAAAATGGCATGGGGTTTCCTGCCTGAACAGGGGATTGGACTAGAACAGAGGTCCCCAACGTTTTGGACACCAGGGACCGGTTCCATGGAGAGAGGTTTTTCCACAGACTGGAGAGTGTGTGGTTTTGGGTGCTGCCTGCATCCCACGGATGGCGCTTTGCTTGTTTGTGTGAACCGGTTGCTGACATGCTGTGGCCCACCATTGGTGCATGGACTGGGGGGTTGGGGACCCCTGTACTAGAAGATCTCCAAGGTCCCTTCCAACTTCGTAATTCTAAGTAAATAATAATAATAATAATAATAATAATAATAATAATAATAATAATAATAATAATAATAATAATAATAATAATAATAATAAAGTTGGAAGTGATCTTGGAGGCCATCTAGTCCAACCCCCTGCTCAGGCAGGAAACCCTACACCATTTCGGACAAATGGCTGTCCAGTCTCCTCTTAAAAACTTCCAGTGTTGGAGCATTCCCCACTTCTGTAGGCAGGTTGTTCCACTGGTTAATTGTTCCAACTGTCAGGAAGTTTTCCTTAGTTCTAGGTTGCTTCTCTCTTTGGTTAGTTTCCACCCGTTGCTCCTTGTCCTGCCTTCAGGCGCTTTGGAGAATAGCTTGACTCCCTCTTCTTTGGGGAAGCCTCTGAGATACTGGCACACTGCTATCCTGTCCCCCCTCGTCCTTCTCTTCGTTAAACTAGACATACCCAATTCCAGCAACCGTTCCTTATATGTTTTAGCCTACAGTCCCCTAATCATCTTTGTTGCTCTTCTCTTTCTAGAGTCTCAACATCTTTTTTACTTCTATGCTAAGGTTAAGGTTAAGATGGTAGAACATGAATGGTTCTATCTATCCAGGTTCAAATCTACTAATTCTACGGAAGGCAGTTAAGAGGCAGGTTATTATCCGCATCTCAACTCCCTGAATAGAAATGTAATTAATAAATAAACAGCAAACGTGTGAACAAACACTTTTTAAGGTAGGCAAACATTTCTAAAGAACGCCACAGGAACTCTGTACGGTATGCACACAAATTTCTTTAATCTTATTCGCCGTTTGTGATAATGAGTTTCAAAATCAACTTTTAAAAGCCTTATTAGCCAAGATAGGTGTGAATTTGCTTTGGAAACAGTTTTCAAAGCATTTTGCGCTCACCCAAGGGAGTGGAACTCACCTAATTCATTCACATTTGAGTTTTCCATCCCATCATAATCTAAGGCTCACTTTCCATTTTGCAGTCGTGGCCATTGCTTCTGCTGAATTCCTGGTACTTATATCTAGGCAGCTAATCAGATTTATTTATTTGTTTGTTTGTTTATTATGGTTTTGTTGTTTTGTTGTTTTATCAGATTTATTTGCTGCCCATCTGAGCAGTTTCCAACACCTTGGCCTCGGTCTCACAAGTTGCTTCAATCTAAGGGGAAAAAAATTTCTGAAGATTCAGGATTTTTTTCCTGTGTATTTTATATAAAGACCAACAAAGGAGTACTTGAAACAAGATAACTTTGATAAATGTCAGCCTAATTGAAGTCTTCAGGTATGAAACTAATCAAGGAGAGAAGCAACCTAGAACTAAGGAGAAACTTCCTGACAGTTAGAACAATTAACCAGTGGAACAACCTGCCTCCAGAAGCGGTGAATGCTCCAACACTGGACGTTTTTAAGAAGAGACTGGACAGCCATTTGTCCAAAATGGTATAGGGTTTCCTGCCTGAGCAGGGGGTTGGACTAGATGACCTCCAAGGTCCCTTCCAACTTTATTATTATTATAAATGATAAATAAATACACAATGAAGTAAATAATAAATAAAATCCAAGGTATTTTGACATCTGCGCACCTCTTTGATTTTTATATTGTGGATCTTTTTGTTGTTGTTGTTATCTCT
Source organism: Bothrops alternatus (assembly GCA_034064705.1). NCBI lineage: Eukaryota > Metazoa > Chordata > Lepidosauria > Squamata > Viperidae > Bothrops > Bothrops alternatus. Next base: position 163,544 of record JARGCV010000238.1, read on the forward strand.
CGTAAGGCCATTCGTGAAGTATCTGAGATCAGTAGGAAAAATCATAGCATGTGGGAAGTTTCATATCAAAAATATATTTTATTCTTTAGCCTGTTTCCATCTTCTCTTCAAACCCGAACAGAATCCACTGGGGACTGAGAATCGGCACCTCCACTAGATAGTTGATAGTCAGGTTGAAACTGAATTAATCGAGTAAAACTGGCAAAGGGGAAAACCTTTCACTCAAACTTTCTCAAACCCCCGAATAAGTTACCCCAGACCTAATCCACATATCGAAGGATAAGGTCTGTAAGCACAAACAGTTAATTAAATTAGATCTCCCAGCAGAATTACATGTTCACAAGAATAAACATACCTAGACACACACACGCACACATCCTTCAGAATCAGCACGTAGACACTTCCACACCCAGGTCAGGTAACTATTTAACTGTGTTGCTTTATCCCATTTCTCTGCAGCACCTATTACTATTGGTATTACCCTTGCTTGCCTTTGCGACAGTCTTTCTATTTCTATTTGTAGGCCTTTGTATTTTGTTATCTTCTCCAGTTCTTTCTCATCTATTCTGCTGTCTCCAGGCACTGCCATCTCCACTATCCAGACTTTTCTTTCTTATCGACAATTGTTAAGACAATTGTTGTTGTTGTTGTTGTTATTATTATTGTTGTTGTTGTTATTATATACTATTGTGCATTAATTAATATGAAAGTGGTGGAATTAAGTGGATCCCAATTTCCCCCCCATCAAATCAACATAAATTCCATGTTATTTTATTGTGTTTCATAACCAAACATATCACTCGTGTTCCGCCAGTTCTGGTACTTAATCCTATGTAATTTTAAACTGAAATTTAAACCTGTGCATTTGGCTTTTGGGTGCCAAATGCGGTACAGCGAAGCATATTGTGGAGGCACACACTTTGCACATGGGTTCGTCCCCTTTCCAGATGCACATTTGTGCCTTTTCATCTGATATTTTAAAAGTCAGTCTTGAGCAGATGGGGAAAGCACGGATGAAATTAATATGTGCAGTAGACTGAAATGAGATATAGCGCCAACAGTTCTCCTTTTGTTTGCATTTCTATAGCAATCTATGTCAATCTGGCTTAATTGACTATAAATGTGAACAATGTCAAGGAACAGAAGGAGTAAAGTCTCTGGAAGAGGGTTTTTTTTTAAGAAAAACAAACATTACAATGAAGAGCATAAGTTTCAGCACTACGGGGACTTACTTCAAAAGGCTGATTTTAAGGCATCATTTTTCAAAGCCAAGTCTATCGAACCAGCCTTTCCTACTCAAACATTTGAACTGAATCTCTCTAGCTATTCAAAACATTGAACCAAATCAGATACCTTTGGAATAACTTTGGAGAGATTCAAACACAATGCTGTTGTTGTTAGTTGCAAAGTCATGTCCAACCCATTGCAACCTCATGGACAACGTTCCTCCAGACCTTCCTGTCTTCTACCATCTTCTGGAGTCCATTTAAGCTCATGCCTACTGCTTCAAGGACTCCATCCAGCCACCTCATTCTCTGTCGTCCCCTTCTTCTCTTGCCCTCCATCTTTCCCAGCATTAGGCCCTTCTCCAGTCAGTCCTTCCTTCTCATTAGGTGGCCAAAGTACTTGAGTTTCCACTTCAGGATCTGGCCTTCTAAAGAGCAGTCAGGGTTGATCTCCTCTAAGACTGACCAGTTTGATCGCCTTGCAGTCCAGGGGACTCGCAGGAGTCTTCTCCAGCACCAGAGTTCAAAGGCCTCCATTCTTTGGCGCTCGGCCTTTCTTATGGTCCAACTTTCACAGCCATACATTCTTCAGCCAGCATGCCCCTGGTGTAGGATATCAAGTGGTAATCCATAGAACAAGAGATGGTTAGGTAGAGTCATCAGCACAACCAATGTGAATTTGGGCAAACTCCAGTAGACAGTGGAGGATGGGGGGGGCTGTAGTCCGTGAGGTTGCAAAGAATCAGACACAACTTAGTGATTGAACAATGACATAAGGAATACAAGCAGAGCACAATGTGGATGGGGATTATGCATGCATTTATATATTCACCCTGTTGTTGCTCAGATTTCTATTGGAATGGGCATGTGTGTATAATTAAATATTTCTATTCTCAGGCTGATTTGTGTGTGACAGAAAACAGTCGGCCTACGTAGGCAGATAATCCACATTATGGGATGAGGGTGGGATGGGCTATCCAGGGAATCCCCTTTAATCATCCAACTCTCCTATAGATCACTTCTGAAGGATTCAGTTTATTAAGTTTTATAAAATCTGGTTCGTTTGCTTCACACTGGCAGTGCAGTTTCTCACGCTGTCATTAATTCCAGAATTATGTAGATAATGATTTCAATCTAAGGGGAAGTTGACACCTCAGCTTTTCCAATCACAAGAACTAGAAGCCCTGAAAGGGATGAATCTCAACTGGCAATTTTAATTTGATACATCTGACAGGTGGGGAGACTCTTGAGATTGGCTAATCAAATGAGATCTCTGCTCTCCTATAATGGGAACATTTGGCCTTTGCAAGAAATTAGATGTGAGTTTTGCACAAAGAGGTGGTCAAGGGACTGGCCTTGATTGTTACTATTATAAAGTGAATTTAACAAATGGGAAATCTCGCCGCTCATCTTGGAACGCGCATCAAATGTTTTGGGTCCCTTTAGTTCAAAATGACCTGATACATTTGCTCTTTCCTCCCTCTCCTCCCTCGTTTATTTGAATAAACAATCCCATCTGTCTTAATTATTCAAATGGGTCTTCTGAATTTGAACTCAGCCCTGAAAGTGGAGTTGCTGGTAGACGTTTCTGGACTTATAGAAGTTTTATAACTTCTTCTCTGTCTCCATGACTCTCTCTTCATGTTCTTAGGCTATGCTGAGCACGTGGGAGAACAAAATAAAAGAGCAAAGACAAAAATAAAAATAAAAATAGGAGAAAAGGATTAATATATTCCCCTGCAATTATCATCATGCCTCAGAAGGTATCCATATCTAGATGGTGCCGGCTGATTTTAGAAGCTAAGCAGAGACAGACCTGTAGAAAAGATAATTGGTAACTCAGGATTGACCTATGGGGTCCTTGATACTCTCTGAGTTTGGCGGTTCTCTTGCAGGTGGTGCATTAGTAAACTAGGTAATCAGTCAAAGGGAGTTTATAGAACATAGAATAACAGAATTGGAAGGGACGTTGGAGGTCTTCTAGTCCAACCCCAACCCCCCCGCTCAGGCAGGAAACCCTATACCACCACTGATTAATTGTCCTCACTGTCAGGAAGTTTCTCCTTAATTCCAGGTTGCTTCTCTCTTTGGTCAGTTTCCAATTATTGTTGGCGCATAGGGTTGGCCTCCTACGAGTCCCGTCTGTTAAACAATGTCATCTGGCGGGACCTAGGGCAAGGGCCTTCTCCGTTGCTGCCCCAGCCCTCTGGAACCAGCTTCCCTCAGAGGTTCGTACTGCTTCCTCCCTCCTAGCTTTCCGGAAAGTGCTGAAGACGCATCTATGCCGACAGGCTTGGGGCATATGAGCTGTGCTCTGCCCCTGGGCCCTAAGAGTGTCCCTCCATCAGCAACTGCGAACTGATTGTGTTTGTATGTGGTATGAATGTGGTTAATTTTAAAATTGTTATTGTATTCTTGTTGTGAGCCGCCCTGGGTCTTCGGAGAAGGGCGGCATATAAGTTTGAATAAACTTGAAAACTTGAAACTTGAAACTTCTTGTCCTTCCTTCTGGTGCTTTGGTGAACAACCTGGCCCCCTCTGCCTTGTGGAACACTGCTATTATGTCTCCCCTGTTTCTTCTTTTCTTTAGACGAGCCAAACCCAAGTCCCGTGGCTGTTCATCATATGTTTTTGTCTCCAGGCCTTTGATCATCTTAGTTGCCCTTCTCTGAATTCAGTTCCCATGCAGCACTGAAGAAACGTCTTGGAGGAGAGAAGTCTCCTTCAAGGAAAAACAAAGAAAGCCCAGTTGTCTTTTAAAAAAGCACCTTTGGGACAACCATGATTTGGATGACTGAGAATCGCCGTAGACCCCATAGACAGCAGCACCTGCATTTTCTGCATCACATGAAAAAAGCACATCTTCCTTCCCCTGTCCTTACCACTTTCTTCAGAGGAACGATCGGGAGCATCACAATCTGGTTTGGAAGCATCACTGCTTCAGACAGAAAGGCGGTGCAGAGAGTGGTGAGGATGGCAGAAAAGATTTATTGGCAGTTTCCTCCCTTCCACCCAGGACATAAGATATAAGCGTTGCTTGAGCAGGGTCCACAAGATTGTGTGGAACACTACACAACCTTTTTTCCTTGCTACCTTCTGGGAGGAGAGGGCTTCATGATATCTGAAGCAGAACATCCAGATTCAGTCATAGAGATAGAATAGTCGACCTTTCCTGTGCTCTGGGTCCAATGACCTTGGGTTCCCACGGCTGAGTTATTATTGTTATGACTAGCTGGACTCTCATCCCTATTCCCCCTCCCAGCGTCAACTAATTCTAAAAGCAATAGGGAAAATGGCTGCATTTCCATCTGTTGTCAAAGGAAGAACATCCAATGTTAGCAAGCGTTGACACTTAGAGGAAACCTCAAACCTCAGAGTTCTGTTTTTGTTGGTCTCATCTATTGGAACCATGACAGGCTGTACATTTTTCACAATTTGCGTGGGAAAGTGAGAGGATGAAAGTAGGAATGAAACCACGTGCCAAGACTGACTCTCCCTTTCGCCTATCTTCTGCTTCGCTTGCAGTTTGACAAAGAAAAGGGAGGGGGTGGGATGGAATGCAAGGGGGGGAGGGAATTTCATCCCAGCATTACCTGTTCCTGTGAGACAGTGCTCCCACCTCAAGGACACACTGAGCAGGTGTCTTAGCATGGCTAGCCAGTTCCCATAACAAAACGAACAGAAGTGATTGGTGGACGTAATGGATTCATTTAAGATTAGGAAGGGAATCGAAAATACAAATCGATGGTGAGACCACACTTGGAATACTGTGTACAGTTCTGGTCACCACACCTCAAGAAGGATTTAATGGAACTGGAAAAGGTGCAAAAAAGGGCAACAAGAATGATCAAGGAAATGGAGCGCCTCCCTTATGAAACCAGATTGCAACGCCTTGGTCTCTTCAGCCTTGAAAGATGGTGTTTAAGGGGTGACTTGATCGAAGTGTATAAAATCATGCATGGGATAGAAAAGGTGGATAGAGAAAAATTCTTTTCTCTATCACACAATACCAGGACAAGGGGGCACTCCCTAAAGCTCATAGCTAACAAAGTGAGGACAAATAAAGGGAAATATTTCTTCACCCAGAGGGTCGTTGATTTATGGAATTCACTTCCAGAAGGGGTCGTGACAGCTGTCAGCCTTGACAGCTTCAAGGCAGGGTTAGATAGATTCATGGATGTCAAGTGTATCAGTGGTTATTAAAACGGATGTCCATGTGCCGCCTCTATGTTGGTTGAGGCAGGCAGGATTCCCTTGAGTACCATTTGTTGAGGGTCAAGGGAAAGGGAGGGTTTTGCCTTCTCTTTCTGCTCAAGATCCCCATGTACAATTGGTGGGCCACTGTGTGACACAGAATGCTGGACTCGATGGGCTTTGGCCTGATTCAGCATGGCTCTTCTTATGTTTTTATGTTCTTATGTGGGTGGCCCATAGGAAAAGGGGGGATTATTTATTTATTTTATTTATTAAATTTCTATGCCGCCCTATTCCGGGAACTATGCTAGCTTTTGTGTAGGAAACTCAGAGCTGGTTTTGTGCCAATATGGTTTATTCAGTAAAATTTATACTCTTGGTAAAATAATGACCCAGGAGTTTCTTTTTCTGGATCTGCCAACTGGACAGTTGACACCGTGACTGGTGCCACTGCACAGTCTGTGAGAATGTGGGTACTACATTTGATAGGGAGGAGCGTGGAAGTATGGAAGTTGTGATAGACCTTTATGAACCAGCCCAAGCTTCTGATTTCTCATCCAGAAAACACTGCTGCAGTTTCTTTTTCAGATCTGGCTACGCTGTTGCTGAACGTCAGGCTAATAAATACAAAACTGCACCTGGCATTCTGCTATTGATCCTGGATGAATAGAAAAGGGTCTCTAAGACCTGGCTTGTTATTGGTCCTCCCCCTCCCCCCGTACAGCATCCTGCAGCGCAGAAGCAGTTCATTTTCTAAACCGCCTGTTCTATAAATTTCCAGATTCTTATTTGTCTGTATGTTGTTGAGTTGCCAAAAAAGGAATTTACAGCCAATTGTCTGCTTGCCTGAGCAGAGTCCTCGTTGTTCAAGATGTTGATTCCAAAAACCTCTGGGATGCTTCCAATGAGATAATTAAATGTTGTTGTTTTTTTTTGAACTAACTGGAATCTGTGACCATCATGCTACACATGGGTGTGATAAAAAGGGAGATCGCAAGGGTCAGGATGCTCAGGCTATTTGTGTTGTTTTATATATAGTGGCATGTATACAGTGGGCAAAATAATTCCACCAAACGTGATACGATATCTAGTGTGTTTAGGAGCAGGCTTAAGAAAGCTGTTGAAGATAAGAAGGTTTTTGTGCAGAAACACAATGCTTGTAAGGACCTTCCTCAACCAAGCCACGCAAGAAAGCAGAACGCATGAAACGGGCATTGTCTCAAAAGGAACTTTTATGAGGGGCTAGTGATAGCAGTTCTCAATCCACATACTGCTGGAGTCTAACCTTTAGGATTTTAAGCATAACTTTACTTGCATGTGAAATGAGTGCAATGGTGCGATAGTTTGATAGTTTGCAGTCCCCTGTACTGCACGGCGATCAAACCGGTCAGTCCTAGAGGAGATCAACCCTGACTGCTCTTTAGAAGGCCAGATCCTGAAGTTAAGACTCAAGTACTTTGGCCACCTAATCAGAAGGAAGGATTCACTGGAGAAGAGACTAATGCTAGGAAAGATGGAGGGCAAGAGAAGAAGGGGACAACAGAGAATGAGGTGGCTGGATGGAGTTGCTGAAGCAGTAGGCGTGAGCTTAGATGGACTCCAGAAGATGGTAGAGGACAGGAAAGCCTGGAGGAACGTTGTCCATGGGGTCCGCGATGGGTCGGACATGACTTCGCAACTAACAACAAACTGATAGCAAGGAAAACAAGGCAAGATCTGGAGAAAAACTTGCAAAAGCAGTATTTTAAAAGCAATATTATTACTCCTCTCTCCAGGGTCTGTTTGAAATCCAGCCAATCCACAGGTGGCATAGTATTTTGGTAATTGCCTCTGTTGGCACACTCCTTAAGGTCTCTCTCACTTTTGTTTCCTTCTGCTCCAAGCACCAACCATCTCCTAGATAAGGGAGATGCATTCTTTCTCCTGAGGAAAGGGCAGGGTGGCAAGACAGTGCAAAGCACCCCAAAAGTATTCCCCCCTCCCAACAGAATGGCAGGTCCCAAATAATGGTTACAAAACAGGTACCTATTTGGGGTCCTGACCATGCTTTTCAAAGTTGCAGAACAATTGCACGACTCTTATGTACCCAATTGCATTACACTAGGCAGAACAAATTTATTAGAGGGTATTTCACTGTTTAGAAGTAAATGTTGACTCATTCTGGACCAGGTTCAAAGAATACAGGACAACTGCTTGAAGCAGAGTAGAGATTTTATTTTTATTTTATTTTATTTACAGAGAAACTGACAGCATAGTAACTGAAGGTGACTAGAACTTAAGAGGAAAAGATCAGTTACGTTTACAGAAAAAGTTGTGCTTGTTTCAGAGAACACACAACTGTGCCTTCCCCAGGGATTATATTGGGTTTGCCAGAGAGGAAGTGCATGGCCTCCCCCTGTGGGGTCTTGTAGTCTCTGCCCTTTGTGAGTCCAGGTGTCACACCCTTGTGCAATGAATTCAGAGTTGGGAGAATCCTGTTGTGAGTTGTGAATGATTTCCGTATCTTGAGGGGGTTTTCTTGTTTAGTTTTCTGATGGCATTTGTCAATTTCTATGTAAAGATGTGCTTTGTCAGTTTCAGCTGGGATGTCAAAGTTGGCGAAAAGGCTTAAATGGTGCAGGATCCAATCTGGGTTGGTTCATTTCAGTTTTGCAGCTATTAAGATTGTTGGATGAGCAGGTACAAAAATAGCCAGGGAAATGACTGAAGTCTGGCAAATGGGCCCCTCATCAATCAATAAGCTACCACCAGCTTATCAAGTACATAGGACTCAAGGGTCTGGCAGCACAAGGAAACAACAACCAATGACTTAATAGCCAGCCATCAACACTCCAATTAACAACTAAAAAGTCACATACAAACAGGCAACATATAAATAGCACACACAGAACAGCCCAAAGAACACATTCTGTTCCATTCCATTCCATATATTCTATTCTGTTCTGTTCTACTCCATTCCACTCCATTCCACGCCACTCTACTCCATTCCATTCCACTCCACTCCATTCCAGTCCATCTATTCTGTTCTGTTCCATTCTGTTTGTTCTACTCCATTCCACTCCATTCCATTCCACTCCACTCAACTCCATTCCATTCCATCCCACTCCATATATTCTATTCTGTTCTGTTCTACTCCATTCCACTCCACTCCATGCCATGCCACGCCACTCTACTCCATTCCATTCCATCCCATTCCATTCCATTCCATTCCACTCCAGCCCATCTATTCTGTTCTGTTCTGTTCCATTCTGTTTGTTCTACTTCATTCCACTCCACTCCACTCCATTCCACTCCACTCCACTCCATTCCATTCCAGATGAAGCGCTTTCCCCTTCCCTGTTCTGTTCTACTCCATTCCATTCCATTCCATTCCATTCCATTCCATTCCATTCTACTCCACTCCACTCCACTCCACTCCACTCCACTCCACTCCACTCCACTCCACTCCACTCCACTCCATTCCATTCCATTCCATTCCATTCTATTCTATTCTATTCTATTCTATTCTATTCTATTCTATTCTATTCTACTCTACTCTACTCTACTCTACTCTACTCTACTCTACTCTACTCTACTCCACTCCACTCCACTCCACTCCACTCCACTCCACTCCACTCCACTCCACATATTCTATTCTGTTCTGTTCTGTTCTGTTCTACTCCATTCCATTCCATTCCACTCCACTCCACTCCACTGCACTCCACTCCACTCCAAACCACTCCACTCCACTCCATTCCATTCAAGATGAGGCGCTTCCCCCCTCCCTCACTGTATAATATAAGCCCAAAATTGTGTAGTCGCAGAGAGCTAGGCACCAGGATTTGATTAATAGTCTATGAGTAGCTGAATATGTCTTACAGCAAGTGCCATATGGTATATTATCACTTTCATTATCAACCTCATCTTGGTGACAAGTATAGTTCCTGACAAGCAGGGAATCATTTCATAGGAAAGAGGGAGACCATAATTTGCAGAAATAGGATTTGCTTGATTTCCTAGGGCACGGTGGCTGACTTTGGGGCAAAGTGTGCAGTTTTATTCATAACACCAACATATGCCACAACAGAAAAAAAAACCCCGAATGTTGCTGTTATTCAAAGCAGTCTTTGAGGGGCTGGTAGTCTGGTGGATGGATAATATTTAATGCGGCTGTCATAACAAGAAAGGCTGAAAAAAGTTTATCATCACGTTAGGGGAAATTCCTTGGAGACTATAACTTAGCATATGAGGCTGGGAAACAGGGATACATTAAAAGGAGAAATGGCAGCAGGTTTAGGATCTGCTAAAATGGCACAAAGATGGGAGCAAGTGTTTGGTTTTTTTCCTAGATTTTGCTCTCTTATTTATTCCCACCCCCTCCAGAAAACAACAGGAAGAAGTAAGCAGGGGAAAAAAACACAACTTTTTGATCTGCAAAGCTTCCTATATCTTCCCTTTGTTTTCTTTGGAAAAGGGGCATGATGACATATTATATAACAGTGTATAGACAAATACTGTAACCGTAACCATTGGAAAAGACCTTGGATGTCATCTAATCCAAACCTCTGCTCTCACAGGAAACCTATACTGGCTGTCCAGTCTCTTCTTAAAAACTTCCAGTGTTGGAGCATTCACCGCTTCTGGAGGCAGATTGTTCCCCTGGTTAATTGTTCTCACTGTCAGGAAGTTTCTCCTTAGTTCTAGGTTGCTTCTCTCCTTGATTAGTTTCCATCCGTTGCTTCTTGTCCTGCCTTTTGGGGCTTTGGAGAATAGCTTGGCTCTCTCTTCTTTGTGGCAGCCCTTCAAGTATTGAAAGACTGCTCTCATGTCACCCCTGGTCCTTCTTTTCACTAGACTTAGGGATACCCAGTTCCTGCAACTGTTCTTCATATGTTTTAGCCTCCAGTCCCTTAATCTTCTTTGTTGCTCTTCTGTACACTCTTTCCAAAGTCTCAACATCTTTTGTGTGTTGGGGTGAAAAGAATTAGATGCAGTGATGTGTCCTGTCAAGTGTGTTGCTCACTTACAGATCACCTGTATGGATGTGATTCCTCAAGAAGTGGAACATCGCCTCAGCACCACAAGAACAAAGAAACGGCACTAGATGAAGAGATAATGAAGAAGATATTGGACTGTGCCGAAATGGACAGACTTACATTGAGGATCAAAGAGTAAGAAGATACAGAATGTTTTCAAAGGTGGAATTTATTTTATCAAGGGTTGGCAAAAAGGGGTAGAGACTAAGAACGTAATTTGTATTATTAAGCAAACCAATTAACCCAGACAACACGACATTTATTAAGCACTAATCAAATGTAATAATAGAAAATTAATTTAAAAAATGAAAAAAAAAAGAAGTGGAACATTCTTCCTCTTGTTGTTGTGCCATATCCGTTATCTCTCATTGGTGATCATGTTGGCAGTCCTGTTTTTATCAGCAGCCACACGAAAAAGTGCTGCCAAGTTTTGTCCCAACCAGTCCCTTAGATTTTGAAGCCACGATGTTCTTCTTCTGCCTGGACCTCATTTGCCTTCAATCTTTCCCTGGAGGATTAAATGGAATATGCCGTATTTTTCTGGGTGTCGCATCACATGGAACATTGGGATGTTTTTATTAGCACTTTCCTCTTTGTACTGATTTGGATTCTGCTCCTTCAGGTCATTATTCCTGAATGCAATTCATAAAGGAGTTGCAGATCCCATCCGTCAAGGAATTCCAGCTGGTGGAGAGGGGAGACGCTCGGCTGCATTAACAGAGAGATAGAATCAAGACCATGTGAAATGTTAATACCGCTTTACAATGCTTTGCTAAGGCCACACCTGGAATACTTCATCCAGTTTTGGTTGCCATGATGTCAAATAGATGTTGAGACTCTAGAAAGAGTGCAGAGAAGAGCAACAAAGATGATCAGGGGACTGGAGGCTAAAACATATAAGGAACGGTGGCTGGAATTGGGTCTGTCTAGTTTAATGAAGAGAAGGACGAGGGGTGACGTGAGAGCACTGTTCCAATATCTCAGGGGCTGCCCCATTAAGAAGAGGGAATCAAGCTATTCTCCAAAGCGCCTGAAGGCCGGACAAGAAGCAACGGATGGAAACTAACCAAGGAGAGAAGCAACCTAGAACTAAGGAGAAACTTCCTGACAATTAACCAGTGGAACAACCTGCCTTTAGAAGCGGTGAATGCTCCATCACTGGAAATTTTTAAGAAGAGACTGGACAGTCATTTGTCTGAAATAGTATAAGTTTTCCTGCCTGAGCAGGGGGTTGGACTAGATGACCTCCAAGGTCCCTTCTAATTCTGTTATTCTGTTAAATCCAACTCAACTGAATGGCATTAGCGTGTACAATGACTGTGTAGTCTATTAAAGTTACCTGTACTCATGAAATCTTCCACCTTACCCAAGATACTGAAGATACTTGAAGAGTTGTGGACATTTTGCCTAGAAAACAATGCTATGGGCAGCAGGGGATTGGACTAGATAACCTCCAGTGTCCCTTCCATCATCATCATCATCATCATCATCATCATCATCATCATCATCATCATCATCATCATTGCTGATTGATTACATTGGAGATTGAAGACAACAACACTATTTGCACGTGATTCTTGTCAGCATTTAAACACCAAACAAACGAAAGCTACTCGGAGTATACTTGAAGAGGGAAGGGAGGAGGGAAGAACGTTTACTAAAACAGATGTTTACAAAGATTAATACCTAATGTTGTGTGCTATGTTCTAGGACGATTGTTTAGCAATAGGATCTTTGGTTTAATGTTGACCACATTAATATGGAACCAGATAAGAGAAACACCAATCAAACAAAGTGTAACAGGAGTATAGTTGAGGCTAGACGCGAGGGGTGGGAAAAAGGCTTACTAATTCAGACGTTTTCAGTGACTAATACCTAGTATTGTATATCAGGTGCCATGATGATTGCTGCACAATATGTTTTTATGTTCAATGTTGATTGTTTTAATAAAAGAATTTTATATTAAAAAAAAAACCCTTTTGTTTTTCAGCAGTGCAAGAAACCTTGATTTGCCCAGCAAGCATTTTTCCTCCCCCCAAACGACCATCAGGATGTTTAATTCTAGTCTAACGCAACAGACCTTGGGGTTTTGAAATGATTCCCCCCCCCTGCTTTAAATTTATCATTGAAATCCAAATGCAGGTATTTTTCAGCTGAGGGCAGCATTGGTTAGGAAACTGCGGTTTTATCTATTGCAGAAGAGAAGCAATGTTATTTTCAGCTATGTTTGTGTTCATGTGTGTTGTGATGCATTGGGAAAAGAAGAAAAAGCAAGGATCCCGGGGCTTTGCCTCAGCTTTTTTTTAAAAAAAAAAAAAGAAAAGAAAGAAAAAAAGAAAGGGAAAAAAAAAGAAATATTGCAGTACAAGCTTTTGTGAAACACACAACATTTATAGAGCAATAGCAATATTCCATAAACACGAGTTAATAATCTGTCAACAGTCGGGAAAAAAAATAGTAGCATTATCTTTCCAGTGTTGTTGTTGTTGTTTTTTTAACCTTAGGAGCACACTGCACTATAAAACAGTTCAACGACTCTTTCTACAGTCATTATTTCTGTTTTCCTGAAGAAATATAAGTCCTTTTCAGGTATTTGTTTGAAGATGTGAGGACAGGAAATATCAGAGAGAGCTTTGTCACCCAACCTCGGAAATTATTTTGACTCTAAAGATTTCCCACCTAATTGGATTATGGCTGAGAATTCTGGACATTTAAAAAAAATCACATAGGTCTCCTTGAATGTAGCTAAATTTTATTATGATTTATTTTTCTTTTAACGATCCTGTAATCCCTTGCTTTGAGGTGGAGTCAGGGCTGACTGATTGGAGCTGAGCATTTACTGGCTGGCTGCCCTTCCTGATGCCTATGCAGAGCTCACAGCAGACAATTACTCACTGCACCCAGAGAGAGAAATATCAGCCGCAATCAAGGATTGAACTCATAGCCTTCTGATTGTGAGGTGAGAGCTCTACCTTTAGGATGCATTGTGGAATCATGGTAAAAGTTTTATAGTTTTTTTTAAAAATTATTTTAATTTTTGATTGGGAGGTGGCCAGAGCTGGCTGAAATATATGCGATTTTATTTTATTTTAGGAATTATTTTATTATTTTATTATCTTATTTTATTTTATTTTATTTTATTTTATTTTATTTTATTTTATTTTATTTTATTTTATTTTATTTTATTTTATTTTATTTTATTTTATTTTATTTTATTTTATTTTATTTTATTTTATTTTATTTTATTTTATTTTATTTTATTTTATTTTATTTTATTTTATTTTATTTTATTTTATTTTATTTTATTTTATTTTATTTTATTTTATTTTTATTTTATTTTTTATCACACCTTTATTATTTTTTACCAATAGTTCAAGGGGATGAACATATGCAACACACACATCCCTCCTATTTTTCACACAACAATCCTGTGAGGTGAGTTGGGCTGAGAGAGAGGGACCGGGCCTAAATCAGCCAGTCACCTTTCACCCTTAAGGCAGGACTAGAACTCACAGTCTCCTAGTGATTGGCCTGAAGTCATCCATCTGGTTTTCATGCCTAAACGGGTTTAGATCTCAAGGTCTCTGGCTTTCTAACCTGGTGCCTTATTCACCTGGAGAAATTTGCTCTCATTATATATGAATGTGGTTATGTTTTATTATTATTCTTTCTTTTAATGACCCTGTAATCCCTTGCATTGGGGTGGAGACGGGGCAACTGAATGGTGCTTGAGTGTTTACTGGCTGGATACCCTTCCTGATGCCTACGCTGAGCTCACAGCAGACAATTATGTACTGATGAAACCTACCACCGACTGTCATATTTTATCTTGCTTTGCTTTTACTTTGTTTTCATTTTTAATAAGTTTTGTTGGAAATTCTGGTCAAGTAACCATAAGAGCAGTATTCAAAATATAAATAAGATCAAGGTCACATAGAATAGAATAGAATAGAATAGAATAGAATAGAATAGAATAGAATAGAATAGAATAGAATAGAATAGAATGGAATGGAATGGAATGGAATGGAATGGAATGGAATGGAATGGAACGGAATGGAACGGAACACAACAGAACGGAACGGAAGGAAATGGAATGGAATGGAATGGAATGGAACGGAATGGAATGGAACGGAACAGAACAGAACAGAACAGAACAGAACAGAACAGAACAGAACAGAACAGAACAGAACAGAACAGAACAGAACAGAATAGAATAGAATGGAATACGGGAATGTAATGTAATGGAATAGAATAGAATAGAATAGAATAGAATAGAATAGAATAGAATAGAATAGAATAGAATAGAATAGAATAGAATAGAATAGAATAGAATAGAATAGAATAGAATAGAATAGAATAGAATAGTAGAATAAGAATAGAATATTTATTTTTATTTTTTATTTTATTCGGATTTGTATGCCGCTCCTCTCCGAAGACTCGGAGCGGCTTACAACATATATATATAAACAATTGAACAAATCCGAACAACATTAAAAATACAAACCCCATACATACTCATCAATCACACCACAATCAACAATCATCCCCAGGCCTGCCGGCAGAGGTAGGTTTTTAAATTCTTTCGGAAGGCCGGGAGGGTCGGAGAAACGCGGACTTCAGGAGGTAGTTGGTTCCAGAGGGTGGGCGCCGCAACAGAGAAAGCCCTGCTCCTAGGGCCCGCCAGACGACATTGTTTCGTTGACGGGACCTGGAGGAGGCCGACCCTGTGCGCTCTCACCGGTCGTAGAGAAGTATGTGGCAGAAGGCGGTCCCGTAAGTATCCTGGTCCCAAGCCATGAAGGGCTTTATAGGTAATAACCAACACCTTGAATTGGGCTCGGAGACCAATAGGCAACCAATGCAGCGTGCGGAGAGTTGATGAAATGTGGGCACAACGAGGAAGACCCACAACTGCTCGCGCAGCTGCATTTTGCACTAATTGTAGTCTCCGAACACTCTTCAAGGGTAGCCCCATGTAGAGAGCATTGCAGTAGTCGATCCTCGAGGTGACAAGGGCATGTGTGACTGTGAGGAGTGACTCCCGATCCAAGTAAGGACGCAACTGGTGCACCAGGCGAATAAATATAGAATAGAATAGTAGATAGAATAATTATAGAAAGGATAGAATAGAATAAGAAGAGAGAATAGAATAGAATAGAATAGAATAGAATAGAATAGAATAGAATAGAATAGAATAGAATAGAATAGAATAGAATAGAATAGAATAGAATAGAATAGAATAAATATAGAATAGAATAGTAGATAGAATAAATATAGAAAGATTAGAATAGAATAAGAAGAGAGAATAGAATAGAATAAATATAGAATAGAATAGTAGATAGAATAAATATAGAAAGAATAGAATAAGAAGAGAGAATCGAATCGAATCGAGTAGAGTAGAGTAGAATAGAATAGAATAGAATAGAATAGAATAGAATAGAATAGAATAGAATAGAATAGAATAGAATAGAATAGAATAGAAAGCTGTAAAGCATTGCAAAACAGTATGTAAGTCTAAGTGCTATTGTTATATTGTGCATTAGAAGGTTCAGATAATGGCAGTGGAGTTAAAAGCTTTGATGGCCAGCAGGTCAAGCGAGAAGAAATACCAACAATTGAGATAAGAAAGCCATAATAAAGCCTAAGTGGAAAGTGAGAAAAAAAAAGACTTGGGAAGAAGAACAAAAAGTAAGCAGGTTAAACCTTGATTTCTTCTATTACGTTCATCTTGGTGTAACTAATGTTTTCACTTGTATACAGTCTACAGCTATCAAATTAGCTCATTACCATTGGTATCTTAGTGTCCAGAATAATATCCCTAAATTTTAAAATTACCAGCTGTGGCCTCTGTGTGTTGGTTGTGTGTGTGTCAGCTTCTATCCTGACCCACTCTCTGACACAGCTTTGTCTTACGTGATTGAAAGCCTACATGCTTTGAGGCCAAGACCTGAACAGAGCAGCATTTGCAAATAAACATGGTTTAGTTGAACGTTCGGTAAGTGTTAGGAAACTGACTGCATATGTCCAAATCCCTGCCCAGTGAAGACAATAGCATCATTAAAGTGAATCAATATAAGAGCATCCCTTGATCGATACATCTACCATGTACCATACCGATAGTTATTAAAATAATGTGTTCTCTGCTTAGTGCTCCTAATCTAAAGCCTTGTAAGCAGTTTTAAGATGACGGAGCTGCATCCAAGACAAGTATCACTTTACAAGGCCTTGGTAAGGCCACACTTGGAATACTGCATCCAGTGTTGGTCACCACAATGTAAAGAAGATGTTGAGACTCTACAAAGAGTACATAGAAGAGCAACAAAGACTATCAGGGGACTGGAGGCTAAAACATATAAGGAACAGTTGCAGGAATTGAATATGTCTACTTTATATGAAAATAAGGACTAGGGGTGACATGATAGCAGGGTTCCAATATCTCAGGATTTGCCAGAAAGAAGAGGAGGGTCAAGCTATTCTCCAAAGCACCTAAGGGCTGGACAAGAAGCAATGGATGAAAATTAAACAAGGAGAGAAGCAACATAGAACTAAGAAGAAATTTCCTGACACTTGTAACAATTAACCCCTGGAACAACTTGCCCCCAGACGTTGTGAATACTCCAACACTGGAAGTTTTTAAGAAGAAAGTGGACAAACATTTGTCTGAAACTGTATAGGGTTTCATGCGTAGGTCCCTTCCAACTCTGTTTTTCTATTCTATTCTATTCTATTCTATTCTATTCTATTCTATTCTATTCTATTCTATTCTATTCTATTCTGTTCTGTTCTGTTCTGTTCTGTTCTGTTCTGTTCTGCTCTGCTCTGCTCTGCTCTGCTCTGCTCTGCTCTGCTCTGCTCTGTTCTGTTCTGTTCTACTCTACTCTACTCTACTCTACTCTACTCTACTCTACTCTACTCTACTCTACTCTACTCTACTCTACTCTACTCTATTCTCCATATAGTATTCTATTCTATTCTATTCTATTCTATTCTATTCTATTCTATTCTATTCTATTCTATTCTATTCTATTCTATTCTATTCTATTCTATTCTATTCTATTCCATTCCATTCTATTCTACTCTATTCTATTCATTCTGATCTTGTTCTGTTCTGTTCCATTCCATTGCACTCCACTCCATATTCTATTCTATTCTATTCTATTCTATTCTATTCTATTCTATTCTGTTCTGTTCTGTTCTGTTCTGTTCTGTTCTGTTCTGTTCTGTTCTGTTCTGTTCTGTTCTGTTCTGTTCTGCTCTGCTCTGCTCTGCTCTGTTCTGTTCTGTTCTACTCTACTCTACTCTACTCTACTCTACTCTACTCTACTCTACTCTACTCTACTCTATTCTTAAAGGATTACATTGAATGTTTGCACTAACTCTGTATGTCTCATTCAGCCAGTGAATATTGTTTTGGTGGCCAAAATCATATGATCATGAACTTTAACACTTTTCATGTGTTCAATGCATTTTAAATTGGAACACGGACTGAACAGCCATGGGTCCAGAATAATGTAGGGTCTCCTGCTTGAATAGGGGGCTGGACTAGAGAACCTCCAAAGTCCCTTTCAACCCTATTGTTCTATGTTTTATGTTCCAGGGCTACATTGGCACGGTTGAATACCATCTTGAGCTTTTGACTACTCTCCCAGAAAGATGTCCCCAGTGTTGTCAAATGTTTGCAATCCCTTTTGGATCCTGCTTTCTACTTGTTGAATGCCTAGCTTGCGATCTTTGGGAGAAAGAAATCTGATTTGTTGAATCAAAGACATGAAGGCAGACAGCATATCAAACCAAGGCATCTTAATGCAATTAATGTGCCGGATAATAAGCAAAGCCTACTTCTCATGCTGTGAATAAAAGGCTGAAAATTCATATTCAAAAGATACTTTTGTTTGCTAATATTTTGATGTCGAGATTGCACTCATAAAAATAGAGCAACACTAATAAATCCATCCTTTTCCCCCATGGCACCGCAGAGCTTTGGGGCAGAGAAATCTGCAACAATTAATACTCAAGCACTTTGCAATAACATGTTCCTGTAGTTTAGAGTCATTGCTTCCCTTATCAACTAATTAAAAACAACTTGAGGCTAAGCTACCCAATAAACAGTCTGAAGAAAACAAACAGAATAAATGTAAATACATTCTCCTCTGTTGGGCTTCTGGAATTGGTGATGCAGGATACATTAACTTGTATCTAATGAAAGAGCACCCAAGACCTGAGCAGCTGTTAGTGTGTGTGTGTTTGTGTGTGTGTGTGTACACACAGACTATAAATATAAACACACACACAGACTATAAATATAAACAGACTATATATATATATATCTAGTTAGCTAGCTAGCTAGCTAGAGAGAGAGAGAGATAGGTAGGTAGATAGATAGATAGATAGATAGATAGATAGATAGATAGATAGATAGATAGATAGATAGATAGATAGATAGATAGATAGATAGATAGATAGATAGAGAGAGAGACAGATAGACAGATAGACAGACAGACAGAGACAGACAGACAGACAGA